>OZ035962.1:27591442-28191442 GCA_964034945.1 Chrysopilus asiliformis
GAGGGGAATGGTTTAAAAACTAAAAAAAAAATAATGAATAGTGGGAAATTTTGCCAGGGCACCAATCATATATTCCGACGCGTCTCTGTCTTTCGACTTCGACGTAGCTTTTAACTCTTGACTTATCTGCAGCTTGAAATTTCGCGGAATCGTCACTATGAATCGAAACGTGATTCTGACTGTCATTCCAAGAAATTTGAAGCTGCTGATATGGCGAAGTCAGGAGTTAAAAGTTGCGTCGAAGTCGAAAGACAGAGACGCGTCGGAATACATGATTGGTGCCCAGGTCAGTTGTAAATCTGTCCGTGAAAGTAATGGAGTCAAAAAGTTGCTAATAATATGACCCGGATTAGCCAGTACAGTCCCGGATTTTCACATGATTTTACGTGTAAACTGATCTTTTGTCACACATTTTCCAATTTAGTGTTATACTTGTATATTTATACAACGCTAAAAGAACGATTACTAAAGTATGTAAAACATATCCTGCTTTGGATATTGGTTGCCGGATATTGGTTGCATTTTATCATCGTATTGATGTATCCAACATTTACACCTTTATTGGTATTTTTACAATTTCAGTTGAATTTATTTATGCAACGTGAAAAAGCAAGAACAAAGCGAATTTTCGCTGTGTTATTCTTCATTACGACCTGACCTATACGGTCAATATTTATGCTTCAAAATATTGAAAAGCCTTCAAAATCGTTTGATTCGCTTCTAAATTTTTTGTGCTTCCCTTACACGATCAATATCAAAATATTGAAGCAAAAATATTGACCGTGTAAGGCAGGTCTTAAATCATTGCGTCGCATTCTGTTTAAAAATTTCGCTTCCGGTCCGTTTTTTTTATACCCGTATGGTGAAACCAAAGGGTATATTAACTTTGCCTTACCGTTTGTAACGCCAAGATCCCGTCATCACACATAAAAATGAATTACACCAGTGTGTTTAGAATGATAAAAATAATTAATTTCTGCATGTCCGTCCGTCTGTCTGTCTGTCTGTCCGTCTGTCTGTCCGTCTGTCCGTCTGTCCGTCTGTCCGTCTGTCCGTCTGTCTGTCTGTGGCGCGGATTGCGGGCGCATGGATTGAGCTAGAGACTTGAAATTTTGCGCAGATCCGTTTTTCGTAAAATTCGAGGCTAAGTTCGTTAATGGGCAAAAATGGACCATTAGGGGGGGTACCCCCCATACGAACGAAAACGGTTTTTGTGAATATCTCGAAAACGATGCATCTTATCAAAAAAGTCTAAGAACAAAAGTTATTTAGGATATGATTCTACATAAAACTCCCATACAGCAAAATCCGATTGGAATAAATTTTAAAAAATCTTATTGGAAAGTTTGACTTCAAAGTGGAATTTTGGTACAACTGTTCGAATTTTGATACGAATATCACCATACGGGTTTTCAATAATTGCCAGATTGGCAATTATAGCTTTTGTTATGTTTTTAAAATCGTTTTTGCTCAGATTCTTGATTCTTTTCCAAATACCCTTTTCCAATTTTTATAATAAATAAGCTGATAGTGTTTACATGAAATTTTCAATTTGTTATGCAAAGAAACCTCCATCACCACTCTCTCTCCCAAAGCAGTTTTTTATAATTTCCATAAATAAAATAGCAAATGTTGATATTTGCTGTGCTTCATCATTTAATTCATTTACAACTGTTTGACTACACCGAATCGTATAGGAAAATTCTATTCAAAGGACTCAAATCAAAAAAAAATCCTTTGTAGGCAAATGTAATATAAAAATGTGAACATTCACTTTATAGTTGCTTTTCACAAAATTGAAAATTGCAATTAGTTTTCACATGACATTAAGCAAATACGCCATCAGTATGCAATTATATTCACTTAAAAAAACAATAATTTATTCTGAATAAATGAAAAATATATGTAAATGTATTCATTTGATTGATTTGAATGGTGATTTGTATATGGAAAATGCTAGAAAATCAACACCAATAGATATGTGAAGATTGGGGTGAGAGAAAATCCGGACAGTAAAAATAAAATAAAATTAAAAAAAGGGAATAATAAAACAAACGGCCATAATTACGTTTGTATAATTACTAAGGCAATGAAATTTAATCTGCTTTTATTCATTTCTATCTACATTGAGTTAGGCCCAGCCTTCGCTTCCGCCGCTTCCTGGCGACGCAATTCTTTGTCATTGTCAACACTGACGATGATAATGACGCTGTTTACGAGCGCGAAAATAAGGACGAGGGCGAAGGTGATCTCTGGATTGGGTAAAGCAAACGTTCGGGAACAGCCATAGGGCACGGCAAGGACGATTACGCCTTTTTTTGTTTCTATATTTATTTCTCAGTAATTACCCGCAAAAATTATTATGTTCAGTGAGTATTCGCAATTAAAATCTGTGTTATACCGACAGGCAATTAGCGTGTCTTGTCTCACATATTCTATGATCCGATTATGACTGTAATCACAGGAAATCGTACGTAAATTAAGTCGAATGACTTAATCCTTCCAGATTCTATATCGATATGGTGTATATGTTAGTAATAAGATGATAATATATGACGGGGAATATGTACTACATTTTAATTTAATGTTACAATAGGCACTTTTATCACGTAATTGGGCTGACAGGCTACCCATATGAATAACTCATTCAGAGATCTGTCTCAAGATGTATATCTCACAGATAGATACAGACATGTGTATAGATAACAAAATACAGAATAGACACTCTACAAAAGGTTTTAGTGGTAATGTTGAGTTATTGTTATTTTCTAATTGATACTGTCAGCATCTTTGTACATATTAGGTACAACCTCTTCATTAACAAAAATGACAACAAAGCTGAAGCATCAATTGTTCAGATTCCTGGACATTCAGGACATGAGAAGGCAGTCATCCTTTCAAGATGGGATTGCCACTGAATTGATCAATTTATATGTAAAAGGCAGCCGGATAACACAATTTTGGACATCTAGGAACAACTTGGGCTGACAGGCATCCGAATTTAGTGTTCATTAGGGATGATGTTATGCAGCCCGGAAGGTAACTGTAATTACTGTGTAGATGTCGACCCAAAAAGAGCGATAATTGGTGTAGGAAGGAGATGTCAAGGCAATGAAGTGCTTTAAGTATTTCCTTGACTTTCAATAGCCTTTAACATTGTAGACAAATTCGCAAAGTTCATCAATTTTTCGTCGTTGACTTTCTAAAAATTTAAACCAGATACTGATGGATGGCGCCTGGGCTTTCTCTGGGTTTCCGGTTGTGATTTTTCACAATATTTTTTCGCTTTTTTACTTTCGTATACAAAGTATGATAAAATTGATGAGAAATATTGACCTCTTAATTTTGTCTAAAAAATATTGCCCGATCACTCGGTTGGAGCGTTATTACAGATACAGATTTTTCTTCGATCCAAAAAAACGAAAATTTTCGTCACGTTTCCTAATTCCAAAAGGAGTATAATTTCTTAAAGGTGATTTATGCTTTTAAAGACTTTTGCCGTGATTACCAAAAATTTTGGTTACACTTAAGAAAGAAACCTATGGTGCCAACATTTGTTTGTGCTCTTATCTGAAAATACATTCCACGAATTACGAATTACAATGAAATAGAATCCAGCAGATACTTTTACATATTTGGATAGCTCTACAGAAAAAGACTTTTACATCGAGTGACTTACCTTTGTCTTTATTTTTACGATCCTTGTTGCTCTTATCCTTGGACTTTCCGGGATTACAGTTCTTATTAACGACACGTGTTGCCTGGCAGGTTGGGTCGCTTGTTGATTTCAGTTTGTCTGTCCGTGACATCTGTCCGGTTGTACATTCAGACCACGCACCCTTCTCATACCGGCAGGCTGTTAAAATCAAAAGGAGGTGAAAAAATAACAACATATGATAGAAAAAGAAAAAAAATAATGGCCTTTATTATATAGTAAAAGCACATTTAGTTGGGAACTGAAGGAAAACATTCGAATGACCGCCGTAAACAACGATCTTCTAACGTTAAAATGGCAGAGAAAAGTGGACTACATCAAAAGGATAAATGCGGAAGCTCAAAAAAGGGGTATTTAAGGGTAAAATGGGATTCAAGGGACTTACAAATGGTTAATCAATAATTTGGAAGGGCCTCTTCCATGCTTGACCTGTTTTGTTATTTGTGCTGGGCTCATAATAAAAAGCAACAATAAACTTATTCGGTTCGGCGTATAAGACGTATAAGAATACTCGAAAGGATCTATCTTCCAAATTAATTTTAGCAGCAAAGTAAGCACAAAGTGCAAAAGTGAAGAAAAAATCGATCTACGAATAGAAAAACGAAGTGGAGAACGTTGGTTTTTTTCTGGGTCGGTTTATCATCATACTAATATAAAAAAAATTAAAAATAAAAATTTTTAAAAAAAGCTTTTATTTAAAAAAATGCACTAAAAAAAAAAAATAATTTTCTGGACGCTGTGTATCACAAATATAAAAGCTTTTAAAAAGCGAGATAAATGTTTATTTTATTGTTTTATGCTTTATCTGTTTATTTTAAATGTTTATTTTATTGTTTTATGCTTTATCTCGCTTTTTAAAAGCTTTTATATTTGTGATACACAGCGTCCAGAAAATTATTTTTTTCTTTTTAGTGCATTTTTTTTAATAAAAGCTTTTTTTAAAAATTTTTATTTTTTATTTTTTTTATTTTGTTCTTTTTAGTCTTCGAATATATATCCTTACATTTGAGATGTCCTTACAGGCTTTTTAACTTGAGAATCGTATTCAGCGAACCCCAAAACCCGCAGAATATATTTTTTCCCGGAACAATTGAGGAAAGGGATAATCACGTTATCCTTACAGGACCTTCCGTTATCCTTACAGACTTTTTAATGACAGATTCGGATTCAGCGACCCCAAAAACCCCCAGAATAGATTTTTTTCCGGAAAATTTGGAGAAAAGGATAATCACGTTATCCTTACATTAACTTCCGTTATCCTTACAGACTTTTTAATGACAGATTCGGATTCAGCGACCCCAAAAACCCCCAGAATAGATTTTTTCCGGAAAATTTGGAGAAAAGGATAATCACGTTATCCTTACAGGACCTTCCGTTATCCTTACATACTTTTTAATGACAGATTCGGATTCAGCGACCCCAAAAACACCCAGAATAGATTTTTTTCCAGAAAATTTTGAAAAAAGGATAATCACGTTATCCTTACAGGACCTTCCGTTATCCTTACAGACTTTTTAATGGCAGATTCGGATTCAGCGACCTCAAAAACCCCCAGAATAGATTTTTTTCCGGAAAATTTGGAGAAAAGGATAATCACGTTATCCTCACAGGACCTTCCTTTATCCTTACAAGGACGAAGTAGAGAAAATATTGTATTGTCATCGGACTTATATAAGTGTACAAAATTTCAAGTGAATCGGATGAGTGGAAGTGGGTCAAAATTTGATTGCAAGATTTGACCCCGACAGGCAAACAGACAAACAGACAAACAGACAAACAGACAAGATAGCGAGCTAAATAAAAGCTTTTAAAAATGAGTTGGTGTCTGTCTGTCTGTCTGTTCCTCTTTCACGCAAAAACGGCTGAACCGATTGACTTGAAATTTGGCATGAGTGTCTGCGGTAGTTCTGGTTCCAACATAGGCATACGGAAAAGTATCGCGAAGAGTGGGGGGAGTAAGGGGAGGGGGTAAAGTGATTTCGAAACTTAGTTTTTGCGCTATGTTACTCTTTCGCGGGGAAACTACTGAACCGATTGGCCTGAAATTTGGCATAGATGTTCGTCGGGGGTCCAGCCCATTAAAAAGTAGCCCGAGAGGTGGGGGAGTAAGGGGGGTAAGGTAAAAAAAAATGGAAAAAACTTAACCCGGCAACGACGGGTATGCAAGCTAGTAACATTATAATAGTTACATCTAAAAGCCGTACAGCGAGTTTGTTTATTTTTCCGCAATTAAATTATTAAGATCCAAAAAAATTGTATCACATGGTGACCTTTGATAACTGGAGTGGTATTCCGTAACTTGTTTCAAGCGTTTATTTCGAGTTACATGAAAAAGTGATATTCCCTATCTCTGTTTCGCCTTGTCATTTATATTGGTCGAAACATAGGCAGCGAATACTACTTATTCTTCTAACTCGAAACAAACGCTTGAAACAAGTTACGGAATACCACTCCAGTAAATGTGGGCATGTTTTCTCATTTTGTCCATTTTTAATTGTTGCTGTTGTACCGTTGTAAATTTACAATCTATATGTATTAAAATTATTGTTCCTGTTGTTTTCCCTTTTTTAATGCAGATTTCCAAAAAAAATTTAGTAATTTGCAACGAATATTTCTTAAGAAATTTTTACAAATTCCACGTGGCTTTCCCAAATGATTTACGATTATTAAAATAAGTCACCAAATTTTTGATACAAATTCCGTTCATTAAAATCAAATCAATCAGTTTTTCGTTTTTTTTAAGAGATTTAAAAATTAATTTAAAAAAAACGTAGTCATGGATGAGCTCAAACTAATATAGCATGAAGTAAATAAAATTTTTATTTAACGTTTTCACTGTCGCAACGGTTACTGAATTTAATAAAATTTCTGTGGTTGGTCAAGGTTAAAAGGTTTTCGAAGATAATTTCAAATCTAAAAGTCTCTTCGAGAACTGTTGAAGAAACTCGACATCGCCAAAAGGGAGCAAAAAATTCAAAATGAAAATTACTTTATTTGCAATTGTTTTTCAATTCTGCAGTATAATATTGTTACAAGTACACAAAAGCTAATTTTAACTCAAATTATTTGGTTTCATAAAAATCGTGCATTTTTGATTTATTTCAGGCAGCGTTTTATATTTCCATCGATGAAGGTTACTTAGAAGGTGACCAAAATTATATTAACTGCACGCAAAGGATAGTTAACTATAGATCAGTCTTCTGCGATTGCTTATTGAAAAGAGATGTAGACTTACCAATGGTGAATCTAGTGTTTATTGGTAATAATAACAATCGAGATATTGTATACTTTAATATCACAAAAAGCTATTGTGAAATTTTCAAGCAGCATAATATTTTTAACGATTATCTCGATAAGTACTATTTTTCAAAAACAAATATGTCAAAGAAGTGTCCAGTGAAGGCAAATTTTTATATCGCTAAAAATATTGAATTTTCTACAAATATTCCAGTTTTGAGATTTTTAAAAAATTTCCCGAATTATTATTTTTATACAAACATTTCGTTTTATAGCAGGGAAAATAAAGTAAATAAATTGGTTTTGCAAGGATATTATAAAAGCCATTTAAAATTCTCAAAGAAGTTGTGAATGTTTTTCATAAATCAATAATTGAAACGATATTGATTTATGAAAAACATTCAGTTTTAGTTTGTTTTTTATTTATTCAAAAAAATAATAAATTTGATTCATATTTTCAATCAGTATTTTTATTTATTTTAACAATTTTTCGCAAAAAAAAAAAAAAAAAAAACTCTTGCGAGTGGAGCTGCTATATTTTAAAATCTATAAAAAATATTTAAAATTAAAATTTACATTCCTTTGAAGGTTCTTTTAAAAAACCTTTTCAAAATAATTAAAATGCAAAATCTTTAACACATTGCCAGACATTGTAATATTCCCTGTAATGAAAATAAAGACGTCAAATAATGGAAAAAGCTATAAGGACATAATAAATAGGTCGACCCTAATTGACTTTGAGATTGAAAATTAGTCCTTGAATGTGCTTACCGAAACTTTACAGGAGCTTTATGGTACTTATACGCTTAGAACAAAATGTATACAAAGGATCATATAGTATAGACAAAGTCTTTGATAATAGCTCGGTCTATATGACTTCATATTATAATCAAATGGCTGAGGAGTTCTTCGTGGAATTCTCAGTCCTGTATAATTGGGCCACGATGTACCATTAAGCGAACTCATGATTCCTCTTAAATGGCGTAAAGAAACCGATCTGTGTAATAAGATTCCACGTTGTGCAAATCCAAAATGTCTATAAACCATTATCGTATTTTCTGTTATGAGTTTGTCTTCAGTTTTCTTCATTTGAGATTTTTCTTGAATTTCCCAAAAATGAAAAGCTAGAAGGTATAACGAAAAAAATACCCAAAAGTTTAGTAAAAGAAAAATAAATGAGATCTACTGATTGAAATTTTCTTGACAATTGCCTGAAACTTATTGCCCAGCGGGTTATCTATCCTAAGAACGATTTGAGATTGAAGGACAATTTTGGGATTCACAGACGACCTCAACAGTTAAAGTTAATTAAAGAAATACTTTTGATTGAACTTCTTGGAGCATGAATCACATTTGCATATGAAACTGACTAAATTTTCTAAAATAAATCATTTTGTGGATGCATGAGAGCTAGTAGTAATACTCAGCCAACAAAATGTTTTGCTAAAGTTATGTGCAAACCAAAGACTTATTGTTGGAACATATTTAGAAGTACAACCGTTTGTAACGCATCGAATTAATCGTCAGATGATTTATATTCGCGTGTTAACTTACACCGCGTCTTGATTAACAATTTTTTATCCCAAGAAATATCACACCGCAATGAGATTTTTTTGACAGCTGGGCCGAAAATCTTTTGAAATTTTAGTACCCAAAATGGCGATGAAAAGAAAACACCTAGTCGCCGCTCTCGCAATTAATGCAATACGTGAAATTGAAAAGGCTGAAACAGAAGAACAGACGAAAAGAAAAACCTCTTAATGTTATATATTCTCTTCCAAAGCTTTTTGTATCGTATTGTGTGTAAAAATTAGTTACTTTCGCAACTACTTGTCGGGAGAATTTAGATTCCGCCATCTTGAATTGGGGAATTCCAAGAAATTTTGCAATTGCAAGATTTCGTGAAATTTATCTCTGGGATTTTTTATCGCCGTCAACTCGAGCTCTGATTGGTCAATCAAAAATCTCTGCGATGAAAAATCCCAAATCAAGACGCTGTGTTACTATGACAAAAGATTTTGATTTCTGTCAAATTGAGCTAGAAATTTAAAAAAATCCTATAGATGTGTCTCTCGTAAAACTCGAAACTAAGTTCTTGAAAAGGAAAAATTTGTTCATTCCTTCCCTCCTCTCCCAGGCAAATTTTCCCGAAAACGGTGTGTCGTATCGAAACATTTGTAAGGACAAAAGTGTTTATAATATGATGTTCCATCAGTCTTCTATATATCTAAATTCAATCAGACCATTAATTTCCCCCTCCCCTGTAAAAATGCAAATTTTTTTAAATCAAAAGTCGGCTTGACATTATAATGTAGAGTAACGATTGCCATTTGGAAAATATAGATTTTCTTATGTTTTTAAATGACGTTCGACGGCCTGTTACAATATTAGAAACTCATATATTTATTCACATTCATGAAATTTTCTTTGAAAAACCATAAACCAAAATAATCGCTTTAAAATAATCCAACATTCGGGTATTTTTCTAAGCATATTTTGAGAACCCACGTGTTTTAATAATAAACGAAAAAAAAGTAATACTCCACTCACAAGATTTGATTCGTAATATTGTTTCTTGGGAACATTTGGGTAGGCATTTTTTTGGGGGCAATTTCTATGTTGACATTTTTCTCGAATGTATATTTATCCAAATGCTTGAGGTACGAGAATTGAATTTCCATGAAATTTTCTCGATGACAAATTTACACAGGAATTATGCAAACTTTCCTTTGGCAAAAAAAAAAAAAGAAAACTCCCTAAGGTTCTTCAGGATAAGAACGCGACTGAGGGGAATTAAAATATTCAATGGACTTGATGTGCGTTCGGGGGTAATTTCTTTTTTTCGCTCGTTTTATTTCATCCAATGACGGTCCATTATTCTTTATTTAAAATTTGAAAACAAAAAGATCACGATAAGGGGGTGGGTTGATCGGGCAAAAAAGAATTAAATACGAATTGGGGAAGATGAAAATATCTACTAGGAATCAGAAATTGGAAAGTGAGGAGGAATACTTGATTCTAAAAGATAGACAGTTGTTACGCTCTTACCTTTTTTGCATTTTTTCTGGATGGTTCGGGTTGGTACGCACGCCTCCTCGCCCTTCTTCAGTGTCAACGTTCGGGATCTGGTGTTTGTTTTCGGATCACATTCTGTCCATGGGCTCTTCACGTATCTGCACGACGATGCTGTCATTTTGGGGAAAGAAAATTATTTCGTTAAATAAAGGATTTTAATTAAAAATCAAGGGATCACGTTCGCACTATTGGCCTATGAACTGTTTGTCTATACAATAAATACGAAAAAAATGTGTGAGTGGGTGAGTAATAGAGGGTGTTAATGATTATGAGTATCTAGGAATTTGTTCTGTGTTATTTTTGTTAGTACAAAAACTGTTGATACAATGGATATCTGTGTCAACAAAAATTATTAACGAAAATACGAGTAAATTCAACTGGACCTGTCAACTACTCCATTTATCTGCGAATATAAATGGTATGAGAATGAGTATCTGAGATAGAGATTGTCATTGTGGGTAATTTTTCTACAATTACCCATTCAACTGTCATCTGCGTATTTACCCAAGTTCGTGTGAATTGAAGTGAAATGAAGTGTGATGTAACAGTATATGTTTGTACCTAACCAAACTATTGTTCCGATTGTTAATGGGAAACCATTAATAATAAATTGCAAGTCATTTTGATAACAAAATATAATATTTGTATTTCAGATGAACGATAAATTTTGTTTGATCATTTAGCTATTTTAATTTTAATTAATTTTCCCATGGGTGCCATTTGTTACTGCTTTCAACTACGATAGTCATGATAAACTGTAAGGTCGGGCGATTGCAGCGGTATTGGTTATCAGGGTCCTTGATGGTTTTTCACCGTCCCCCTGGGCCCTGGGGGTTAAAGTTTTACTCATGGGGATGCTTTTAATCGGTTATTAAATTTAATGATGCCGTAACTTTTTCCAATCGTCGAATTACACTTTCTCTGTCTCTCCAATTACAATTTCTTTTGTGTTGATGTTAAATCAGATTAAAATAATATTGATATTAATTTTTCCATAGAATCTTTTGTAATGGCTTTGTATTTCATATTAAATTTAATAATTACAATATAGTCGGCTATTAAAACCTTGATTTTTAATTCGTATTACTACATATTTTCGTACTTTCACAGGACTTACATTTTTCTCAAATATTGCAAACCGGTTATAGTAAAATTTTACGTTTTTTTAGTTAGTTAAACAGGAAAGGAAATGTTCCTCTCTTCTTGATTTCCGCTTTGCTATTTGCAACACTGCTAAAAGAAATTTTATTCGATTTCCAATTAGTTCAGTTCCAATGGTGAAATGACGGCATTAAATGTCAGAAAACAACCTTAAAAAGTGTGACTAAAGGAAAGGAAGGGTAGAGAAAATCCCCTCCCACCATACCCCTTCCCCTGCTATCTTCGGAACTGCTGATGGAATTTTGATCCGGTTTCCACTTTTGATAGAACAACCTCTATATAAAAAATTCCTGACTGAAAGAACCATGCAGGATTTGGCGTTTTTTATGCCCCCGGGCTAACTTTTGAACCAGTTGGGGTTTCACTTTCGTATTACCCCCATTGGAAAGGTAATTTGCTCTAGTTTCATGGATATAATCTCTTTTTTGGCGGGGAACTGCAGGGGGATGGTCAGCTGCCATCTTAGGCGCACTGCTTTTTTCATGCATTTTTCGACGATTTTTATGCCCCCGTGCTAACGTTTGAACCAGTTGGGGTTTTACTTTCGTATTACCCCATTGGAAAGGTAATTTGCTCTAGTTTCATGGATATAATCTCTTTTTTGGCGGGGAACTGCAGGGGGATGGTCAGCTGCCATCTTAGGCGCACTGCTTTTTTCATGCATGTTTCGACGATTTTTATGCCCTCGGGCTAACGTTTGAACCAGTTGGGGTTTCACTTTCGTATTACCCCCATTGGAAAGGTAATTTGCTCTAGTTTCATGGATATAATCTCTTTTTTGGCGGGGAACTGCAGGGGGATGGTCAGCTGCCATCTTAGGCGCACTGCTTTTTTCATGCATGTTTCGACGATTTTTATGCCCTCGGGCTAACGTTTGAACCAGTTGGGGTTTCACTTTCGTATTACCCCCATTGGAAAGGTAATTTGCTCTAGTTTCATGGATATAATATCTTTTTTGGCGGGGAACTGCAGGGGGATGGTCAGCTGCCATCTTAGGCGCACTGTTTTTTTCATGCATTTTTCGACGATTTTTATGCCCCCGGGCTAACTTTTGAACCAGTTGGGGTTTCACTTTCGTATTACCCCCATTGGAAAGGTAATTTGCTCTAGTTTCATGGACATAAGCTGTTTTTTGGCGGGGAACTGCAGGGGGATGGTTTGGTTAAAAACGTTTAATTTACAAACCAAGGTTATTATAGAATGATTCCAAGTGGGCAGCGGGTTGTCTTATTAAAGGCTGATGTCTCGCCCAACCGAGATACCATGCTAATGTCATTATATGACTGCAACAACCAATTGTGCGAATTCCAGATTTACAAGTGCAACTGTAGCCTACGATTTTATTGAGACCTTGAGAACGGGAAATCAAGATATATGCAGTTCGTTTAATTCTCCCGACGAATCGTGATTTTAAGCGGGAAACAATTAAAAATGGATTAACACATGGGGGTAATACGAAAGTAAAATCCCAACTGGTTCAAACGTTAGCCCGGGGGCATAAAAATCATCGAAAAATGCATGAAAAAAGCAGTGCGCCTAAGATGGCTGCTGACCATCCCCCTGCAGTTCCCTGCCAAAAAAGAGATTATATCCATGAAACTAGAGCAAATTACCTTTCCAATGGGGGTAATCCGAAAGTGAAACCCCAACTGGTTCAAACGTTAGCCCGGGGGCATAAAAATCGTCGAAAAATGCATGAAAAAAGCATTGCGCCTAAGATGGCAGCTGACCATCCCCCTGCAGTTCCCCGCCAAAAAACAGCTTATGTCCATGAAACTAGAGCAAATTACCTTTCCAATGGGGGTAATACGAAAGTAAAACCCCAACTGGTTCAAACGTTAGCCCGGGGGCATAAAAATCGTCGAAAAATGCATGAAAAAAGCAGTGCGCCTAAGATGGCACCTGACCATCCCCCTGCAGTTCCCCGCCAAAAAACAGCTTATGTCCATGAAACTAGAGCAAATTACCTTTCCAATGGGGGTAATACGAAAGTGAAACCCCAACTGGTTCAAACGTTAGTCCGGGGGCATAAAAATCGTCGAAAAATGCATGAAAAAAGCAGTGCGCCTAAGATGGCAGCTGACCATCCCCCTGCAGTTCCCCGCCAAAAAAGAGATTGTATCCATGAAACTAGAGCAAATTACCTTTCCAATGGGGGTAATATGAAAGTGAAACCCAAAAGTCAGTAAAGGGGCACTTTCGTGCATCGTTCTTTAGACCTCCTTCTCCTTGTATTAGCTTTCTTCTAGCTTTGGCACAAAAAATATAGAATAGATTTTCGAACAAAAAATGTAACGTTGCTTTTCACCTTCTCTGTCGCCTTCGCCACACATTTTCAGAATTTCTTATATGGAATTTAATACCGCCGTCAAAACTTCACATTGAAGCAAGTAAAATTCGATTTTTTTTTAATCTTGCATGCGTTATCAAAGTCGATTTGACAAAACCAAATTTTCGACTTTGTTTGAACAATGATCGAAACTTTGAAATTCAATCAAGGATTTTATTTTTGTTTTCGGCAAATACCCCGCAACCATTTAAATGTTGGTGCGCATCCAAACTTTACCAAGGACTCCGACCCCAGCAGCAATAAAGTTTATTTGGTAACGAAATCTTGTGTGGCTGGATGAAAAATGAAATATGAAACGTTTAAAACATAAAAGTAAAAATATTAAATAATAACCGAAAAAAAGAACAATAAAGGGAAGAAAATTTATGGAAAATACGAATATATGAATAGAAGGGAATTTTCTTTGCTGCGTTCTGTTAGATCGAAGAGAATATATTAGGGGGATACCCTTGAATCATAGAAGTAAATTTTGTTTTTGTTTTTCATATTATTTCATAATTTTCTTATTCCTTTATGCGTGTTATTTTTCAACGAAGGTTTTTGGCTTTCTTTCTGTACCGATATACATATATTTTTTCGCTTTCGTATTTATGCAAAGGATGAAAAATGCGCTTGTTGAGAAGGCATATGCCGATGTTTTATTAATCGCTAATCTGGAATGCCCGTGGGATAAGCTCATTTCCAACAAACAAACAAAAACATGAACGGACTTTAATTTAGCTAAGTTCGGGCAATGTTTGATGTTGCGGCACGGAGTCAAGTTGAACCGTGGTAGCTCTTTAAAACTCCTGGTGGCGGGATAGTAGATTTTATTTTGGTCCAAAGTTAACCACCCTCTGTGGAATAATTTACTGAAGACAACTGCTCTGTTGCCACATTGTTTTGTTTTGTTAAACTTTTCCCCGTATCCGATGCTGGATCAAGTTAAGTCGTTTGATATTCTCACCGGTGTTTTATACTCTGTGCGAGTACACCTTTGCGAAGCTAATGCGAATCATGGCCCCGTTGGACGCCGCGCATTAACCTTCGTAATATTTTTGATGAATTCTCTGGTGGGACTCCGAGATTTCAGAATATCCGAAAACTCTGCTGATATGGTTGGATTACACGGCGAAAAGTGAGATTACACAGAAAATTTATCTTACAGCATTCTGTGGACGGTGAAAGGACCGTCGATGGCAGCAGCAGCATTTATTTATATGTTTACATGTGTTTCATTTAACCCTTTAGTCTCACCCCTTATCCCGTGGCGCGGTAACATCGTAAGGTACGAGTATTTTTAAAATTCCTAATTTGATAATGCGCCAACCAAAATTTTCAGTACACATAATTTGCCATTCATCCTTTAAAATATCTGTTAGTAAACACATTACGAAATATGCAAAATACACAAAGTTTTGTTAGTATGCAAAATTTTATCTACGTTTTAGTCTCATCCCGATAAGCGCCAGCACCATTTTATCCAACGAGGGACTACACGTGAAGCGTCCTTAACCCTCGTATCCTTGACACGTCGCCAATACTTACACGTGTGTTCACCTTTAGCCTTTAGGTTCTTTTTGTTACTTGTGTGCTTGTGGTGCTCCAAGGTGGAACCCTGCTGCTGTTGCTGCTTTTGCTGTTTCTGCTTCTTTGGGGATGATTTATGCTGCTGCTGCTGACGCTGTCGATGCGGATGGGTTTGGGATTGGGACTGGATTTGTTTATGTTTTTCTGTTATCCCTCCCGCGGATGTCTCTGGTGTTGTGGTGATTGTGTGGGCTTTTGAATTTTCAACAGAATTTTTTAGTTTTTTATTTTTGCCACGCTTACCGGGCCCAGTGCCTCCGTTAGCGCTGTTCTTGGTGCCACGTTCGTTCCGGATCAATACTTCGCGATCGTCCTCCTGCCAAATTTCACCACCACCTGCCGTCGCCTGTGTCTGTGCGGCTAGCGGAAGAGCCTGTGGTGGTTCCTGTACTTCTGTTGTTCCTAGTGTCTTCTGCGGCAGTAGCGACAGCGATGAAACCGCCAAAATTGATATTATTAGAAGATTCATTCTGAAAATAGAGAGAGGAACAACATTAAAATAATTACAAACAAAACAAATATTTATACTAGATATATCTGTAGCGAATTTTCTAAAAAAACATTCTTCGCTTTCTTACTTAAAAGGCGGCATTGAATACGACACAAAAAAATCGCACAAGGCGAAGATCCGAAACTGCAAAAATTGGAATGGTGTATTTTATGGACTAGTGCGATTCTCATACCATTATTAAAACCACATTTCTTTTCTTATCCAATCAATTTTAGCACACAAAAATGCGTTTTCTTAAACGATTTTAAAAAGCTTTCAACCTTTTATATTCTCATTTCCACCTCCATTCGCTTGATATCAATCTTCTTTCAAATATGTTTCAGGTGATATTCTTGAATTTATGCGGTGAGCCTAATCCTATTTTATATGTGAGGTAAACACATGTTTATTACATCACTAAACGTCAAAATTTACATATAATAAAATTTATATGAAAACGTATTAAAATTATACTATATATTGCGAGCCAGCATTTACAATAAAACAGGTGTTAAATGGGGAAAAAATTATTGCTACAAAAAGTTACGAAGGTCTTGAGGTAGAGACTTGAATTTTTTTAGAATCCGTTTTTCATCGAAAAGTAAATGACATTCAAAAATAAGAAACATGAACCAGTCTTTCTCCCCTCCCTCATATTAATAGAATTTATTTTTGCAATTTTCTCGAAAACGAATAATTTATCATATTACATAACTTCGCCATACATTGAAATCCAATTGGATTGTAAGATTTTTATTATACCCGTATGGTGAAACCAAAGGGTATATTAACTTTGCCTTACCGTTTGTAACGCCAAGATCCCGTCATCGCACAAAAAAATGAATTACACCAGTGTGTTTAGAATGATAAAAAAAGTTGAATTTAGCATGTCCGTCCGTCTGTCTGTCTGTCCGTCCGTCCGTCCGTCCGTCTGTCTGTCTGTCCGTCCGTCTGTCTGTGGCGCGGATTGCGGGCGCACGGATTAAGCTACAGACTTGAAATTTGGCACAGGTCCGTTTTTCGTAAAATGCGAGGCTAAGTTCGTTAATGGGCAAAAATGGACCATTAGGGGGGGTACCCCCCATACGAACGAAATCGTTTTTTGTGAATATCTCGAAAACGGTGCATCTTATCAAAAAAGCCCAAGAACAAAAGTTATTTAGGATATGATTCTACATAAAACTCCCATACATCAAAATCCAATTGGAACAAGTTTTAAAAAAAATCTTATTGGAAGGTTTGACTTCAAAGTGGAATTTTGATACAACTGTTCGCCGTTCACTTAAATCACCATACGGGTTTTCAATAATTGCCAGATTGGCAATTATAGCTTTTGTTATGTTTATATGTAAAAAATGTAAAAAAGACAAGAATTTTAAACAAAAAACCTCCGAAAGCTTTGCAGAATCAATATTATAAGTATCAAAATAATAATGTATCCAAAAGTTTAAAAATAAATAAATTTCATTAAATTTAGTAGTTTATATTTATTATTGATTAAACATGGCGCACTGTCTGGATCAACTTACCCCAAATTTTCAATTTCGCACTGAAAGTTTTTGACCCTCAATATTTAAGCTTGAAATAAAAGTTTCTGCTGATTACTCTAACATAAAAGAACATCTTCCAAATTGTTTTACTAATTTTCATCTGTAATTTATGAGTTTTGAGTAATTTGAGGATTTCTAAAAAGTGATTCAACAAGCCCCAATCTCCCCTAATCCAAATGAATTGTGAACTGGAAAAGTTGAAATTTAAATATATTACAACAAATTTTCTCCATCAGTAAATATAAAAACCATAAAAATACTTCAATATGCCTCTTTAGAAATAAAAATAGACCTAATAGATTTTTCTTTAATCGCATTTTGATATTAAAGTATTTTAATTTGAATTTTAACATCTATTTCAATTGATTTATTTTCGTATATATATATTTCTTCCTTCTGATTTTTTTCATTCCTGACCTTATTCAGTTCGTTCAATTTTAGCCACTTAAGAGTCCTTGCTGTTGCCTTTTTTTTAAAGAAAAATCCCGTCGAGGACTCAAAAGCATCTCAGCTTTTATTTAACCCGTCATGACCCTTTTTACAAAAAAAAAAAAAAAAAACTCGAATGGATTTCATTTTATGTGCCTAAAAGCAGTAAAAATGAAAACTTTTTTGCGTTTCGCTCTTGATTTTTAGCTTTTCGATATTATTTTTTTCCACTTTTTAGCTTTTCCCAGTGATTGTGGAAGACCTGAAAGACTTTTTCAGTGAATGCCTTTTAAAAGTATTTTTCCGAATTTTATTTCTTGCATTTTCATCAGGTTTGCCGACGAATGGTTTCAAGCTATAAATATTTCTATTTCACTTGTACCAAAAAAGGGTATTCACCAATGTGCCGAAAATGCTCGGAAAACTCATAGCAAGTTAAATATACATACATATATAAGGAATTGAATTAATATACATATTTTATGGTTCTCTGTTATATTAAATGTGCGTGAGCAGGGCTATAATTTTTCCATTATCAGCGAATTAAAAACCCTTTTTACACTGAAAAGTCCTTTTTCCAAGCATTTCACATCAATCAAATGAATAAATAATCTTCGGTAATAAAACCTTTTGACGATTTAAAACAAAAAATGCTACGCTTGAAAAATTTCAATTTATTAAGTAAAAGTACTATTTTTTTTTACATGGATTTTCATTAAAAGTTTATTATTTAAAAAGTCAAGCTCAAATAACGTGTTAATACTTGCTTGACTAGAATGGAGCGGAGGGGATTCGTTTTTTCGATATATATCAAGACGAAAATTTAAAAAATCAAATCCAGGAAAGACAATTCAGAAATTTGCCTCGTAGGCGAAATTTTTTAAACAGAATGTGGCGCAATGATTAAAATCAATGGCTACACAGTCCTCAGTGGATTTTTTTTTGAAATATTTGCGTCCGTAAGTGTAAATTCGTTAAAAAAAAGCACCGCAGGGGTTGCCGGGACAACATGTCTGAATCCGGGACTGTCCAGGCCAATCCAATACGTATGGGCACCCTACTAATACCTTACTTATCATACAAATCGAAAAATATTTTCCAATGAATTCTGTGTAACTTAATTTCTACGAAAACTCCTAATTGGTTTACATTATATTCTGCTACTACTAAGAATGAAAAAAAATGAGATGTTTTCTTCACTCAGCTATTAATATATTTCAGGTAATTGGGTTTTCATCTTCTGCTTAAAATTGCATTTTACGATTTCTAACTTTAATTGGATATTCTTGTTAAGCGCTTGAACTGTAAAATATGTTGTTGAAATTGTACAAAGTAAATTTTTAATTGAATTGAAATAAATTTGTTCCAGGTCAGTGCGATTTAAGAAAATTTTATTCAATCATTCATTTTAAGTTTTTTACAGCGGAAAGTTTCGTCGGAAACATTTTCAGTGGCTGACATTTATCATTAATTATTAACCGAAAACTTTTTAATTTCAGGAATTTTGACGAAAAAAAAGTATTTGAAATCTAGCAAAAAGGAATAAAAACTATAAAGAGTTAGTTTTACTTTTGCACCAACTTTTGAAATTAGGTGAGCCTTTGACTCACTTTCTGGTGCTGAAAGCCTATCTAAATATCGAAATTTTGTCCATTGATCAAAAAACTGTTCACAAACCGAAACCAGTGGCATAGCTACAAATTCTCGCATTGCGGAATCTTGCATGCCTTAGTTATGCCAATGAAGAGGAATATTGATCATTAATCAAAGCGTCTCTGCCGAATCGTTCATAAACCGAACTTCTGTTGTAACCTAAAAATAATGCTATTACAAACATGTTGTTTTTCCATCATTAAAAAAATGATTTTGTCAAAGAAATTGACTTAGCTAAAAACACTTCACAACTCTTGATATATTTTTTTAACAAAACTGTTTTTTGTTTTTCAAAGAACATTTTGTTTTCTCAACTTGATCGAAGTAAATTTATTTGTTCTCCTTTTCTGTTTTTCTTTTCTGATCCTGGCGAAATAAGTTATTGATTCTACTTAAATATTTGAACATATTAATTGTTTTGTTAGAATATTACAGACTATTATGAAATATAATGGAAAATCTCTCGTACATAATAACTCTACCCTAAAATTGGTTTCAAGAGGGATTTTCTTATATATTTCGATAAATTCTACCAATCGAGGTAGAATTTGCTGACCAACTGGGCAAAATAATTAAATCTCTAAAATAGAAAAGATGCCATCACATCAAATCCAAGATCTTAATTGACATAATGTTGTCATCAAAAAACCCATTTGTTTTGTTCTGTCATGAGTCCTTGACTGTAGTTGTTTGTTTTTCTATTGTTTTCTTACTTTATCATGTCTTCCAATTCATATGTGAATTTTACTCAAAAAAGATAAAAACCAGATAAGCTAGACCACACACTTTAGCAGTCAATTTGTTCATAAATTATGTCGCCGAAGGTATTTTAACCTCACTATTCTGTGTGTGGTCGAGATGATTCTTTCTAAAGTCTTGGGACAATAATTAATCCATATAGTTACAAGATTCCATATTATTTTATTTTTAAAATCACATCATGTAAGTCTTGTTATTGCATAAAAAACGCAGCTATTCACTAGTCAATTTAATTTTAATGGAAAATATTGATTGACATATGAATGTACAATAAATGAAGAGCAAATTGGCCCGCAATGATATTAATTCAGATACGTAAATGTTACAAAAAACCTTTCCTGTTACTAAAACAATTGAAAATTATTTTCAAACAGAGACATCGTTTCACCTCCTGCTATTTGCTCAAGGATATCAGGATTCTGGATATTGTGGTTTATGGCTTAGGGTGCTTTTGGTTTTGTGGTCGATAGTGACACATTGAATTCTGTATTGGAACTCCGGAAATAGTGACACATATGTTATGTGGTTTTGTTGCATTCTCAATTGTGTGTGTTTTTTTTTTTGGTGCCATATGCAAAACTGAATGCAGAGGTTTATAATATAATTTATTTAGATTGAATTTCGGGGCGAAACAAAATTCAAAATTTATCCATAAACTAAACCAAATATTTGTGTTTAGTTTATGGTTTTGGCAGATTTTAGTTCTACCACAGGGTATAATAATTCTGTGTACCAATTCATATATCTACAATGAAATATACAAATAGTCAACATTAAAAAGTATGATTTTTATTTGGGTAAATATATCTAACTGACAAACAACATGAATGTTATTTTTGAAAATATTTTTGATAAAAATGAAGGTAAATATTTTTCTTGTAAATGTTTCGGTAAAACTTTTAGAGAATTTTAGAAATACTTTGCCTTGAATTCCAAGAGATAGTTTGTGGAAAATGATTTTTTCCCTGTAAAAATGTATATTGTACACAATTTGTTTATTTATAATCAATTGAAAACTTATGCAAAACACTTCTCAATATTTTATGTATGTTCCCATATCACAAAAATTACAAATGCGATAAGAATCCCTCAAATATGAAATATTTCATGAAAATGTGAGAAATTTTTTTCATGAAAATGTGAGAATTATGCCTTAAAAAGGTAAACATATTTAGATACATTTTTTCCTAGATATAGCTTACACATCTGGCAATGTTATAGGCAGTTGTGTGACTACTTTTGCACCCTGTTTTCCTCTTCCACCACCAAAACTCCAGGATCTCTGCAAAAAAAATTGTTTCGGATCCTTTTCCCTTCTGTAAGAGAACTAGAGGACCTTAAAGAGATTTAGAGCACCAAAGAGAACTAGATAACCGTTTTTATACCCGTATGGTGAAACCAAAGGGTATATTAACTTTGCTTTACCGTTTGTAACGCCAAGATCCCGTCATCACACACACAAATTAATTACACCAGTGTGTTTAGAATGATGAAAAAAGTTGAATTTAGCATGTCCGTCCGTCTGTCCGTCTGTCTGTCCGTCTGTCTGTCCGTCTGTCTGTCTGTCTGTCCGTCCGTCTGTCCGTCTGTGGCGCGGATTGCGGGCGCACGGATTGAGCTAGAGACTTGAAATTTTGCGCAGATTCGTTTTTCGTAAAATGCGAGGATAAGTTCGTTAATGGGCAAAAATGGACCATTAGGGGGGGTACCCCACATACGAACGAAAACGATTTTTACGAATATCTCAAAAACGGTGCATCTTATCAAAAAAGTGCAAGAACAAAAGTTTTTCAGGATATTATTCTACATCCCATACATCAAAATCTGATTGGAACAAATTTTAAAAAATCTTATTGCAAAGTTTGACTTCATAGTGGAATTTTGATAAAACTGTTCGCCATTCACTTAAATCACCATACGGGTCTCCAATGATTGCCCGATTGGCAATTATAGCTTTTGTTATGTTTATTTTTAAAAGACCGATTTTTACAAGCCAAACAGCTGATCGATTTACACTATCCTTATAATTGTAATTATCGCACGGCAGATTTCCCATATTTCCGAAAAACCAAAAATTTTACGAATATTCGTATCGAAAGCACACGATTTTATCAAAAGAAAATAAACTTCCACAGCATAGATTTTCACATTTTTAAAGATGCTAACTCTCCCCTTTAAATTAAAATCCCGATAAAGTAATTACATTCCGTAGCAAAATTTCGTTAATAAAGAAAGAACTTTAAGTCAACTTTTCCTATTAAAAATTAAATACAAAACTTTTGATTAATCACCGAATTGAATAGAATATTAATAAACGTCATTCAATCTCTCCCTCCTTTTTCTTTAATGAGAAAATAGCGAATGTTTAAACTGTTAATTATCCATCAAAATAGCTTCAACAGAAAGAGTTTTATATACAGTTTTATATTTTATGCTTTAGGTTTGTACAGTATATTTGTTTATACTCGTACGTCTACCACCCTTAACAACTTTTAATCATTTTATTCAATTACCTACTTTAATAAACCTATTAATTTGCTTTAGCTTTACTATAGCTTTTCGTCATTTTCATTCCCTCGTCCTTGAATTTGTGCTTATTTACCCAATCACCGTTGCCATCGTCATCATTTTCCTTGACAAAAATAAATAAAAACAAATTCCATCTCCGTCATAGATCTTTTAGATATTCAGATCGTTGTAGAGGAAATGTGTCTGTAAATATAGCAAGGATCTGATCTGTGTATCTTTTCGAGGCTACATACAGCGATATGATTGAAAAAGTTTTGGCTCGTTTCAAATTAATCTTCTCCTAAGCCTTAAAATCAATTTATCTTGGATTTATGATAAATTAGCACAAACGTTTATTTAGATCTTCTATAGGTATAGCCGGTCGGTATTTGACATTGAACCAGAAGCAACAAAAAAATAAAAATTACGGATATTTCCCGAAATTGGCAGTCATTGTGGAAAATTGAGAGTCCTGTCAAGGACGATATTCTTGCCTTTATTTAGTAATAAATTTTTTGTCCACCTTAATCGCTAAAAGTTTACGTTTCACTCATACAAAGATTTCAATGTAAAATTCGATGTAGTGAAAAATTTCAAGAAAATTTGATAATTCTTTAAGATATCATGGACATGTACCGATGGAAAATTGAAGCTTTTATTTCAAACTGCTAATTGGATTGCTATCCGCCGACAATAAAGGATCTATTCATCGATTTTGTCTCGCAGGATAATCACCATCGGATCGGTTTTGTAACCCAACCACATTTTATATGCGCCAATGACATCTCATGGGATGACGACAAGTACTTCGAGTGTCCTTAATACGCTGGGAATTTCTTCTCATTTTCTGTCTGTCATTGACATCGACCACATATGAAAAGAGAAGAAAATCAAGAAACCAACGATAGAAAAATCGGATCCTGTGTTCTGTGGTGTTGATGATAAAGCAATATGAACGTACTGTGAATGATAACTCAATTTCCCATCGCTTTTCCACCATTTCCTCGCCTCTGACTTTGTAGTATTGTCCATTTTACACTTCTTGACAGAAAATCAAGACCGATCGAATCTCACTTTATTTGGTTCTTGTATGACTATATCTTAGTTATCTTAAACTTAATATATATCCCCTAGTAAGAACCACTGTCCATGTCCTTTTTGCTATACATCACTTTTATTCTGACACGTTTCTTTGGATGGATTACACGGAATGTGTATGAACGTGATCCCAGCCAATTCCTATATTATATTGAAAAAGTCAATTGAAGTTCATTGGTTTTGATTGATCAGCTAACTTTTTGTGCAGAGCAGCAATTTTGTTTATATAAAGAAGCGTAAAAATTAAAAAAATAAAATACTAATGGCAATTCTTGGGAAATTTTTGGGAAATTTCCGAACAATTTTCCAATTTTCTTTAAATTTTTAATATTGATTTGATATTATTTTGCACTGTACGGCACCTGATGCAAAACCTGTATCTCTTTTCCCAAAAAATGAACTTAGTTGACAAATCGATAAACAATATCTAAGGGTATCTTGTTTCTACAGAATACAGCAAAAATTCCACCGCAAGTAAAATATTGACGCAAAATATCCGACAATTGAAAACTCGATACACGGAGAAAAAAATTGGTACTCAGTACTGAATTTTCTGGTGAAGCTCTCCCACCCGAATGGCAATATATGAAACAGTGCGGGTTTATGTGCTAATTCCTTTGAAAACTTAGGGAAAGTTTCCAATCATTCCGATTTTTTGGTTTTTCTACACATTGTCGCATATGTTACATTTTGGCAATGGGATCTGTAAATATAGCCGAAATTTGGGCCTACTAGAAAATATAGGAATGATTACAAACAATGATTTTTCTCTGTGTAATAAAAAATGTCGCATGGAAGTCTTACTTAACGAAAAAAGCACTATAAGTGGTTGTTATACCCGTATGGTGAAACCAAAGGGTATATTAACTTTGCCTTACCGTTTGTAACGTCAAGATCCCGTCATCACACATAAAAATGAATTACACCAGTGTGTTTAGAATGATAAAAATAATTAATTTCTGCATGTCCGTCCGTCTGTCCGTCTGTCCGTCTGTCCGTCTGTCCGTCTGTCCGTCTGTCCGTCTGTCTGTCTGTCTGTGGCGCGGATTGCGGGCGCGCGGATTGAGCTAGAGACTTGAAATTTTGCGCAGATCCGTTTTTCGTAAAATGCAAGCCTAAGTTCGTTAATGGGCAAAAATGGACCATTAGGACGAAAACGGTTTTTATGAATATCTCGAAAACGGTGCATCTTATCAAAAAAGTCTAAGAACAAAAGTTATTTAGTATATGATTCTACATAAAACTCCCATACATCATAATCCGGTTGGAATAAATTTTAAAAAATCTTATTGGAAAGTTTGACTTCAAAGTGGAATTTTGGTACAACTGTTCGAATTTTGATACGAATATCACCATACGGGTTTTCAATAATTGCCAAATTGGCAATTATAGCTTTTGTTATGTTTTTTTACTTATCCTGCAAGCGAATTTTTTTGGTTCTCAAGGCCAAATATATTTTTAAATTGTTCACAATAGCGAAAAGGGCGTTACTCCATGTTTTGTCGTTTCTGAGGTCAGATTAGGTCTTTGTAGCGAAATTTAAAATTACTCAAATAATTCATAATTTTTAATGGGAGCCCAAAATTTGTAGTTACGCCATTGAAAAAGCATGACCTCAATTTTTATGATTACTTTTAATAAATATTATATTCAGCCTTATTCTCCTAGCCGGCGGGACGTGTACGCCGCGTTTCCCGCAGAAAATTCGCATTCTGCTAAACGCAATTGTCCCGGCGTGTGCCGTGGTGCTGAAAACGTTTTACTTTCGGTATTACACTAAACGCACCCGCGAATGTTTTGACTTTTCCATAAAACTTCATGCGTATCAAATCAACTAATTGTCAAAAAATTCAGCGCGGGGCGGAATAAAACTGCGTTTCTACGTCTACTAGAATAAGAAAATTTCATTCGATCGAGAAAAAATTTGCGTGGCGTTACACGTCCCGCCGGCTAGGGGAATAAGGCTGATTATTACTTTTTTTGGAGAAACTATAACCGAAGCGATTTGAAGATAAGAATATAGTATCCGTTTATGGCACAAAATCTTGGGAAAAATCAGTAAAACGTGTAAAACTAAAAAATTATTAACGTTCAAATAATTCCCACGAAAATTTCCATCGGAATATTGATCTACATTGTGGTTGTAAGTAAAATAAACAAAGTATTGTTGCCAACAACAAATTTTCTGATTCTCCAAACCACTGTCAAAGCATTAAAAGCAACGAAAACATATTTTCAATATAATTTCATCACCACGTCTAACACTCTCGCGAAATGTGGTGATAATTTTCCATCACTCGAAAATTCCTAACCGAAAATGAAGCTTTACAATGCATTTTCCGTGCCACTGGAGTATATGGTCGGATGTCGTAATGCAAAAATCCGACTACGAAAATATCATGCTGTATGCTGCATAAATTCAAAACATCGAGAACTTCAACCGAGCACAATAAAAACTCGTCCTGAATAAAATATTGAGGTAATTCGAACATAAACCATCTCATTATCATCCCCTAGCATAGCTCTAGACTAGACTCTGTTGTCTCTATGTCTATGTTTGTGTAATATACATGAAAAGCTACAGCGATTTATCTATCTATGGGGAAAATATCTAAAATAATACTTGGCTTTGGGTACAATGCCACACCATCTGAATAGATGGAGTATGGTTGGTTGGTTGCATGTTTGGCTAAGATCCATTCCGTCGTTCTTCCCGATTTCTGTCTAGGACAACTATTCCTTGCGGGCGTTTATAGTCGTCGCGTTCACTTAGTTATTTATTTTTTACATTCTTGGTGGTGTGCTTCATATTAAATCTAGCAGATCCTTGTTCATGGAAATCATGCCTAGAGTATATAGCGTTGTTGTCGTTGTTGTCCTATCTGTTCCATATCTTCTATAAATTCTGCGAAAATAATTTATTTTACGGTTCTGTATCGGAGCGAGGTTATTATTTTGCAGTGCTTGAACCGATTCCGGAATTATGGCAATGCGGTTCGCCCCATTTGGATATGAGGGATGAGAAGAAGGTTGCCGAAAATGTCGAGAGCTTTATTTCGCTTCAGGAAAATGAAATCCTTAAACGATAAGTTTTGAAATCACGGCAGAAAATAGTTTCGTATAGCAATTTTACTGTACGAGAAACAAGAAAATGCCATGTTGATAGAGCTGTATCGACATTTACTATCACCCGCAAAAATATATGGAAATGGAAATATCGTTGAATTGTCAGAAATGAGTTATTTGGATTTCTATTCCATCAATCAATAGAATTCTGCTTGTGGTAAATATTCAGTTCTGCATTCCAGATATTGTAAATTTTGACAAATTTTCCATATATGAATACAAAGCGATTTGTTATTTAAGTTTCTTCAATACCAGTTGTGTCAAATTAACATGTATTATAAATAGGGTGACCGTGTTTTTTTTTTTGTTTGAATCCGGGGCAAAAAAAGCAGTTACGAAATAAGACGCGTGCAGAAGAACTATATCACTTTCGAGCCTTTTCCTAGTATTTTTTACTAGAGCACAACCAAATCTGCGCCGTTTTTTTAGAGCACAACCAAATCTGCGCCGCATGCAACATTTTTAGAGAGAAATATACGTCAGAATCAAAAATTTTATAATAACACTAGCTTGCATACCCGTCGTTGCCGGGTTAAGTTTTTTCAATTTTTTTTTTTGATGGTCTATGTTGCTAAACTTCAGGCCAATCGGCTCGGTAGTTTCCCCGCGAAAGGGTAACATAGAGGAAGAGCTAAGTTTCGAGATCACTTTACCCCCTCCCCCCATCCCCCGCGTTACTTTTCCGTATGTCTATGTTGGAACCAGAACTACCACAGACACCCATGCCAAATTTCAAGTCAATCGGTTCAGCCGTTTTTGCGTGAAAAAGGAACAGACAGACAGACAGACACCAACTCATTTTTATATATTAGTATGATTAGTCTGATGTGCCGCAGGTGATGGAGCCTCATTTTTTAAAAGGAACATCCCAGTTGAAAAATTAATGACTTTCAATTGAGACCTTCCTTTTAAAAAGTTAAGCTCGTCATAGTAAGTTCGCTTTCGATTTTGTTAAATTTATCATGTGCCTACCCTGCGTATGAAATAGACGTCAAGATTTTAGCAATCGGAAAATAGAGTCAATTAAATCTATGTATTATTCTAATCCCAACTGTTCTTTTTTCCAAAATTCATTCAGAAAATAATTTTTCCATTATACTTTTAAAATAAAAAAAAAATTTTCTAAAAAAAATAAAACCGACTTTAAAAAAAAACTGAAAAGAGAAAAAAGCACTAAAAAGAAAAAAATAATTTCAAACTATGTCCATTAATAGCGTATTTGAAATTTGGCTTTTTTGGAGTGGCGTTAAATTTACACTAAATAAAATCGTTGTAAAATTTCTATTGTAAGAGCCGTGTCTATAGTTAATCTGTTTGACAACAAAATTTTTGGAGTCGATCTTAGTTCTTAGTTAGCCTTAAGGGTTAGAAAGTATGTAAACGATTAGCCTTAAGGGTTAGAAAGTATGTAATTTATTTTAGTTGCAAATTTAACGCCACTCCAAAAAAGCCAAATTTCAAATACGCTATTAATGGACATAGTTTGAAATTATTTTTTTCTTTTTAGTGCTTTTTTCTCTTTTCAGTTTTTTTTTTAAAGTCGGTTTTATTTTTTTTAGAAAAATTTTTTTTATTTCGAACGTTTTTAGTTTCAATTTTTAATATAGGTAAAATTACAAAGGGTTTGAGGGGATAAGTCCGCAGATGAGAAATATATAAAAGAATCTTCCAAATATTGTACTGAACACAATACAAAGAATTTTACTCGATATCCCAAGCAGGGAGGGGTTTGAAGGGGTAGGTTAACACGGGGGAAATATATAAAAGAACCTTCCTTGTGTTGTACTGAACACAAGGCCCAATTAACCATAGGGCTAATTGGGCTACAGACCAGGGGCGCCATCGATCTGAGGCGATGAAATTTTGATTGCTTTTTTTTTAATTTTCTTTATATTTAGCGTATCTGTAATTTAAGTTAGTACTGTGTTTTGAATTAAAGAATATTTTAAAAAATGAAATTGCATTTTTACAATAAAACTATGTAAGGGTGCAAAATTTTATTTAGCCCAGGGCGCTCAAACTTGTTAATACGGCTCTGACTGAACACAACGTAAAAACATAACAAAAGCTATAATTGCCAATCTGGCAATTATTGAAAACCTGTATGGTGATATTGGTATCTTAATTTGAGCACTTGTACCAAAATTACACTTTGAAGTCGAACTTTCCAATCAGATTTTTTAAAATTTATTCCAATCGGATTTTGATGTATGGGAGTTTTATGTAGAATCATATTCTAAATAACTTTAATTCTTAGACTTTTTTGATAAGATGCACCGTTTTTGAGAAATTCGGAAAAAACGTTTTCGTTTGTATGGGGGGTACCCCCCCTAATGGTCCATTTTTGCCCATGAATGAACCAGAGTCCAACCAGGAACTTTCTCTACAACTTTCTCTTTGGGATGACCAAAATCGGTCCACCCAGTAAAAAGTTAAGCGTGAACATACATTAAAAAAAAAAAAAAAAAAAAAAAAATATTCAGGTGGAATTGAGAACCTTTTCCTTTTTGGAAGTCGGTTAAAAATAAAGACAACTCAGCTCTTTGCAGGTAAATATAAATTGCTAGTACAAAAAAAAAACCGGAAGGGAAAAATAATTTTTTGAATTGTAGTAAAAATATTGAATAATTTCAGAAAATGAATTTGCAAAAATGCCATAATTCGTTCACTGAAAGCAAATAAAATTTTAATTAAAATTCAAGGATTCTAGATAAATCTTCCAGACTCCACGACGAAACAGCACTTGGAAAATTTTTCTTCGAAATGATGAAGAGCTCACCTTAACCTTTCAAATACCTAAAATATATGGTTGAATGCGTAATTTTTAAAAAGTCACAATATTTCCACAAAATCGAAATAATAAAAAAAAAAACCAAATAAAATATTACCAGAAAATACGGACGGGAATTTTAAGAATTTCTGCGAAAGAAAGCGTTTTTTGCGTGTAAAATCGCAACGTAATAATAGACTGGAAGAAACAATAGAAAGCTGGAGTGAATGTCTTTGTCTTCATATAAAGTTCTGGGAATCTTTTTCCTCTTTGAATTCCGTTTTGGGTTGTTTCCAAAGTCGACTTTTCCTTTTTCTTTGCAAAGGGGCAGCAAAAAACTCACAATTTAACCACATCCCTTCTTATAATTCAGTTTTTATTTGGGTTTTCCTTTTTTTCTCGTAACCATTCGTACAGAGAAAAATTTCCACTGTGGAATAAAGACTTGAGATTGGTGCCAAGGAAAAAGCATTGGAACGGTTTGGAATTGGAAAATGATGATGGGAATTATTTTTCCCTTTCTATACCCTACATGTAAGTACCCATATGTGAAATAAGTATAGACCGTCAAAAAGAAAATTATGGGCAATGTTGTCCTTCTGGAAAAGAAAGTTTTACCGTTATCATGTCTCTCCAGGGACGGGTTTTTCGATTGGTTGCTCCTTTATCAATTAACGATAATTGAATCCGTTCTTTTTCGTCTACACACATATGTATATATACATAGAAATATTTCCTTAGTATTTTTTTTTCTTTGTATATAAACGAGTATCTTGTATGATGGCAGAGAAAATGCCAGAATGGGATTTAAAACCAAAATTAAGTTTTAAACGAAGAATCTATAGTTTCACCGTTAAAGTTTTCTTAAAGTCAATTCTTCAATATCGTTCAACGTTTAACTTAAAATGAAGAAATCCGCTAAGAGAGCTCTCAAAATGAAAAGAAAATGAACATCCATTGAGCTTTTAAGTAGAATTGCTAAGAAAAATCGAAAAAAATTCTAAGTGAGAATCGTCTGTTAAATGAAGGTTTCTGAAAGTTTAAATGATGACATTTTAAGAAGTGAAACTTGATTTAAAAATAAACTTCTGGGATAATTTGTTACTTGATTTTTTTTTATTTGCGTAGGAAATCCGATTCTCATTGTGATTGATAGTTAAGTTTTATTGAGAAAATCTTTAACGGAAATTATCTACTATTGTTCCGGAAAATTGATTGGGACGCGAACAAAATGGGAAAAAAAGGACTTGGAGGATTAATACCATGAATATACCACTAAGTTTGTGAAGAAAGAAATCTTCCATCAAGAGAGTTTTTGGATTTGTAAAATGGAAAAATATTAAATTTAGTTTTTGGTGATTTATTGAATTTTGACACATTTTTCTCTATTATTAGAATTTCATACTTAAACTCGTTCTCGAGATTTAACCGTCTTCATGGCAACTATTCATTTTATTTACTTTTTTTCTGAATACAACAGATTGTATTCTTTATTACGTGGCATTGAACATATTCTACCGAAACTCCGTCAACAGACCAAAATATAACAAGGAAAAGGGCTGGTAATAATTTTAATGAGAAGAAAATTGTTTGATAGTCGAGCTGTCTCGTGAAGGGGTTTATTGAAACACTTTCTTTTTTTTTTATGTTAGAAAAATAAAACGCAACAAAATTATTTTATTCTTTTGAGTGCATTTAGAAAGTGTGTATGTTTAAAAAACTTGTGTTTGCGCCTAATTTTTATCCATTTTTTTATACGTTTTATATGATTTTTTTTAATAATTTTTAACATTATATTACTTTTAGTTATTCAATAATAAGTGATGTAATGCATTTTTTCGGGAAATTTTTCCGAAAAGCGATTACATCATTATCCTTAGAGGACATTCGGTTTCGAATTTTGAGCTTCCAACACCAAGTTCGTGATTAGCGACCCCGAAAACCCCCTAAAGCAAGTTTTTCCGAGAAAAAATTAAAAAATGGATATTTGCGTTATGCTGAAGGAGGACCTTCCGTACCGAATCTCAAAATTTAGACATCAGAAAAAATTATCCTTACTTTTTCCAATAAATTTCCCATTTACCATAATATCATATTTGTCATGGTTTTCGAGTTATTTTCGATCTTCGGCCGATGTCACAAAAAATCGTGTTTTCAAAACACTGTGCGTTTATGAGACGTCAATGAAAAATGAGCTTTTATTAAAAAATTTGGGACAAAAAGATATTATTATGGGAGATGATATTAAAAACATTTATTTTAATAAAATAAAAATAATGTGGTTACACGCTAACTTCAATAACTGAAGCAAACAGAATTATGAAGCATCATTTCTCTTCATTCATTTTAATAATATCATGTTTACATTCAATTTAAAACAATTTTGTATTCGAATGAATCTGAATACATTCTACAACGTGCAATTTAATTTAAAATAAGTATTCACTAAGAATATTTGGATATAAAGGGAACAAAACGTAAAGCTTACACAGACACCACACAAGAAAAAGTAAATTCAAGTTGCACGCAAATTTAAAATTATGATTCTAATGTCTAAGTTGCATGTCAGCGCCATGTTGCCTATCTAGTCTGTCTGTCTATCTGTCTGCATGTCTACTATAAATCTAATTTTCAAGAAAAAAAAATATGTACAAAATCGTGGATAAATGGAGTTTACTTTTCTTCTAACGTGAATGAAGATCCTCGGGAATCGCAATATGCGAGAAAAAAGTGTGAAAAGTTCTGATGCACTACTTTTAAACATTCGAGCGGTATTTTTACTACCTATATAGGGATGTACTGTCCCTATCCAGTCCAAAGCTTGTTTTGTTGGCATCAGTGGGGATGTGATTTATTTGAAATTTGCTCCCAGCAGGCTTCTAATTAGAATCTACACAGCCATCGGTTGCATAGAATTCCTTCCATTCAACAAAATGAAACGAAACTTGTTTGAAATTAAATTTACTGCTTACGAAATATGCTTTACTATTGGATACATGTTGGGATAATGTTGTATCGTTTTATCAGCGCTTACCCCATGCTGAGATCAAATAGTATATCTTGATCTGCCTACCCTTTAGAGCCCTTTGAGAATTCTCTGAAATTTCAGGGAGTGAGCTAAAATATTCGTTGAGTAAACACCGATATAATAATCAACTGCATGGCAAATACACATCACCATAATATGCACCATCCACATATATTGTAACTATGCTAAGTCAACATGCGTGTTGGAATGCATGTAAATATATTTACATAATCATACTTCTCTAAAAAAAAATATTTTTTATTGCACCTGATGAAAGGTATATGAAAACTAAAACTTTCACGTGCTCCAGATAAAAGTTTTTCAAAACCCAACTCAAGAGTGTTATTGTTAAAGTTTTTGCGATCGTACTTGCGAAACTTTTTACATCAATTTTAGGATTTTTACATTGGCACTCGTCGAAAGTGTAATGGATGTACTTTTTTACTTGTGGAAATATAAAAATACATTTCAAAAGGATAAAAGTTAAACTGGCTGCGTTTTTTTGCTCTTAAAAAGTGAGTCCTTGAGAGTTTCCTTTTTGAGTGCTTCAGGATGTTCATGGCCTGATTTCTTAATCGATAAGGACGAAATGAAATTATTGCACATATACTTTTCAATGAAATATAATAGCAAGTATCGGATAATATTATTTCCTCAATTATAGTGCAAGTTTAAAGTTAATGTATTAATTGAAGAGTTAAAGTTTGTGCTAATTTTTCAGGCAAAACTTACATAATATAATAAAATATCTTTCCCCTGTATTATTTAGTTTAGTTAAAAAAGATAATTTTTTTTTTCCAATATCTCGAGAACCGTTGAAGATACGTAAAAACTTTTATTTGAAAAACTTTTATCTGGAGCACGTGAAAGCAAAAAATGTGGAAAATTTTATTTACTTTAAATTCCGTTATATTCATTTTTTCTCATAATCGTAAGAAGTTTTTAAAAACTAAATTTAAAAAAAAAATGGACAGACCGACAAACCGACAGACAGACATAATTTTGCCTGAATCGGATTTCGTACTCATCACGTCAGAATTCCAAAAATGTTCACACTTTGGCATTTAGTTTTTTAATTTTCTATATAAAGGGTGGTTAAATTTTAAGGGCCGATGTTGAATGTGAACCACACCTAAACGTCAAGTTTTTTTCTGCATTTCATTTGACATTTCTCAATTTCAGACTAACTCAATTTGAACCATGGAAAGATACACAATCGAGCAACCCGTTAAAGTTATTCAGGCTTATTATGAAAATGGGCGTTCAAATCAAAATGCATATCGTGTACTTCGTGATTTTTTCGGTCAATTTAATCGTCCAAATGTGCGTACAATCGGAAAAATCGTGCAAAAATTTGAGCAAACCGGGTCTGTAGGAGATGTGAAAACACCAGTGCATGCTCGTACAGCTCGTACTGCAGAAAATATTGCTGCTGTTCGCGATAGTGTGGCTGAAGAGCCGTCCACCTCAACTCGTCGTCGCGCCCAACAATTGCACCTCCCACGCTCGTCGTTGATGAACATTATGCATAAAGACTTGCATTTACACGCTTACAAGGTGCAATTGACTCAAGAACTAAAGCCTTCTGACCATTTCAAGCGTCGTCAATGGTCAGAATGGTGGCAAGAAATGGCAACAGTGGATGATCAATTTTCGAAGAAAATCATCTTCAGTGATGAGGCACATTTTCACCTCAGTGGATTCGTCAATAAGCAGAACAGCCGCATTTGGGCGAATGATAATCCAAGAGTGATTGTCGAAAAACCAATGCACCCACAAAGAGTGACTGTTTGGTGCGGTTTATGGGCTGGCGGCATCATCGGGCCGTATTTTTTCCAAAGTGCACGATATGCATTTTGATTTGAACGCCCATTTTCATAATAAGCCTGAATAACTTTAACGCGTTGCTCGATTGTGTATCTTTCCATGGTTCAAATTGAGTTAGTCTGAAATTGAGAAATGTCAAATGAAAAGCAGAAAAAAACTTGACGTTTAGGTGTGGTTCACATTCAACATCGGCCCTTAAAATTTAACCACCCTTTATTTCACTAAAAATCACATTTTATTACAACACACACGCATAAAAATAAACCAAAGCAATTTCACTGAAAATAAAAATAACCCATAGTAATATTCTTTCCCATCAATTGGTATCCTACATTTAAGTGAATTGTCGACTAAATTAGAAACGATTCCCACTCAAGATAAAAATTTCAAAAGGTCAAGAGAAGAATATTTCGAGTTCAGCTCTGGGTAATTATTTTGATATTTAGGGAAGATTTTGAAGGATTCCTGAAATTTTCAACGAATTACAAAACTTTATACAGCAAATGTCGTCCCGTAGAGGACATTAATCAAAATACACTTCAAAATTCCATTTTATGCCGAAGAAAATGAGTACTCCTTAGTAAGACACTTGACAGAATAAAGTTCTAAAGGGCGAAACGATTTATTGACCGTTACAGCCAGGAAACCTGTTACATTATGAATCCTCTGTCTCCATTACCAAATACTATTCCAGCTTTTGCCATTTCTCTAAAGAACTGAGGAAAAATTGCAAACTCCTATCTTTTTTTTCTTTTTGTTTTGGGCATATTTAGTCATATAAGGGGGTTGAGTCATATACTGGTACAAGTCTGTGTAGGCAAAACAACAGAATATTTTCCGTAAAACTCTCTCCTGTCCCACCATTCGCCTATGAGATAGAAATTTCCAGGATTTTTCCATTATAAAATACTACTTGTAAATGCTATTCACCTCAAGTTCTCCTTCAACTTATACCTGACTTTGGATCCCTTTGCCGACCACTTTTGTGATACTACAAACTCATAGAAACACACGATATCAAATGTTAACTGAAACATAAGAAAACGTTGGCAAGGCAAGACGAGTAGATGAAGCTATGGAAATTTGATGGCCCTTAATTTGCATAGATATGACAAACAATAAAACTCAATTTTCCTGGCGGACTCAACCCCGAAATACACAATACACACCTCTGCCCCGAATTCTTTTTCGACCAGTTATAGGGTAGAAATGGATATCAATTTATACTCTTCAAGGATACCCTTGTGTACCTCAAAAGATAAAAAGATACTTTTACTTTGAGTATAGTAGGAACATCTTTAATGCAGTCATTTTGGGAGTTTTCCTAGATATGCAAATATGTTCGAAAGAAACCTTACCCGATAAGGAAACTTCAAGTCTAGGAGCAATTACTAATAGAATTCCACTTGTCAATTTATCTTGATCAAGAGGGTCATCTTCATACCGTGCGATTCCATGTCGGATCTACAGTAGCTTTTATCTAGGTCTATGAGATGTCCATTTTGTGCCGCCGTCTGGGTTGAAAATTTGAGGTGGATATTTGAGAGATTCAAAAAGGAGTCAAAGTTTGGATGATGTTCATTGCACTTTGATCGGGATTTCTTATATCACTTGAATTCTAAACGAAATTGTAGTCATGTTAAAATACAACCTTATTATCTTTTATCCTCCAGAATTGGTCTTTAAAATGTTTGGATGAAGACGCCGCATCCCATCCTCCAAACTTTGAGCAAGTTTTTTCGGTTATCTAGCTCATGATCTAAGGCTCATGATTCTATAGGGTTCACTGGATCCCCGACACCAATCGGCCAAGATGCCGGTCTCGACTTTACTGCCTTATGGCAAGCAAAGTGATAGCACCTTTTTTGCTTAAAGGGTCGAACCCAAATTTTATCGAACCATTTGTAGCCGACAGTTTGATGGGTGGGTGAATGAGCGTTCCATAAGGACGAATGAGCATTATGGGGTTGAAATCCTTTGCTGTATGAATAAAATGAAAGTGAAATTTTGCTCACCGTTTGTTGGTTTCGTTCAAAGACGGAGACTTCTTTGACACTGATGTGACAGGTGATAGAAGCTACTTTGATTAAATGGTGTTGCTTCTTAGAATTTGATAGAGAAGCATTCATCGTTATCTGATCTGGTTTTCACTATGTGGGCATTATCCGCATTCAAAAGGAGTCAAACAGATAGCGCCGGTGATGGAGGGGCGACTTTATTAACAGGGGGTGGCTGAATTGGAACTAATATTATTTAAACTAAGGTGAATCGAATGATTGACAGGCTTTACAACGAGTATGGGTCCAAATGGTTTTGTGATTCAATGGGTAACAGCGTTTCTTTAACCAGATTTTAGGTGTTGGAAATAACATTTAAAATTTGCGAAAAAATTTCGGTTTGTCCACCACGAAATGTTTTTAAAAATTATATAAAATATTCAGTTTAAATAAAATAGAACAGCGCAAGAAATTCTGTTGGATTTAATTTTTTTCCACGCATTTTTAGCAAATAGAACCAATACTCGACAGCGTTGAGTTTTTTCACATTCTAGAAACCTCGCTTTATGGATTTAATTTGATTCTCAAGATTGTACACGAATCGAGGCGTTCATAAACCGAAACAACTTTTTCCATACAAGTCTGTTTAAATTAAAACTAGCTGATTCTCTCTCTTCTGCTCCCCTTTTTGGCATAACTTGACTCTGCTTGAAATCCCCTGTACCCTAACAACACTTTTTATTGTCATATAAAAGTGTTCATTCTTTTGTTCTCAAAATTATTCCATAAACCGAAACGTTCACAAAAATTAAAGTTTGCAGTACAAACTGTATGTGCTAGGAAGTTATTAAGAGCAGATACTGGTATTGGAAAACTCATTCGTCTTTCGTGCAAATATACGCAAAGGCAAGTAAATAGATAATCATTTTTTTGTAAGTTACCTTAAAAAATATTTTTTTCGTGTAAAAATTTTAATTATAAAACATTATGGAAATGTTGAAAAAATCACCATTAGAAAATTGTATAAACATTCTCTGAAAACATTTTTTTGTTCATTTATAAATCTATAAGAAACTGTTTATGAAATTGTAAATAAATGCATTTTCCAAATATTTCTTACCTTGATATTTAAAATATCTGCAGACCTTTATCTGAAAAAGATAAAAAATGCAATTAACATTAAATGAAATACCTTAAAAATAAATTTAGGAAAAATTTCGCCAAGACGACTTTCTTCTTTAAAAAAAATTCTTTTATGAAAATGAAATTCCATTCGCATTTCTTTCGCAGTAAGAAATATACTTAAGTATAAGAGAAAAAAAATGCTAAAGGATTATAAAAATCATGAAAAATAAAAACCGGAACCTTTCAAGAGAATTCCAAATCACGTACAGTTTAATAGAGTGCACGTTTCGGGACCCTTACCCGGACCACACCGTTAGCTTCATGCAATTAAATTTAGTCACTAGCCCGAAATTCACTTTACGCCCCCAGTTAGATCGAAACTATATTACTTTAAAATTTACACAAGTGGTTAAAATCCACCTGCAACCGTGTAACATATTTCCCTTAGTTTATATTATCCTCACATATTCACATAACTTAAGCGCTAAAGGCTTCCGACCGACGCAAGTCATCCGACGTCCTTGTCGACTGGTTTTAATATCGTAAAAGGAACGATAAAAAAATATGAATGTCGTTTAAGGGATTTTTTTTCTTTATCCTTGCCACCAGAATAAGGATTTCAGTGGAGTTGTTATATCCATGTTTGTATGCGAAACATGTTTCCTCCTATGGGTACATAGAGTTGGAAAAATGTCAGCGCGATAATATGAAATGTTTCAAAGGAATTGAAAGGATTAATTTACGCTCGCACCAGTTGTTGAAGGCTTTATACTTTTGTTGCACAGAACTTGAAACTGCAGCAGTTTTTGTTGTTGTTATAATATGTATTAGTGCTGTTTACAATAATTCACAATGTTGCAATATTCTTTTATAACTTATGTCTTAAATGAGCGCCAGCAGTTTATGCTGTGTTTTTTTTTTAAAGAAAGGAGTTACAGTTTGGAATTATTATTGCTGTATTTATGTGAGCCATGCAACATACCTGGATAATTGCTAGGTAGGATTCTAGGGGATGCTGTATCTCTCAACTCAGCGGTTCATTTGGTAAAAGGGATTTTTTTAATACCAGTGAAAATGGCAGAAAAGCATCAGCAGCCATAAAAACATTTTAAGCTGATTGGTATAGAGGGAAGATATGAAATGAAAATAATTCTGTAAGTATCTACTGTTTTATGATGTCTTATCGTTAGCATATTTTTGAATGTTCTTGAACAGATGGAAAATATTAATCATTCTAAAATGTCATACAATCATGTTATTTCGATTCTATAATAAGTTGTAAAAAAAAAATTAAACATTTAGCTATTTTGTGAACGAGAAGTTTAAAAACTTTCTTCTGCTTTTTCTTTTTCGGCGCCACAACCAGCTTTAGCTCTTGGCCTACTTCTTGCCTGAGGTTCCTGCTCGTGTCAATGTTCTCTAGTTCTGTAACCCATTTTTTTTGCGAAATAGTCGAAAGTTTCTATGTTATCAGCTTGAAAGTAATAAGTAATTTTCCTAATAGATAGAAACCGGCTTTTTTTGGTAATTTAAGGAAAAAAACACTAGGGACTGTCATTTAAATACGTCACGCTAATTTTCGCCTTTTCGGATCCGATTTTAGTTAATATCAAAACCCTGGGGCCGCCCCAATTTCGCCCCAATTATGGGCTTTTTACTGGTAGCAATCAATTCCAAATTGGAATATAACATAAAATGAATATTCCCAAGTAACCAAAACTGGTTATATTCCGGTTGAATAACCGTTTAGTAACCTTGGTTGCGTAACACATGAAGTTACAAATTGATTAGTATAACGTTGCAATATCACTTCAGTAACGTTAGCATAACCGTAAACGCCGCGTTATTTTGTAACCATGGTTAAAAAACAGTTTCCTGATAACGTTGTGCTAACGTTATAGAAAAACCATTTTGTAACTCTACGTGGCAATTCCTGCCCTCTCTTTTCATTTATAATGAACTCATCTTTCTTTCAGTTAGCTTTTTTAGTGTGTGTTGAGGGAATGTTTTCACACGAACATTTTATTAGGTTTGAATGGCGATATGTTTATATGTTGTTTCATTGAATATTTACTTCAAGATGGAAATGTTTTATTTAGAATAAGATACACGTAACATAAAATTACTGAAATTTGATGATTTTTGACCAAAAACTTTAAACGAGTAAACATTCTTGGTGCATATGATAGTGATACCTCGAAAAAATACATTCCGCCTGAAGTATTTTGCAAAAATGACCATATTTTTTAAAATATTTGGAGATATGGGCATACAAAATGTAACTTAAAATTACTCAGAATTCTTTTTAGACTAAAATATGACCCCTAAAAATAGTTTTTTCTTTTATCTAGGTCGATAAAAAATAAAGATAATGTATTTAATTGCGTTTTCAAAACTCGAAAAATTATATTGGCAAAAAAAGCCATCTTGGAAAGTTTTCCTATAACAAATTGTCTAAATGTTTGTAATGTGTGCGTGTGGCAAGCGACGACAAAGATTATTTTTCAGTTTTTTAGCCGGCATTGAATAAGGTGAAGGTACCTAAAATGGAACGTCTTATTAAAATGGTAAAATAATTTAATTGGAAAATTGATTATTTTTTTTTGTTTCTAAATTTGTTAGGGTCGAATCTTATAAAAAAAATTATTTGAATTTCTCGACCATTTTAATTATGGAATATAATTTTAACTTGCTTCCGATCGAATTGAAATTTTGCACACATACGTAACTCCGATAACAATTCTTTATTTGCGTATGCATGTACGACAAAAAACAAAGATTTTTCCCAAAATTTGATAAGCTCCATTTCCAAATTATATAGAGTTCGATTTTTCCAAAGTCTTTTGCCGCTAAAATGGTCAAATGTAAAAGTAGCACAACTGTGTGAAAAATTATTATGAAAATTTTGAAAATATCACAACAAGATGTGACATAGTATTTTACTTATAATAGGAAAAATCAAAGTGTTCCCTATTACCGGCCCCGTACCCTATTCAACACATTTGATATTTCCTCTTGCAGGTGGTGGAATTAGCTAACAACTAGAGAACTTCTAGAGAACTACTACAAAACTAGTCTCGTCACCAAAATCTTTTAAAGTCAAATAAATAATAAATGGAATTGAAAGACGCGGTTTTGTAGATATTGTAGAGATCTACATAATGGCAGTTTTTACTGAAACAAAAATCATCAAAATCTGATTAGTAGAAGTTAGAAAACGGTTTCTAAAACACCTGCTTGCAACTCAAGGTAAAAATTCGTTACTAAATAACGGTTGATTAACGGTTTATTACGAGTTAGTTACAAAACGGTTGCCGAATAACGTATTTGCACCTCAGGTTAAAAATTTGTTAGTAAATAATGGTTTATTTCGGGTTATTAGAATACGGTTTGCAAAATAACTGAAAAGAAACGGTTAGAAATTGGTTGTTTTTGTAACCCATGTTACTTTCCGGTTGTTTTTATAACCTCGGTTACAAATTGTTTGTTGGGTTGTATTAGTTTTTTAACATAATAAATATTTTCGAAAAATTGACAAAAATCGAAAAACTGCAAAATTAAAACTGGTCTAAAAACCGGTTTTTTTTTTAAAACCAGAAAAAAGTTGTGTAAATCTTTCCCAACTTTTTTTAACAAAATGGAACGTCACCAAAACGTTTATTATTAAAAAAAAAAAACCTAAAAAAACACCAACAATTATTTGGTTTTACTCTAATGACAATCCAGAATAACAAGTGCCAAGGAAAATATATCAAAAGATTAAATCAATTAGATTAAAAATGTAATCCTTAGATGAAAATAACTCTTTTAATTTAAGACAAGACTCATAATAATACATAAGTCGCAATAACATTAATAACGATATTAAAACGTCACAAAAAATGGGATGGTTTATTCTTCTTGGATGCCATCAACTTGAACAAAACGAAAATGCAACAAAAAATACAGTAAAACTTGAGAATATTTTCAGATTGTACTACAATAATCTAAGACGCTGAGGAGGGGGCGGGGGAATGAAAAACAGAAGAAACAAGTTATATTATCCCCGTGGGAAGATGATCCTGATGAAATTCCTTTGCTCCATTTACACGGCATCGGCCGGGACTCAAGACTAAAAACAAGGAAGCAAGTAAGCAACATCAGCAGAGTGACACAATTAATCATCAACTACTTCTTGTTTCCTAAAAACATCCTTCACGTCTTGTTACGTTTGCTGAACCGAAAACTTTACCGTTTCCCCAACAAAATACAACAAAATGAAACAAAACAGGGACTCGACAGAGTAAAAAAAAACAGTAAAGGATGTCGGAATGGAAAATACAATATCCACAATACATACATCCACCTACATATAGGGAATATACATTGAGATATTGGACGGCATCCGATTGAATGTAGTATAGAATAGTGAAAAATAGAAAAGTTCATTTTCCTTCGCTGGTCGTACCGTTTTTATATGTCTCTGGAAAATTTTGGCGCTCATTCAATTACCAAATTGATTTTTCTTTCCAACAATGGTAAAGAGATCTAAAACTTTGTCGATCCTGAGCCAACGGACTTTTCCTACCGCTACCGATTACGGATTTTCGGATTTTCTACCATCTCCAAAGAATTGACATTAGATTTGTGTTGAATTTCAGGTTCAAGTTGGGGAAAAAAAACAGGGTGAAAGTTTTTCTGGATATTCATGTTGTTTTCTTTATTTCATTTTCGTATTTTTCTTTAATTTTCCAAAGAAACTTTTTCTTGCTTTTGGTGAAAGTCTGAAATGTCAGTTTATGGTCAATTCAGGGATTTTAATTAGAGACGAAAAAACTCTTTGCTTAGTTTGTTAGAAAAATTGAGAAGTCTTAACAAAAAAAAAAGTTATAATTTAAATTCAAAGGGAAAAAATCAAATCTATTTTTAAAGGAATTTGCTGAAAGTTTTATACTCTTCGGGAAAATTGGATTTCAAAAATTTTGGTTTCAGTCTAATCAGCAGTTTTCAAAAAAATCTTGTATGCATCTGCATTTCTGTAATCGTACAAACACATGAATACTCATCATAAAAATTCTATTGCTCCCAGTATCGATTTTATGGGTATTTAAACTATTGGGAAATTCATTCTATTTTCAGATGACTCCGGCAACTTTTGTTCTTCATTGGTTTTAACTAGAGAAATTCCATCACAAAAACTCATCGATTTCTGGATATGGTAGTTGGAAAATGCTTTGAATATAAATTCATCTAATGATCTCCAATTTGCAGCCTTTTGACTACCGGCAGTTCTCAAATAATACTCATAGGTATGTGAAGCGAAAAGTTATTCATGGATTTCGAAAAAAAATCAACACAATTGCAATGGAGTGACTAAAAGAATTGACTTGGAAATTAATGTACTGTAGATTAATTGAATTATTATCGGTTCAGTTAAATTGAGTTATTATTATTAGAGGAATTATTATTTTGTGAAAACAAATATCCATGAAATGAATTTGAAAAAGTTTTATGTTGTATGAATAATTTAATATTCGAATAATTAAACGAGTTTCCATAAATTTGGATATATTTATGTATTTTCAATATATTTTTTTTACTTACACACAAAATCGAGAATATTACGTAATGTATTATATATTCATAAAATAATAGTAAAAACTTGATAAAGATTGCTTCAGGGGATCAGAAGATTGCTGAGGAGGGGTTACAGGAGATCGATTCAAAAACGTTTCAGCTATGTATGCGTGATGCCATAACAAACACACTGATAGAGAGACAAAAAGACAAATTTAAATTTTATGAAGATTAATTTTTGGCTTCAATGCGAAAACATACATATATTAAATTTTTTGAGATAATTCAAAATTAAAAAAATTACCTCCCTAAGAATTTTATTATACCTAACGTACGCTAGATAGATAGACTGTTGCAAACTAAATAAAACAGTTGAAAAAACTTGCAGAATGTTGGAAATTATAAAGAACTAGCTTGCATACCCATCGTTGCCGGGTTAAGTTTTTTTTTTATGGTCTATGTTCGAGCTAAACTTCAGGCCAATCGGCTCGGTAGGTTCCCCGCGAAAGAGTAACATATCGCAAAAACTAAGTTTCGAAATCACTTTACCCCCTCCCCTTACCCCCCCCCCCCCCACCCCTCGCGCTACTTTTACGTATGCCTATGTTGGAACCAGAACTACCGCAGAAACTCATGCCAAATTTCAAGTCAATCGGTTCAGCCGTTTTTGCGTGAAAGAGGAACAGACAGATACCAACTCATTTTTACTTTCTTCTACGGAGTATAATAAAGTATTGTATTCATGAAAAATTTCGACCTCTTAATTTTGCCTAAAAAACATTTCCCGATCACTCCTGAGTCGATTGGAGTCATATTTAAAAAATGTCGTTCTGTCTGTCAGTCTGTCAGTCTGTCTGTCAGTCTGTGTACAAGATTTCTCAAAAACTAATAGAGCTAGCGCCATGAAATTTTATAGGCATGTTGGGTCCTGAAATGGGACGATCCTATCAATTTTTGGTGGAAATCCGTTAACCGGAAGTATCCAAAATGGTGGTTTTTCAAAAATCGCAATTTCGTTTTTCTCGATTTACTCCCAAACTACGCGTTTTTTAGTGGCCTTAAGTATGACAAAACTTGGAGAAAATAAAATTTCCCACACTTTTGTCTTTAGCTATAACTCGATATCTCCACCTGTTATCGAGATAAACCGTTATTTCCAAAAAAAAACATTTTTTTGCGATTATTTCGAAAACTAACGGGTTTTTGCTGACTGAATGTATAAAGTGAATTAATGAGAATGGCATTCTGCACAATTTTGTCTTTTACCGTTATCCGTTATATTTTACCGTTATTGAGATATTTTCATTAATACGTAAAGAATCATATGTTTGCGAATAATTTGCAAACTAACGGTTTTTCGACAAATCAGTTAAAAGAATAATTAAAGATGTTAACATTTTCTACATTTTTGCCATTTACCGTAAATTGATATCTTTTACAGTTCTCAAGTTATCTCAAATTTTGTACGTTTTTGATATTTTTGAATAAACCAAGAATTTATTGGGAGGTCGTCTTAGGTTGACAACGCGACAGGGCTCTAGCGTAAATTGCGCAGGGTCGTAGATTTTGTAGAAGAAAGTTTTGTGTTGACCACAACTGATATTTATATATTAGTATGATTTTCAAGTTTATTTTTATCGAGTAAATGCAATTTATTAAAATTTCCATTTCACTTGTCATCTGCATATGTTGTGAAAAAGATTCGTTTATACTTTAAATAGAAGATAGAAAAAAACGGTGAGGAAAATCTGTAAATAAAACTGTCGTCACCTAACGAGCATCCCAATTTATATAAAAATGGCGTTCCATATGAAACGAAAAACTAGTAACATGATGTGCGGTTCACATACAAAGCAATCATAATGGCAAGAAAAACTGTAAAGTATCTAGAAAATCACATTGAAGATAAGTATGAGTACCTAGAATTCTCTATTTCAGGAAAAAATTTCCCTCAATTGTTAAACGCGTTAAAAAAAGCGAGAAACTTTTCCCATTTTAAGCAAGACAAGTTGCAAGCTAGGAAGAGCGTAGCGAGGATATAAAATCTTGAGGGGTTCTAGAGTTGAGTTGGAGACATGATTGTCCATTACGATTTTTCGTAGTAAAATCCTAATATATGCATATAGTTCCATCTACAGGGTCTGGTTGTGGATAGCAGACACCAGTAAACTCGACAGACCACAGATTGCAGTCGAATAATGAATGGAGCGAAAGGTGGATACATGATGGTGGCCGATGGTTGGCTTCAGAATGAAGCATTTTCTACAATGATTTTGGAAATTTTCTCCTTTGGGAAGCGTAATAAACATGAAGAAAGAAGAACACGGAACACTTTTTCCTGTATCATCTCACAGTCGAAAATCGAGAGTAATGGGAGATGGAATATTAATTCTCTGAGGGTTACGCGAGTCCTACGAACACGGAATACGATCCTGGTGTATGTTCAGGGATTTGTGGGAACCAACATTCCCATGTCTAGGCGACCTATTCTTGGAGGAGGTGAGCGTGACAGGACGTGGCGTCGCCGTAAGAAACGATCAACCAAAAGTAAATCGTTAGTCGGTGACAGGGCATGATAAGGAGTGTCGCCGAGAGCTAATGGAATCTTATCCAACCCCAACCTAATGACAACAGAATGATTAGCAAATTTTGCTATATACTGGATTCACCCTTTTTGCTTTCGCTTCGCTCATTTCATGTTCTTATCTTATTCCTGACAACGAGCATCACGCAACGAATCAGCTACAAAATGATAGGTTGTCCCCCGAAAGGGTTACTGTCTGAAATTTCAAAAGGTTGAGGAAATTTTTGAAATTTCTTAGAGGGAAAATAGAATCTTTTTAGTATTTCCTAACGAGCACATCATGGCGCATATAAAAATTTTTGTTAAATGCGAATAGAAATTGCTTTTTCTTTCCTAATTTTTGGTGAAACTGATTTTTTTTAAGGTTTAACGAAATTTTCTCATGATTCAGCCATCCACACGTACGAAAATATAACCTAAAATTCCATGTACTACGCCAAATCCTATGTATTTATATATGTACAGTACTTGGTTTCAGTCTACTTGACCAATGTACACCCCGCTTAAGTCTCTATAAATGTGTAATCTTTTTTTCTGCTTTTTTCTTAGAACTGTTTTTAGTAGATCTTTCATTAATTTGAGTGAAGCTTTCATTCACATCAAGTTTTGTTAGTGAAAAATTTTGTTAAAAACAAAATTCGATGAAAAAGTGAAAAAGTCACTTGCTTTTCATTTCGTATTATTCAGCAATGCGATTCTGTTTGCCATTGTGAAAAATTTTGCTGAAGTCGGCGCTGAATGGAAATTTCAAGATGTCAAATATTTCTCACTCGCTCGCTTTCTTTTTGACAATTTGAGTTTTGCGCTATGATCACTCGTCAGCGAAATCTACATTACACTTTCGTTTGAACATCAATAGTTGGCAGTCAGTGTTTCGGTATCCTCTTCATTTTTTCGACAGCCTAATGCCGTGTTGATGGTTTTTTGCTGGATCGTGTGGAGTCGGCATTATTAGTCATAGTTTTTTTATAGTTACAGCTAGAGCTTAGGGGAAGACCCTTTAATGCCGATGCACCGCTCAGGATGGTTAAGTTCTGATTAGAGATAACAAAATATTATAATCGTTTTGAGGCACTGATACAGCCTCTACTAATGGTGGGTTGCAATTAAAACCCTACAAATGTCGCGATTTATCTATAGTTCGCAGCCCATGTAAAACTGTAGGTGCAGGCAGTAGGGAAATACAATTCTTATGAAACTTTAGTTGAGGAGACCCAGATTTGCTTGTGATGTAATGCACAAAAAGAAATAATAAAGGGTGTTTTTTTATACGTGTGGTTTTCAATCTGGCACTACTTTTTTCGGAGTTGGTCTTTTTGACAGTTGTCACTTGATTTATGCTCAGTTTGGTGTGCCATTTCGTCAAACGACCATCAAGCGCGTCGCACGTTCGGTGAATGGGCCCAAAACGAGATGGCCACCGATCCCGATTTTCACAAGAAAATTTTGTTCAGCGATGAAGCTCACTTTTGGTTGAATGGGTACGTCAATAAGCAAAATTGTCGCATTTGAAGGGATGGTAATCCACAAGCCATTCTTTAGACGCCGTTACATCCTCAAAAAGTCACTGTTTGGTGTGCTCTATGGGCAGAGGGAATCATTGGTCCATATTTCTTCAAAAATGAAGCCATAATGTTACAGTCAATGGGGAACGCTATAGAGACATGATTAATGACTTTTTCGTGCCTGAATTGGAGGATGTTGATGTGGACGACCTTTGGTTCCAACAAGACGGCGCTACATGCCATGCAGCCAAAGAAACAATCAATTTATTGAAGGAAACTTTTGGTGAGCGCATTATCTCGCGTCGTGGGCCTGTAGCGTGGCCTCCAAGATCGTGCGATTTAACACCGCTGGACTATTTTTTGTGGGGTTATGTGAAATCGCTTGTCTACGCAGATAAGCCCGAGACGATTGACGCCTTGGAAGAGAATATTCGGCGCGTTATTGCTGACATACGGCCCCAATTGCTGCAAAAAGTGGTCGAAAATTGGGCCTCTCGGCTGGAATTTATTCGAGCCAGCCGCGGCGGCCACTAGCCCGAAATCATTTTTAAAACATAATGGCAAACCCTTATCTTTATAATAAAGCTAAACTCTTGGCCATAACATTAAATTATATGCGTTTTATTTCTTCTTGAAAACCACACGTCTAAAAAAACACCCTTTATTACAGATTCGTAAGACAAAATTGTGATGCTTGCTTGAAAATAGTGAATTTATTTTTAAATTTTGGGAGAGCTTCTATTTCATCGTATATGAATTTCCTTTTTTGGGACTCATTACAAAAATATATTATACATTTTTTATAGAAATTTTTCCCATTTTTTTCGCTCCGTGCGGCATAAAACGATAAAGTTATACACCCACAAAATAATACAAAATTCTTAGTAATTTTGTTAAACAAAAAAAAATCATATTTGACAAAAACTGGAAAATTTCCTAGAAATTCCGCCGGGTATGCGACTTTTTTCTCAATTTTAAATGAAATTTCGTCTATTAATTTCAAGAATCTGATATTGAAGCTTGACTAATAAATCTCAATCTCTTCCACATGCTATAAATAATTCAGCTTGCTCATGTTTTCCTAAACCACATGCCCAAATCATGATTTCCCAGGCTTTATATATCAAATTCATATAAAATTTAATTAAAGGGTCTTTTGTTTAAATGTTGTTAGCGCTTTGGGTTAAAAGATACACGATCCTATTACAAGATATTAGCGAAACTAAATAATTCCAGAGAGTGTTGAAAATCTCGGGTGAGCATCAAGTTTTAGGATTAAAGCTATTAAATGGTAATAAGCATCATAAAACGTAATCCGATTTGCCTAACACGTCCTAAACTTGGAATCTTTTCCTACACCGAAAACTATAAGGAAAGATGTGAAAAGTCCTTGAAAGAAAAATTGAATTCTCGTGCCCTTAAGGAAGGGTTTTCGAGAATCAAAAGCAGGCATCGTCTTAAATCAAGAGGGGAAGTATGTTTAAATAGCTAAATATTGTGCCATTACTATGACGAGAATTTTCCCTAAAAATTTCACTCTCTCCCCTTCATATGAGTCTCGTTTAGGCAATTTATTTTAGAAAACTCTCAGTGGAATATTGCAAAGATCATGTCATTTCACATACCCTAAACAATTCTATAGACGTTGCCTTTCCGTCCGTTAGGCTCCCTACTAGGGGGTGGTTTAGTGTTTTTCTCTGGAGTTCTAATTCGCCTCTTCCCTCCACCTTATGCTAGGAAACCGCCGCGCCGTGTATGTCGTCATACATCTCGGTTACGCGCATCATAAATTTTCTGACATTCTCCATTAACTCGTAACTGATACGACATTTAGCCAATTTTACCGCAAAATGTTGGTTGACTTTGGTCTGTTTGGTTTCGAAAACGACGCCTGCCGTCGGTGGTTCACCGCCATAGATGCCAAGGATATTCTCTTGAACAATTGGAGTTGGCATTCAGTTTTTGAGACGTTATAAAGTCATAACACTCCAACTCCAAATTTTCAAAGTTTTTTTTTTGGAAGTGGAATGGAAAATTCTACAAATGGGAATTATAGTAGTCGAATTCGAATTGTGATCCTGCAATTTACTTGAACGTAATGCGATCCTTAATGTAGTGGAAACAGGAAACTTTTACGTTTATAACGTCTTGTGGTCGCGCCGCCATTGGCATATACCCAGAAATGTTTTCATGTTGTTTGGAGATTATTCTGGGAAAATTATTTTTACAATTCTTGTTTTTACTTACCCTTACCCAGAATCGTAACAAACATAATAGCGAAAAAGGGCATGAGCAAGAAAAGAAATTGTTTTTCGTTTTGTTTGGAAATGTGAAAAGTTATCGAACACTGAGAATTTTGATGGCTGACAGCAATACATCGTCATTCTAGGATAGATTCTAGAAATTGCTTTTATTCCCTTTGCCACTTTCTTCTAATGATGCTGCCACTCATAAAAGAATTTTGTTTATGAAATTTACTGCCGACAGCTAGGATTTCAAGATCTGCCATCATCCCTGTGGCTCAGATTTACTGAAAAACCATGGGAAAAATGAGAAAATGTTTGTACTCGTATTATGAAAATTGCATATTGATTTTCGGATGGTTTTTTTTAGAAATATTAACGTATCTTCTGTTGTTGTTTCCCGAAAGTGGTTTTGGGGTGGCGAATTTCCCACTCCCGGACTAACCTCAAGTGGTAAATGTGGAAAAAAAGCGAATTCTAGCGAAAGCACAGTAACAATATGAATTGGATCAGGTCAGGTGGGGTGTTTTTTTGTTCTTTGGAACTCAGAGGGAGAGTGGTTTTTGTCCGGAGTCTGTATAGGGTAGAATATCCATGAATTCACGTTAAAGGATCTGTGATTGGCTGATTGGGAGTCTCCATAAACCCTTGAGTAAGCAATTTTGTTCACTTCTGAATTTCTCATTTTTCCTCCGTTTTTTAATATCGAGCAGATGAAATGAAGCATGAAAACGCAAATTTATCCAACCGATTTTCTGATAGCAAAGGAAGATATAAACGATTTTTGTGAAATTAATATCCAGATGTGAATATGTAGCATATGCACTTCATATTCTGATATTACTTTAACTCAAGCGGTCTTGTGGCTTTGCTTTCATGAAAATTGGAAATAAATCATTACATGCCTTGGTTTTCGTTCTACCAATGAAGCTTTTTTTGTATTAAATTTCAAGTGGATACAATCTATATAAATCTTGACGTAAAATATTCATAAAATTACATGAGAAAAATATGCTTTATTGAATTGTTTTTCCACGAAAATCAGAGAATTTTGAATCTTAATTGATTACGCGATTTTTAATTTACAAATTGTTTTCATGTATGATTTAAATTGAATTGTGGATAATTGTTTCTCAAGGATGTTTTAAATCTGATATCTTGAAGGTATTTTTTTATACTGGATATTTTTCAACGGTATATTACTCAAGACAGTGCCGAAATCAGGCATGTTGTCCCGGCGTTACGGAAACTAAACGTTTGTCCCGAAGTTTTTAATTTAGGGTTACAAAAGTTTTAAAACTTTATATTTTAATTTATAGATTAAAATTTAAATAGTCAAAAATTTGTTATCACTGATTTTTATACCAATTTTTTTAAGTTTAGAATCCGGATTACATGTTTTTAAAGATTTTTTCATGATGGTTTCGAAATATTTATCAATAAATATTTAACTAAATTATATAAATGACATAACGCACTCATAAATAAGAAATTAATTAAATTAATTGGTTTCACTTTATCTGAACTTGTGGGAAATATTATATTTCTTCAAATAATATGGCCCATTCAAATACAAGTTGATGGAGAAAAGCTTATTCACCTTGGCAGCTGAGAAAATTATCAACATAAAATGGTATATTAATGAGAAATTCCAGAAAGTTTTTTTTTTATGGAAACAACGAGGCAAAAATAAAAAACATTTAACAAGAAAAATCTAATAGAAGAAAACCAAATATGTATAAAAATACAAAAAGCTGTTTTGAATCCATTTCGTTTTTTTTCCTTCAATATTGTGATATGGACAAAATAAGTAAAGAAAATTCTTCCAATGTTGTACGTAACTTTTCTTTTTCTTTGCAATTTTTTTTTTCTTTTTCGTTTCATAGTCAATGGGATAGAAATGCAAGAAAACACTTGGGATTAGAAATTTTATCCCCAAACAGAAACTGGAGAAGCATACATGGTTTAACGACTGAAAAACGACTTAATACGTATATGAAAATTGGCGAACGTTGGCCGCGACTGATAGAAAATGAAGGGGGTGCGGGCTAAAAAGTACAAACTGCCACATCCACACGGAAATGGAAATGTTTGACTCTTGTCTGGATACATTTTCCGGAGAGAAAAAAATTCAAGAAAGTTTTTAGAGCTCCATATAAACGACATAGAAATGTACGAAATGCTTTGTCCTGGACGATGATACGATGCACATTCATTGGTGGCAGGGTCTGTTGCCAGGAATTATAATGAAAATGGAAAAAAAATCGAGAGCTTTATCACATAAAACAGAAATTTCGGTTGACTTTATTGTTCGCGTGGTGGAATTTTATGTATTCACCCCGGAGCATCGGATGGTCAGACAGATAAAGCTTCCATGAATATGGTAATTTCCCATTTTCCACGACCATAAGGTGGATAAGTTCTAAAATTCTAATATGAAGCGCATATATGTGTTTAACATAGATGAGAAACATGATAATTTTTAAACGTAAAATGTTTTCTGATTAACTTTTAATACCATGAATGTGGACTATGAAAAATAATCATTGTTTGTTTTCTCAAAACATTTTTAAGGGAAGATTTTTTTAGTTTTTATTTTTATGTTGAGATTCAGATAAATATGAATTAAGTAGGAAAAAATTTAACCAAGAGGATAAAAAGGATTTTTGCTGATATGGCGAAGTCAAGAGTTAAAAGCTGCGTCGAAGTCGAAAGACAGAGACGCGTCGGAATACATGATTGGTACCCTGATACGTATATTTTTATATGAAAAATAGCACAAATCTTGAAATTTTTAGCCGCTTGTAAAAAATATGTTTACCTCCACAAATCTTAAATTCCTTTGAAATCTCTTTTTAACGACCTAAAGTTGATAAACCGTTTTTTAGAAAGAAAATTACAAAATCCGGTAATACCGGGTTTTTTTTGTGACCGATCTTCACATCCGTTGCGGCGTCTACCCTGTAGTCATGACGCTGTCAGCACAGGAAGTCTTACAGTCATAAAACTGTTTTAAAAGAGTTAATTTCCTTTGAAAATAGTTAAAAACAGATAAATGGCGGTGCTGATAGCAAAAACCCCGCTGTTCACTTCAAATTTAGTGGAATTGCCCTCTGGAGAGTTTATTGGTGGAAATTTCGCAATAATTTGGAAATACCTTTTATTACCCACAGACACACAGATATTCCTTCGCACACTAGGAAACAACTAGCATTAAAAAACAACATAAAATATAGGATTGTTTAGGCTCTTACTTATACGCATAGATACACCTTGGATAAACAATCAAAGAAACAAATTTCCTCAATATCCTTTCGTTTCCAATGATTTCATATAGAGAATTGTATGGAATACCTTTTTGGCTGAGTTTGTCCTAACAATTACTAAAACAAATCTATTGTCCCATTTTGAAAGTTTCTCATCCGATTCCATTCATTTATTCACCTGGACCAATTGTCTACATCAATTCTATTGTTTCATCGTAAACATCCCATTGTTTGATTCTGTTAAATTCTATGAAAAACAAAAGGACGTGAGTTCTTCCTCAATTATGGAAAACAATGACCGACATCTATATTTGCCTTTCAGCCCTGACACACTGATTACTTAACTAAGAATGATGGAGACGTTAAATTGATTATTCGTACGAAATGAGGGAAAGTTAACAAAACTCAGATAAAGTAACAACTTATTTCAAATCTTTTCAATAGTATTTTGTGCTGCACTCAGAAAAATGGAGGTTAACTCGACGACCTACATACGGCGTAATTGGCCTCGGGCAGGCGCGCGTTCGCCTGCATCTGGGCAAGTAAAACTGAGTTGACCTGTGGTCGGAGAAATTCTGAAATTAAGCCACCAGCAGGTGAAGTAGGGCATTGGGAGCTGCACGAGTTGACCTTAGATAGGTTACCTCTGACCGCTAGCTGGCTTACAGACACCTCTGTGAGGTCAGAGTTAACCTGACAAAAAGTTGACCTGGACTTGTTAGTTTGTGTAATAAAGTTCAAAGAAAATTTTTCTGCATTTGTAGATGTTTTAAGATTTCCAAAGTTTTTTTTTACGAAAAACCGCAAAAACACGGTTAACTATTTTGGAGATTTTTATAGAGGTCTGAAATTTTGCATAAAATACGTCGTAGATTTAGGGATGGAGGGGGCCTGCGGTGGTAGGTCGGTAATTTTAAACCCCTGCAAAAAAATTGCAATAACGGTTTACGAGGGAAAGCGAGACTAAGGGAATCAGAGAAGACGAAAATTAGCGTGACGCATTTTATGGACTGTCTCAAAGATACGAAAAATTTATTAGAAAAAAATACCACTCATTCCCCTGTCGCCACCACAAACAATCAATTTATGTCTAATCGAGACGAGGTTTTATCTCGAACACTTTTAGAAATTTCGACTTAAAATGTTTAAAGAAAGACTGATTCTTGGTTTCACAACCAACTTGAGTTTAAAATTATTTTAACAGGCAAGAAAAAATATGATAGATTTCCTCAGTTCCAAAACAAAATTTGAACAAGAATATAAAACACAAAATATTAAGTGATATTAAAGTAAAGAAACTGTCATAAAACACAAGAAAAATATTGTCACATAGTCGTGTTCCATTATTCATCAGAGTAAAAACGTTTCTTTTTTCTCAGTCTTGGAGACATAAAATATTCCGTATCTTTTGCTGATAAAGGAAATGTTTTCCCCCATATTCCTGTACTGACACATATCAAACTCAATCATTGTTTTTTATACACCATATTTTCGTCCTCGTTTCACAAAACAGTCTGCCGGAAAAATATACAAAGAGAAGAAAAGAAATTTGGAAGGAAAAATGGAATGAAATTTAGAGAAAATGTTTCTTAAGTCCATCGCATACGATCAGATTTTATAGAAAATTCCCCATTCCATATGGGTAACTGTCGTTGGCTATAACGGTGAGGGGGTGACGTAAAATGTCTAAAAAACAAAAGGAAAATAATCGTAAATAAAAAAAATACATGAATAAAAGCTTGTCGAATGTAGAGCGCCATATTTTTGCCGGAAAACCACGAAAACTTGGTTGACATAAATATTCTTTTGGTTTCGCATCCCTTTTTCAGGTTGGGCAAAATTCCCCAAATTTTACATCAACATTGTTGAGTTTTTCGCTACAAACCCCCACTCCCTATGTGGTGTGTTTTCCAATCCCACGCTATTAAATTATGTTTATCATTTTTTATCAAACGTTCAGGTAACAAGCGACGACATTAAAGTATGAACGATGAAAAATTGGATTGGAAAACGACAGAAATTATTTTCGGTTTTCAGATTTTTTAAGGGATATGAGTATGAGGTTGGGTTAGTAAATTCTGTCCTGTAATATCCCAATCAACCCCAGTTAACGACGACATGGCATGGATCTCGTGGAAGTTTTATTCAAATTGATTACGTAAGTAGTTTCTGCAATGGAAAATCGGATTTTTTGAATATTTATTGGTGTGTTGTTAAAGTTAGGGAAAATCGCCACCTCTGTTTTTGGTAACTCTGAGGGGGCTGGGAAAATACACCCCTGAAAAGCTTTCAACTGATCAATAAATTTAAGCAATGGAAAAATGGGATAAAAATGGAAATTTCGAGGTTTGTCATTCTGTAGGAACGAAATTTATTATCATCACATTTGGAACACGCATCTAATAGGCTAAAGGAACTTTTCAGGAAAAATGTATTACAGAATTTCATTCAAATTATTCGTTTAGAGTTTAGAAACTTTAGACAGAAGAGAGACGTAAAATTGCTAGGGGGCAATCGTAAAATACACTAAATGTGAACTTCAGATCGAATTTCGATATAAATGCAGTCTAACTGGATTTCCAATCAAAAGTATGGAAAAGTTTTACAAAACCTTTTTTTCAAATATGTTAAAACCTTTTCAATGAACGCACAAAAAGCTTGTGGCATTTGTAAAACAAACAATTTAATTGGAATTTCAAATGCGTTCTAATGTATGATAAAGTTATGTAACACCACATTCGGAACACTACTTGCGTTTATAAATTTAACGATATGATCCACTATTTTTAACATTTGTTGAGAAGTGCGAGATTTTACTCCTCCCCTGCCCCGCTAAAATTCTTTTGGGATCTCTTAATTATTAAAACCTTTTGTCGACTGTCGAAAATATTTTGACGCCTTTTTTTAGAGATCCAATATTGTGGCTCCAAAATCTTGCAATGCCTAATCTGTAGCTCAATTTGTTCACAGGTTGTTATGTTTACGAAAAGTATATGACAAGCTAGAACCCAAAGTTTTAAATATTTTTGATTTAAAGCTACATCTTTTGGAAGTTTAGTTTTCTTTAAAAAAAAATATCAGTTGCGATTTCCTCTTTTTTCAAAAACAAGGTACCCGTTATAACTACCGTCACTTTTCCAAAAGTTGATAGAAAACTACGATTTTTGGAAGACTTCTTCAAAAAAAAAAATCAAGTCGCTAGGTCAACGCGTTCAAGAGTTATTTACGATATGTACAGCGGATAGACCGACAGATCCTTATAATTTTGCCTGAAACGGATTCCGTACTGATCAGGAATTTTCCCCCGTTCTCGAGTCGGTCTGCGTCATGAATACAATAATTTCCTTCAATAGAAGCGGAAAGTAAAAACGCATTTAAAATTCATGTTTTTTAAATTGTATCATAATTCTACAGACTCGTATAGTTTCAAATAAAATTTGTTATTTTCACAAACTTTGAAATTGCACATTTTATGTATTATTTAAGCCAAATAATACGATTTTGCAGTCATTCATTAACGGAAATTTATTTCAAAATTGGAAAATATTTAACCCATTTGAAAAACACTCACGCACAGTATCAATAACGGAGTCATTTTGTACGCATAATTTGTTCATGATGACACCGAGAAATAATGGTATTTGCATCGCATTAACTATTTTCAAATGGTAATCCTCAATTTCCATTAGTTATGAAGTTAGTATCCTGGAGGATTTTATTGGATCCTAATTCACTCGCATCGAATATTAAAGTGTGAGCAAAATTTATTCGACTGTTGTCGACCGGAGGCAAAAATCGCTCATCCGAAATACCATCCAGTGCCATTTTATTGCGGCAGATGATTATAGTACGTCTGTGCTATAAAACAAGACGAAATTAGAACTAAAAGCGAACATGGTCGTTAATAAACGTAATTAAACCAGCAAAATGGTTAATTGCGTTGAATTATTGACAAGACGAGATAAAATGAAGCGACATACGACGACCAATTTTGGACAAATTTCAGGGATTCATTGGGTCTGGATGAGGTTTGGTTGTCCCGCACCACATCAAATGATGTCTGAATAAGTGATTTTACCAGGATTTCAGGTCATTTGTGAAGCTAGTCGAGGGGATTATCTCATATATTTAATATACACATACATGTGCACGTGTATTTAATACAAGCAAGTATGAAATTAAGGTGTGGTATAAAGTACGGGGACCAATTCATAAGTTTTTAGAACTAGTTTTGTGCAAAAAATTCGATTTTGTCCGTTTTTCATCACTTTGGAAGACATCGTGGCACGTGGCCGGGTCTATGTTGGATATTTTACAACGCAGCTAATAAATCGTGTTTAGTTTATATTTGAAGTCGATATCGGCGTTCCAGCGTCTTTGAACCTTTTGCAGGGAGATTTGAAGCGAGTTATAATTGCGATACGATTCGGAAAAATTTTAAGGATTTTTGAGCGGCTAATCGCTGAAATATCCCAATAATTTGTCCATGCTCGAAAAATTTGATTTCTTTGAATTGTTTTCAGACTTTTTAATTGAGTAATAATACATATAGATACTTACCAATGAACTCCCTGATTGATGTTATCCTAAAGTATCCAGGTAGCTACCAGAAAAAATTCGTAACCAACGCAATTCCAACTAACATCAATAACTCCATACTGGATTTTATCCCGACACTGGTACGCATGTCTAATGGGTGTAATTAAGCTCTGGTAATTTTCGTGATATACTTTACACATTTATTGGCCGAAAATTATTTCACCATATTACATCAAGAAGCATATCAATTGTGGAAGAATATTTATGAATCTACGTGTATTAAAATATTCTTAATTGAATTTAAAATGTCCACATAATTTTGAAAAACTATAGACATACAGGATATATCACCAAAAATGACAAGGGATAGTGATTTTGGAGCAGAGATATAGTGACATAAATAGGTAGCCCTATACAACCATTTATTTGGATTCCGTTCAGGATTGGTTATGGCCAAACATTAAAATGGACTTTATGTCAACTCATAAACAAAATTAGTGGAAATTATTCATGAGCTCTAACACAAGTTGTCATTTTAGGCTAATTAATGGGATTATCCATCCCGGATTCATTCTATAAAATTTAATGTCAACATTGAGGTTTATAACTATAATAAAATAAAATACAGGCAAACCCTTGCAAGACTAAATTATATTTTTCGAAATAAAAAATAAGCATATTTTTCATATATTTCGAAATAAAAAATTATACTGGCACCATTTGGTTTACAAAGTTTTTGGGCGAGTAGAACTTCATAATTTTTACAAAATAAGTAGTTTCATAGTAGTTTCGCTGAAGTGTGCGATCGCCAATGCAAATGCTAAGGATTTTACTTTCAGCGAGAAACTTAGCTCACGTAGTTGAGCTCGCTTAGCTGAAGTGTGCGACGGGGGTTAGTATTGTATATCGAGATCTTGTATTTTTTAATCATTTTTTAACCATATACACTCAGAGGAATTTGTGCATAAATTTTACTAAATGTACGTAAATTTTATGATTTTTGTGCATCAAAAATCAACCGATGCCTTAAGTTCATTGATTTTATCACAAAATGTCATTAAGCAGTTTTTATAATTGTGCATAGAATCAACAATCAATGTCATAGCATGTACACTCAGAAAAATGTCCAGGTCAACTTTTTGTCAGGTTAACTCTGACCTTACAGAGGTGTATGTAAGCCAGCTAGCGGTCAGAGTTAACCTATCTAAGGTCAACTCGTGCAGCTCCCAATGCCCTACTTCACCTGCTGGTGGCTTAATTTCAGAATTTCTCCGACCACAGGTCAACTCAGTTTTACTTGCCCACATGCAGGCGAACGCGCGCCTGCCCGAGGCCAATTACGCCGTATGTAGGTCGTCGAGTTAGCCACAATTTTTCTGAGTGTATCCACATTATCTGGATTTTATGCAAAAACAAATCTCTCTTGTTGATATGGAATCTCTTTATGTTTCTTGCTTAATGTGTGTTCATAGAATTTAATATATGCAACTAATGAGAGGAAATTGTTTTAGTGTGATGACTTTAAAAATTAAGAGATGGTTGTTTGTTTCTGATAGTTTCTATTGAATATTCGTATATGGAGGAAATGTTTTATGACGGACAATATGATGCGAAATGAAAATAATTTATTTTGAATTATTTTTCTTACAAAAACTTCAAACGAATGAATTCTCTCGGCGAATGTTGTTGTGTTACCTCGAAAAAATACTATTCGCGTTTAGTATTTTTCGAAAATGGGAAAAAATATCGAAATCTGAAAAAAATGGGCAAAAAAAATATTACAAAAAAGCATTCCAACTAATGTCTAAACTAAGAAATGCTTTCCCAAAACTGATTTTTTGCATCAGTTTTATGAAAAATTATTGGAATCGCTTTAAAATGGAGTTTTTAGAACTGGCAAATCGACTAACAAAATCGTCGCCATTTTTTCGTCTTTCACAAGTGTGGCGCAGTTCTACTAGTAGTCTAATTACCTGCTGCAGGCATCCAAACATTAACAGCAGGGAATTGGATGCACAACGGTAATTGATTTTAATATCATGTGTTCATACATTTTCGATTTTGGCTTTGACTGTTAAATTGATGTCATTGATCATTAATTCGATGTACAAATTTTACCCCATTTGGTATCTGCATTTAATACCCAAAAAAATAATCATGGTACTGATTTCTATGCACAATGTCATAAAATTTCAGAACAAGTGCGTACATTTTATGCAATTTTTCTGTATGACCATTTGTATCTAGAAATACTGAACATCATTTTCTCTGTGTACAAAATTCAGAATAGATTAAAAATATCGATATCGACACCGGAAACAAAACATTGAGCATTGTTTAACGAGACGTCTTTTATCGAAGCGTCTTAAATCGAATGATACTTGTCTTTTTTTTGCCATAACGATAAGGGGCGAAAGAATTTAGCTGCAGTTTCAATTTAGTACAACATTTCTTTCCCGAAATCGGTTAACTTTTGTCTTCATGCGAAAAGCGACGAATTTTTAGTCGTTTACTGTAAACTGCGAAAGAATAATTAAAATTGATTTTTATAGCACTTGAATTTCATTAAGAATATAATTTTAAGGAGCCATTTTCATTGATCTTCCTTGGCTTAAATTTTTCTTACATTCAACGAGATCTACTCTCTCGCTTTCCATTCTTTTACTATAGCTCCAACCACCTCTCCTGATGGATGGTGCTGCTAGATTAGTTGGCAAAAATGGTTTCTGAAACGGAAATTAGATTAAGGTCTGCATAATGTCCAGTAACGAGCATTCACAAAGTGACACAAACTTTGACAAAGGTCATTTGGACAGAAGAAGGACCCTTTCGAGTTGTGCCCTTTTTCAAATTTTCAAAGATTCACGTTCAAATCCTTTGCGGTTACACGCAATGCAGAGATACGCATTATTCGAAGGTATTTAGATTTTCTTCACAAAAAAAAAACACGACGATCCTTATTTTTATCTGATTGGATTTACATACAATTTCTTTCATAGTCAAACCCCAAGTAATTATTTTTATATTGTCAGAAGTATGTATTAAGAAATGGGCAGTATTCATCTCCGGAAAATTTGTACAAGATTTGTTGGATTTTCTTAGTACTAGTATTTCGTTACTTTAAAGATTCATAGTGTATATATTTTCATAAAAATCGTGAGTTCTACGAGAAGGTCTAAAAATATGTATTAATGAAAAATATTTTCATGTTCATGTCGGTGTAATGGATATTTTTTTTTGTTATGCCTATTGGGAAATAATTACGCGATATCATTTAATCATTCTTTCATCCTTGTCATTTTCGGTAATGAATTATTCATAAATCGATCCGATGGGGATCATATTCAGCAGTTTTTCCATCTATCTTCCACCACCTACAGGTCATAGGACTATCAGTTGATTTTATTCTGTAAAGAAGGAAGACATTTGGTGGCTTCTTCACATGAATTTTGCTTATAATTCAGTTCAGAAGGACTTCTTAGTATTCTATATGAAGGATGATTTAAGGGCAACAGGTAGGTCATATCAGAGGCAAAAATTATCCCTTTACGAAATAAATATTTATATATGTAGATGTTTGTGTAGTAACATTACAGGTTTTTTTTTCGTTTTCAGATATACCTGAATTTATTCATCCTCTTGTGGATTTGAATTGGACAAGGATATTTCAAATAGGGTTTAAGAAAATTTTATCAACCCTAAGTCAGATACGAGGATGATTTTTAATGAATTCAGACTATAAATCACATTTTACTTTCCTTTTTGGATATCTTCTGGCTGCTAGGATAAAGTGTCATCAAAAGTGTTTGGTACTGGCTTTAAAACTAATTAAATCGATCTCTGGGGTCTTGAAAGTCAGGTAAATTTGGTTATAAGTGGAGATACATTTGCCAATTAAAAATTGTGTGAAAGAACTTAGAATGCTGTGATGAATAAAGTTCCGTAAAATTTGCATGAAAGGTAAACAACGGCTATCCACAAAATGTGCTTTTAGCAAATGTCCGTTTTTCACTTTGACCTGATAAACCTCTGCCTTTTATTAAAATTTAAGCTTTTAGGAAACAAATCTTTTTTAGGTTAGACCGGGTAAATAAATTTTGATCTAAGAAATGGGTTTTTGATTATTTTTATGTAAAATAAATTTTAGAATACCTTCGTAATAAATAACAATAGATAGAACTTAAGGAACAGAAACTGTTAAAAAAGTGATAATAGCAATTTTTAGTGTTACTACACATGCCATATGATGTAAAGTATTTGTCATATGTGAATGACATCGTGGCACGTAAGCGAGTCAATCTTTTTGCTTGCCTTTCTGTTTGAAGGGTCAGACAAGTAAAAATTTGGGAAGTGAGGACAAAAAATAAAACATAACAAAAGCTATAATTGCCAATCTGGCAATCATTGAAGACCCGTATGGTGATATTCGTATCAAAATTCGAACAGTTGTACCAAAATTCCACTTTGAAGTCAAACTTTCCAATAAGAATTTTTAAAATTTATTCCAATCGGATTTTGATGTATGGGAGTTTTATGTAGAATCATATCCTAAATAACTTTTGTTCTTGGACTTTTTTGATAAGATGCACCGTTTTTGAGATATTCACAAAAACCGTTTTCGTTCGTATGGGGGGTACCCCCCCTAATGGTCCATTTTTGCCCATTAACGAACTTAGCCTCGCACTTTACGAAAAACGGATCCACGCAAAATTTCAAGTCTCTAGCTCAATCCGTGCGCCCGCAATCCGCGCCACAGACAGACAGACAGACGGACGGACGGACAGACAGACAGACAGACAGACAGACAGACAGACGGACGGACATGCTAAATTCAACTTTTTTCATCATTCTAAACACACTGGTGTAATTCATTTTTTTGTGCGATGACGGGATCTTGGCGTTACAAACGGTAAGGCAAAGTTAATATACCCTTTGGTTTCACCATACGGGTATAAACACAGCTTAATTCACATAATGGTGAGATGATACCTTTCTTACATAATCAAACTTCATGCGATGGGTATAATTTGGTATAATGTAGTATTTTTTTTATACAAAAACATTGAAAACTCGAGAACTAATTTATATAGAAAATTGAAATTTGGGATGGAACAGACTCTTATCAAAAGATAAACCTTTTCTGAAAATGGGAAAAATTGAACATCCCCTTCCCCCCTTTCCAATTCAAATGAAAAGACTTTTTCTATGTTTAGAAATTTTTACTGTATTTTGAGTAAGATTTACTGTGTTTCGGTCAATTTTACAATTGTTCAGTAAATTTTAATTAGAAACAGTAAAAAAAAAGAATATCTACTGTTTGCCAAGTAATCACCCAGTAAAATTTCGCTGGGAAATTTACTGGAAAAAAGGATATTTTGATCAGTGTATACTCAAACAAAGATATTTAAAATTCTCTTGAATATCCACTCAAGAAAAATTTCTATTAATTAAAAATTCATTATATGACTTCACAAGGTCACAAAATGATATCTTCAAGAAATACAAATGGCCCTCATCACAAAAAAATTTACAAGACTAGTCATAGAATAATATTTCTTATTCTACAGAATATTTCTTATTCTGTTTGGATTCTAAATTAACTTCATTTGGGTAATACAAATAGCCTCGGATCGAATAAACTTTGGCAAATGTTCAACAGTCATTTGCATATGAAGGGATCTCTTTATCACTAGACCATATGTGGAAAATTTTACATTTACGATCATATAAATTGGCCCATCAGCCAATCCGCCCATAAATCCCAACTGCCCTGCAAAATTTCAATTTTCAGATATAGAAAAGCCTCTCATTTAACAATGTCAAAACTCTGGGATAACATTCCCTCCTAACCCCCCTCCCGTCTCATATATAAAGCAGCAATACGGAAAACTTGCCACAAACTACGATTATATGGTATCCTGGTACAAGGACGAAATGTATACAATTTTTCATACAACATTGTACAATTCGGAATATACACGAATAAATGTGTAGTTTGAACCACAATTCTACAATATATTTATGGATGTATGTGCCTTGTTGAAGATTTCTTTTATTTTTCTTTCCTGTTTTTTGGTGTTAGTTTATATACAAAAAAAACAGAGAGGATATTCTTTGATGCTGGTCTTTTTATAGTTTTTGAAATGGTCTCAAGAAATAGACACAGAAGAACAAAAAGGATCTGTCGATAAAAACGAAACATACGACAGTTTAGATGTTCAGTATAACTTTTAACTAAAAATCTAACACAAAAAGAATTATTGGAATAGTCACATGTGTATTTCGTACATTTTGAAATGGTCAAACTATAGTCCGTATTGACATCTGCCGATATGGAAAGGACACGTTTTAGACTTGATAAAATATTCATGGGATTTCGTGCTGAATGGAGAAATTGAATTTTGAGTATGCTTCTTCGATGGATACGAAAAGAACACATTTTTACATACACGACACAAGGAAGAATTGCATATGGATATAAATTAAGATTTCAAATAGCCAATGGTTTATGCAGTCCCAAATATTACGGACAATTTCTTCAAAGGACATGGGAATATTTTCGATTTTTTTTTTCTGTGGGTTTTGTCCAGGATATCCGACCAATATTCAATTGAATGTACTGATGAAGAAGTGGCCATTTCCGGAACTTCAAAGGGCCAAAAATCGAATTTACCAACGATCGCATTATTCATCATTCGTATTGAGCAGATGAATTTGTTTCCACTGCACCCTGGACCAAATGTGGTGCCATTTGATTCATATTTTGGCCCATCCTAGTATTTTTTTTTTTTCAAATTTCGTGAATATTAAAATGAAATATTGAAAAAATTTCATAAATATATTCTATGGAATTGTTAAATTTTCACAATTCGTTGGGTTTTATACTTCATGTCACTGAAATAAATGAGCGTGGAGTGACTTTCAGCACATTTTTATTCCATTTAATGATTTTCAGAGAGATTGCAGCGCTTTCAACAGTTTTCCACTACTACCTATTTGCAGCAATTTTTATTGTTCCGTCGAGACCTTGCAACAATACTTCGTTGCACTTAACGAATTTTCCAAAATGAAAAATCCCTAAATCCATTGTTCTACAAAAGTTTAATGAAAGGAAACCATATTTAAATTCTATGATGAATTTTTTTCACAGTTTTATTTTCCACTTTTCCAACACAGAAGAACAAAAAAAAACTGTTCATGTTTTTTCCACTATGCTTTTAAAGTTGTTCAATATTTTTTTCGTCTGTTTCAACATGAAAACTTCTAATGAAAAACTAACTCGGAAAATTTCAAAAAAAAAACAGTATTCATCCAAGTCTTTTTGAATTGCAACAAAAAAATTCGCAACATTTTTACCAACTCGATGTTAACATCTGAATCAGTGAACAATGAACTATTTCGAGGTTTTCCGGACCAAAAACTACATTTGCCTGCAAACACTTTTTCCCGATTCCCCATTCGGATTAAACTCGCCGTTCCGTTGCGGGCGTAAAAAAAATTGACAAATTCCCTGAATGAATCCTGGAATCCGGGAAATGCCTACAGGAGTGATTTGCAATCGGTTTGCTGTTGTGACTATCAGACCGGGGTGAAATGTGATCTGGAGCCAACTTAGAATTGCTCAGAGTACGGTGAAAAATGTTTGTCTAACTTCGAAATTGAGTTCAATTCCGGAATGAAATCGGTATAAAAAATACTTCTGCCACAGATGCAGAAATCATATTCGTCAAGAGTGGGAGTCTCAATTGCTTGATAGGGAAATCATAAAAAATATCGTTGGTAATATGTTGGCAAATGGCCTAAATTTTGTTATAAAATGGAAAACTGACTCCTATTGTGAGGTTTACAATGAGAAGTGGAGGTAAGTTCTGGCAGACTGCTTGATTTTTTTTTGCGGGAAATCAATCCGCTAAGTTGATTAAATGGTCGGTAAAAATTTCGGGAAACTCACCATAAGAGTTATTGCACTAAAAAGAAAGAACAAGAGTTTCTAAGAGTGTATTGTTTAACGAGAAAGCGTGATTTCCACGGAGGGTCAAAACGGAAAGCGCCGCAGGTGAATGTGATCTATCTATTTATATATGACGCTACATCCCGCAGTGGAACTGTGCCTCCTCAATTGTGATTTGATAACAATTTTCTTCCCTGCGAATCGTGGATGAATTTGTAAGGTTTTTACGTTGCAGCACATCAACAGCAGATGTCGTGATAGGAATCTGGTGGTTAACACCCATCGGCGAATGCGATGCAACGATTTAAATCAAAATTTACATGCGAAGCGAAGAATAAATCCATTTTTTGTGCTTTTTAACACGTTGACTGCCGAACAAATTTTGCAAATATTAAAAGAAAATGTCAATACATGTAGACCTGTAGAATATATGTGTGTATGTATGAATGTATGTAACTTATTTTCGATAAAATGAGTAGTCGAAGGAAATCTTTAGATGACCAAAAATTATTACGCAGGTCGACACTCTTTCTGGTGCATACGATATAAGAGTATTTTCTGGGTAATTTGGGATCGCCGAATCCGAATCTGGTAGAATTTTGGCTGTATCAACTCTCGTTTTTCAAATATGAAGGGTGATTCATAAATTGATTTAAATATTTATAATCTGAAAATCAACAATTCTTTTTTTCTTCATATTTTAAAAACAAGAGCTGATCCGGCTAAACTACGGCCAGATTCGAATCCAGCGACTCCAAATTAATTAGAAAAGATTCTTATATCGTGTGCCCCAGAGTGAGTGTCGGCCTGTTTAATCAGTTTTGGTGAAAAAGGATTCCCTTATCGGTCGACCGAAAATAAGTTGCATGAAGCCGCCGCTGCACGGAGAAAAAAATTATGATTCCCCCAATCATAAAATGCAGCCAGCATAATTATGTTTAGGGGATTCTTATTACAATTATGTTTGGCTGAAATTTCCCCTAGAGGAAATTTTTGCCATTACAATTATGGTTGCCGACACTGTGGTTCCAACCACATTATGCTTAAAATTGACAGGAGAAATCATGATATTTTGATTACAATATGTTTGGTTGTACAACAATGTTTTCAAATTCACCAACCATATTATGTTTGGGGCAACCAAAATATGTTTGGAGTCCCAAATTTTTTTGCCGTTTGTCCAATCATAATATGTTTGGGGCGAACATAATATGGTTGGTTTATAAATACAATTATGATGAATATAAGCAAATATTGCTTATATCAATCATAATTATAATTCGTGCAAAACAATTTTATAATATAACTGGATGTTTTCACATCCGTAAAACTCCATCCATTGACCTTTGGTCAAGCATGTTTTGAAGCCTTTTTCTAACAGGACTTGATATTTTTCAGCTTGACTTGAGTATTTATACGACCATGCTACAAATCTCATGCGAATTATATGCGAAGAGAAGAAATTGAACATAATATGTTTAATTTTAAACAGATATGATCAGAGGCATCATATTTTTAATTAGGCCGCTTCAAGATTTCCCCACTTATTGTGTTCGTCAATCATAATTATGTTTAGACGCAGAATTTACAACAATATGTTGACATGCAAACATATTTTTAATCCTCCCAATCAAAATGTGTTTAGATATTATTATCCTCCCAATTACATTATAATTTTCCAAAATTTCCCTCGTCGGGGAACATAATTATGATTGGAAAACTAAACATAATACTAATTGGAAGTCATCGTCTGATAACATTTTGATTCGTCTGATTATATTTTGATTCCCCCAATAATTCTTATAGTACTCCCAATGATATTCAACCATAATTTTTTTCTCCGTGTGGCTATCATTGGCTATCAAAAATGATAGCCATGGCAGTCAATGTGTTAATCTTCCATAAATAAAAGTAATCGAAAATATGAAAATACGAAGAAAAACCCGCCGCAGTCGAAAATTTTTGAGATATGTTCCACCTGGTTTAAAATTCTCCAATTTTTAGTTTCCAGGAAGCGATATAACATGCCTGAATCACCAGATATATACGACAAATAACTACGACGAGTTTAAAACAATTTTTATAAATTGTATAGTTTAGAACTACATCGACACATCACTTTGGCCAAATAAATCTTTCTTCAATGTCATGTTCCTATACATCATCATTCAGAATGTTCTTGAATACAACTTAAATATTGCCTCAACGTCACGATTTTTGCAACGAAAAAAAATTATGTTTAAGAAAATATGCTTTTAATTTTTAGCAAAAACATTTCTCTTTAAAAGAAACAGAATATCTATAATATTCTCAATCGCAAACAGATGTTCCAATTCGAGATTTTCAAGAACTTTTGAGCATAAAAAGATTTTTTTAACCCACATGAAGTTTCCTCTAAAAGGTCAACGAATTGTACACTCGGTTGATAAACCATTAAAAAAAATCATTTTTATCGACATCCATGTGATAAAAAAAATGTTCATATAGAGATCTCGTAATAATAAAAATCGCAATATAAGACGACCTCAAAAAATATTCTAAAAATAGCATATAATATCAAATGCATGGTTTCATATTTGATGGCGCTGAACATAACAAAAATATACAAATGCCAGCACAAAATGAAGATAATAAACAGATCATCAGCACGCTTCAGTATGGGGTTTTTATAAATGCAATGTTAAATATGAGTGAAATAAACCCATATGGAGAACGATGAAGAAATGGTTAAATAAATAGTGGATAACGTTGTTGGAAACCACAGAAGCCTCATGTCAAAACAGCGAAATAAAAGTCTTCTACGGATGGACCAAATCCAGCATCATCCCGAGAGTGGGGTGATACGGGGCGTTCGCCACAAACCAAGCTTCAAGGGTTGCAAGCGGCAGGGTCGGTGAAACGGGTGGAATTTGTTAGTTTCATTTTAATTTCAGCGTTTCCTCAGTCGAAGGGTGTTGATTCGATGGTGAGATGATGATGGTAGATATCCGTAATATCACTAGGGCTGACAGCCTCAAAATGCCAGAAACAGCAAAATCCAACAACCATATCGGTGTCTTCCCTTCGGGTATCTCATCGTGAACAAAACGGAATAAATAGCATCAACCGGCACAACCGACATTCCCGGTCCAGATAATCCAGAAAAAGATGATAAATCACTCAGAGGCTGTCAGGAAGTTTATGTAAATATGTGATTACTATTCATTTTCAGTATTTATCTGAAATTCCAGTATCACCGCCTGTTGTCAGCCCGTAGTTGAACTATGCATAGCGCTTGAACGCGAAACACTTCTATCTCTCTGCTCCTACAGATCCTACCCATATTGGCCTATCCAGTAAATTGTAACGGCCACACCGGGATAGGATGTTTGTTTAGTTCCCACGTGCATCCTAAACAGAGAAATATGCGTCAAACCACAACCACATGCAAGTTGTGCCTAAAATTATGCGATTCGCGTGTAAATCACGGCTGAGAGATAAAAAGCATTGCTAGAATCGCTAGGACTTATGTCACTGTTGGATGAGGATGTACTTTAGTCCTAATTTACAATTCAGACATTGTACATATATAATGAGAAGATGGTGAAAGGGTTGTTTATGGAGCACAAAATCCAGTTGTGCAGTTTAACACATATTTCTGTGAATATCGTTTATGATAAACAAACTATTACGTTAAGCATTCCGTTTATAACACTGTATTTCACAGTGTGAAAACTTTTAAAGCTTCGCATGAAGAAGGTCGCCAGCTTTCACAACAGGCTCCTAGCTACAAATTCAACTCGGTATATTGGGTGGAAATTTTTCGATGTGAAAATATTCACAAATAAATTAATATTATTATCCTTCGTTTCAAATACTTACCAGGAATGTTCAACAAAATCAAATACAAGCTAAGTTGTCCCTAGTTTCTAGGTTTGTAGAATTAAAAAATAATTCAAACGCCTGAAATTAGTCTAAGTTTCAGTAAGGTCAGAAAGTAGTTAAAATGTTGCGTTCCCGCGTTGCAGGATTTTTAAAGACAGCCGAACTAACTCTGACGTGCTTCCCACTACAAAAGGTTTATATTTGCAATACCAAGCAAATTAAATAAAAATAAACAAAATAAGAACAAAGAAATGTACACCTTTTGTAAAAGAAAAAATCGTCTAAATTTGTTTGGTTTTCGTTGGAAATCTGACGAAATCTGGCAACGTTACGCATTCGGTTTGTCATAGCTCTAATGGCTTGTTTCACGAATTTTTTATGACTGCTAAATCGAACTCGATTTAATTGCCGACAAAAGTTTTGCGAAATCCGTCATTAGTATATTAAAAATTAAACTATACTGCCTGCGCCTTATAAGACCTGTTTAATTGTCAGTCAATGTGTCCAAATTTCAGCAGAATCGGTTGAGTGATTTTTGATGAAAAACCTTTCAAAGTGAATCTTTTTTCTTGGTGAGATTTTTCATTGCTTTTTTCATTCTCAAAAATCGCTGCCAATATTGAAATGCTTTTAAAAGATCTAACTTGAAATTCTTTCGATCTATTTATCTAAAATTTTTGCTCAAAAGAAGGAAGATGTCACAAATAGTGTGGTTTTCTTCCCAGGCCCGGAAATGATTATACCATATTCTAGTATTACTTTCTAGGACTATTTCGTTATCGTTTCGTGCCTTGGTTGTGGATTTTATAATTTAAAATAACACCTCTTGTGGTATTATTATTTTTTTTCTATTCTAAAATTATTGTTTTCTATTTTTCTTCGTTGAAATTCCCTTTTGTAGCAGTTTGGGTGTACTTAATATTTTCTGCACCGAAAATTCAAGGCAAAAAGAAATTCATGGTGTTGTTGAAGAAGCAAAAGGACAGAACCAGCGGTTAAGAGGACTAAAACACGCAAATCTTATCATTCTGTAGGCAGTATCAGCAGCATCCGACTACTCAATCGTGAAGTAATGTATTGGTGAATTTCCGATCGATAAATCAATCAATTTTCCTTACAGCATTTTCCACGACAAGTCTTTCACCTCCTACACTTGGAAACGTTCTATTTGACATTGAGAGATATTTTTGCGTTGGATTTTTATCAAGCATCCCGTTTTCCTTACATAACCAAGAGAAATGAATTTACGGCTGTTTTGATATATTTTGCTGGATCACATGCCATTTCACTTAATTAATTATACGGTTTCAGAATGAGATATGTTGGCATTTAATTATCCCCACAGCCGAATATAAGGGAAAAACAGCAAAACCGAAACCACAAAACACAAAAAAAAGGACTAAGAAATCAGTGTTGTGTAAGGAAACTCCATATATTCATCGGTTTTAAACGTATATGTACTCGGAGTCTATTTACTCGTACCGGAACGTGATATACTATACTAGGGGCCTTCGTACAACCCCGGCGTGTCTCATTTCTTACAAAAGTATTTTGGTTGAGGGTTTTCTTGTCTGGGGTGACTTTATCAAGCGAGCAGTCAAAGTGCCAGCCAGTCTTATCTCGAGAAATTCCTTTTTTCCACAACTCCTGGAGTTGCTTGTCTTCCCGATACAAACGACAACATTTCAACCGTGCTCCCTAATTCAGCAAAATACCCAACACGGTCTTATTGTCGTATCTCCGTCGCCAATGGTTTTCGGAGCCTCTTTCCAATTTTCATGCCCCTATCTCCAAGCATCATCAGCTACCGGTCGCTTACATGACAATGGAATGATAAACTTTTTTTTGCCTATTCCTGCTGGCACCAGGAGTCGGGGAGATGGGACTTGTAACTCCAAAAAAACGTGCAGTCATTCGATGCTTTATCTTTTGGGAAAAATCCAACTGTTCTTCGGAAACATGGTTCAATTTTCCCAGACCCTAACCCTGCACCGAAATTCGTATTGTTATACACCTACACATGAATATAGACTCCAATCTGTTTGTTATTGTTGTTTTTTTTTGCTCCGGGGATCTCTTCCCGAATCGACCCCTTTTATCTTTTATTGCTTACTTGGTTCGGAATTTCTCGCTAGTGAAAAGAAACACAACAAAGTGTGAAGTGTCGATTAAGATATTTCATTCGCTTATCGCTAAAAGTCTTTCTTGACACTGGAAATTGCCAACACGGGAAACCAATTGTTTTGTCCTTTTTTGGGCAATAGTTGAGAGAGTGCTGAATCCAATATGAATTGTGCAAAATAGAAATTCGGTTATTATTAATTTGAAGGAAATTTTTTTAAGATTATTATAGTTACCCACACATTTTTCAGGTGTAAAAGTTAATCATTTCAGTTTTGTATTTCTTTGAAAAACTATAGTATTTGGTTAACCCTTTATATTTGGATTTGTTTTTAAATAAAAACGCTTTGTTTTTTCTTGCGGAAACGGGGTTACTTCCCTAAAAGAATTCAATGAAACTGGTTAAACGGATTTCCCGTGATATTTCACGCATGACGTTGGATTTAGAGAAACATATAGGCAAAAAGAAAAATAAAATAAATTTGCCAATTCCATTAGATTTGTGGAAAAGTTAGTTTAAATTGCAATCTCTGCATTCCTTTAAAATTATCAGAAACATTAGACATTTTGGGAATTCTTAAGTCTAACATCTTTTGAAAAACTCCTGTCAAAAAATTCAAAACCTCAATAACAAAGTTTCCAAGGAATTTAAGAAAAAAGTTTTTACACAAATATTCTACAAAGCAGAAAAAATGACAAACATTGCGGTTTTAAAATATTTCAGATTATTTTTTTATACTTGCTAACATTCGGTGGCGGAGTTTAACTTCAGGACATATTTTTCCATTTATACCGGAAATTAAACAAAGTTTTTAGCGGTTCCCCGCTTTAAATTGAGGAGCACGTGAAAAGTTTAAGGACAACAGAAAAAAAAACACTCGTAGACGTGTTCAGCGGAATCGAGCGTGATGTAAGATGACTTCAATGTTAAAAAGGATATATTCTCGCACAGCTTTTTCAAGAGAGACGACGCCAAGGATAACATTGAACCGAATGTTTGATTAAAATGTTGGTTTGTGCATTATATTCTCTCAAGGCTTCAGGCATCGCGTCGCCGGCTATGTAGGGTGGTTGGGTGTCTACCTGTAAAGTCAACACGACTGATGAAGTTGCGTTAGGCGTGAATGGGTGGGGTTTATGGGCGGATGTCTACATATTTGTCATTTGGGGGTGCTTAAGTACACATGTATGTTTCATGATATGTTTCCAACATACCTATAGTATACCCCTAGCCGTAGTACTATGTTATACTCGGTTTTGTAATTTATGTTCTAATTATCTTGGGGGCAAAAGTTTTCCTCTCGACATGGGGCCCGTATCATCCCAGTGAGACCTCTAATCCAACATAAACAATGGTGGCGGAGCTGAAAAATCACCACGAAAGTTGAATTTTGTTATTCTTTGGGAGCGTCGTCGTCGTCGCCATCGGAGTCGTCGTACGTGCAGAGAAATTCTAACTCCGACATGGAATTCAAAGATTAAAGTGTTTCCCGAGGCGAATTAAAAATCAATTTCACTAATGATACGTGGGTGTACGGAGAAAGCCACATTTTAGTGTAGGTACTAGTAAATATATATCGGGGGTTGTTTCAATTGTACACAATCTTAAAATGACGTGTTTGCTGGTTCCTATGATTGTTTTTCGGTATCAAAACAAAACATGTAAAGTAATTTTTTTCTGTTGCTGTAGCAAATCGGATCCATTCCGGGATTAATTGGCTTAAAGTTGTTGTATTGAATTTCAATCGTGAATGAAAGTCGCAAGGTATTGGAAAAGAAATGAATGTTTTTGTTGAAGAAATTGTTTTGATGATTTTGTTTTTCACTTTACGTTTTAAGATATTATTTAGTTCTCGCTTTTTTAGAACAAATTCTTTAATCTCCAAATTCAGCGGTAGAACTATAGGACGTAAAGCGATGTGATTAGGAAACTCGAGGTTTTGTGATGTTTGAATTTTAAATTTTGAGTGATTTGATGAAGATTACCAATAATAGTTTGAGTTTTAAAAAGAAATAAAAAAAGCTCTTTCGATAGATTTTGAAGTTATTGTTAACCTTTTTTAACCTTCTTTATGTCCCTTGAGGTCTATATGACCCCGGCCCACTTTAAATAGCCATACTATTTTTTATTTATTTTATTACTTTTCACTTGGCACTATTTTTCAAACTGAGGGCTTACTTCTAGAAAATTTTAACATTTAATTGTGTACAAAATTTTTTCTCGGGGATTTTCACTTTTTTTAGACCCCCCAATAGAAAAAAGGTTCAAAAAAAGGCGGAAAATCAACAACGCATGGCAAAATTCTTTAGGAGAAATACATCGCAGTCGAAAATTTTCACTGCTCGCAGAAAAACATAGCTTTAAATTTGTTGAAAAATCATTTAAGTTGAGGTTCTTCCTTATATAAGCTTTTTATAAGATTTGTTACTTTTCTAATTCTTTAAAAATATAAGCGGTATTCATGGAATCTCAGAGATGCGTCGTAAACAGCTTAGTCTACCACCGTGGCTGCTGAGAGAAAACTGCCGTACAGCTGATTGATTTACACGAATTATTTGAAGGGTACTTTCATGAAACTCGCCGCGTCAAAATACGCAAGCGGTAAATTTATCTGGTTCCGTGAATACCCATAATTGCTCTAAAAATGTTTAACGACCCCCTGGAAAATATTTCAATTGAAATCTAATTGTATTTTGACGAGATTCAAGTGTTAATTACGAGACCAGCATTATTTCACTTTATATCATCAATATTTTCATGGTAAACGGATTTTTTTTTCGCTTTTTCCGTTAAATCGTAAACACAAAATTATGAATTTAAAATAAATTCACCGTGTTTCAAATTCTGAATTGATATTCTTCGCGGTTTTAGAAATAGATAAGTTTCAACAAAAAAAATACCTCGCTTCAATTAAAATTGTTCGATTATCTTGCGAAATAACTTATGCCATCGACGCGAGATTTTCATGAAAAAAATTTAGTCAATATGCCAAATGATTTTTCCATGGCGTAAAATACGAAAAGTCGACCGAATTTTTGGTCCCATCCAAAATTCATATAGACAGACAAAATTTCCGTCGTCCTTGCTTCCTTGTCGGAGTTTCTGTCTTGTTATTTTTCTTTTGTATTTTCTATCTTGTCTGCGAAATGTCAAACACGGTTAACTTTTGATTCGATTAACGAAATCCAACAAATGCAAAATAGAAACGGAATTCGGGTCAATGTTGACATACCTTTGATGGGTTGGCTTACAGATTTCCTTTGGGTGTTCAATCATCGTTCGAAATCCTATGCTGCTAACAAGGTAGATTTTAACACAAACGGATAAATAGATATATTTTATGGGTATTGCGTGTACTATAGATGAATGATAAGTAAATAAGATATAGATCAGTAACGAGATAGTTGAATGAAATATCAAGATGGATTGAGCGCAGATAAATATTTAAATCAGGTTAGGATTAGTGTTGAGTGCTATAAAGAGACGAAAGCCGTAGTGCCGTGATTAAGTCAAATTCTTAATATGAAGCTGCCTACAGTAAATAAATTGGCACGGACCGTATTTCCATTTGAAATTACTTATTATTAGCTTAAATCCAAATTTTATTATTTAAATTTCTCAATTACATTGACTTACGCATCCACGCACTTGTAGATATTAAGATAGATGATCTAAATTTTATTCACTGATTTACCTGGAGAAGAAAAGAAAAAAAAACCGTAATTAATTAATGAGAAAAATGTTTTCATTGATTTTAAGAACTTAAAATCTTAAATATAGTCCTCAGACCACCAGATACTCCCCCTTCCTTTTCTTCAAACTAAATGTGTGATTTTTTTTTGTAGATCAACCCAAGGAAGGACTTAAAAACTCATACCAAATTGTGGCTGACCTTACTTGGGACTTTCCGACTAGATTTTTCTTTTTTGCAAACGAATTCTTTAAGTTATTTTTCTCCTAATTTATTTTCTCTATTATTACATAGCGCAGGACTGTTGCCCTGTGACTTTTCACTTTATTAAAAACATTTCTCAATTCAACTTTTCCCAACTCTTGGAAAACAAACACTTGCCAGGCCACGTCAATTGCCTGGAAATTGGTTTGTAAATTTAGTTCCGCAACATACAATCGTGTGTTTCGCCAATTTAAGATGGAAAAAAATACACATTTTTTCTATTCCCTATTTTTTTTTATATATATACATATTTCTATTTTCTTCCGACTCTGGCCGTTCCTTATGAGCGTATGTTTGGCTGTGTGTGATGGAGTATGTCTTTCTGTTGGATTACTTTTTCACTCATCCAATTTAGAAACAAAAGGAAAAACTTTTATTGACTAAAACTTTTTTCCGTTAGAATATTTCGTTCTTGTCTTCAATTTTTCCCTGGTTTCGGTTCTTTTTTCCCCGGGTTTTCCTGCGCGTTTTTTTTTGTGCCGATTCTGTGGGAACAAAGGCGAGAAATGAAAGCAAATTGGGAGGAAAAAGTTTGAAGAACCAACTTTTGCTTGGAGTCCCGACTCGTGGTGAATAGAGGATTTGTCAGGTCAAAAATATTTAGAAGAGGAAAAAATAGCCCGGTTAGAATGTATGGAAAAAGGCAACTTTTTCAACAAACGAAGAGTCGAAGCAAAAACCTCTGGAATAATTTGAAGAAAGTTGAATGATAATACGGCGAACCACAGGAAGAAATACCACCCTTCTAGCTTTCCTTGGTTCAGTCCCGTTAGCAATCTTTCAATTCAATTAAATTAAAATAATCAACTAGCAGACAAAAGGCTTTCCCCCTTCATCGGAGGATCCAGGAACACAAATCAACTAACAAAAAAAAACTCCGTTTTCATTTCCATCAACCACTGAGACCTAAATAGGTAAAATCTTTTTTTTCCAGATTTTTTTTTTACTTTTTTATTTGTTTTGAAAAAAATTCTGAATAACTCAGAAGCACAATTCCAAGAATTTGTTTTTTGTTTTTTTTTTTTTAATGTTTTTTTTCGAAAATTCCCAAAGCCTTTTCTTGGCAACTTGAGTTTATTTGCCTTTGGCTAAATGCGGAAGGTAGAAAAACGCAAATTTATTTTAAAAATAATAGGGAAATTTTTCTAAATTGAAAAAATAAATTGAGAGCGATGGAAGTTGACGATGGTTAATTAAAACCTCAATGACAAAATTATCAGAAAAAGTGTTGTGGACTAAATTAAACCTGACTAAAAGTTTTATAGTTTTTGTTACCAATAAGCTTTTTTTAGAGACGATGTTTTACAAATAAACTTAATTATTCACATTGGTTTATGTGCGAGTTTTAAATACTATATAGGAAATTCGGTAGATTTTTCATACAAAATGAAAAAGTTCACGAAAAAGGGAGAAAATTACTCAAAAATGTTCAAAAATGTATTTTTTAGTGCTAAGCATTATATCACAAAGAAATTACAAAAAAATTTAAAAAAAATAGTCGTAAAAAACCGTTTTTTAAGTATTCACACATTTTTTTCATTCTTTATTCTTATTTTATAATTTTTAGTCATTGAATAATTGAAAATTTAAACCTTACGACTATTAAGCAGTATAAAGCATTTTTTCTTGAAATTTTTCTGAAAAACGATCACGTCGTTGTATACGTTGAATGGGTATGTTTCTCCTTCATGGAGAAAATGCTGTGCAGATTGTTTTTTTTAATTTGGCATAGAAATTTCTCGGAGATTTGATTCACTCTACAACTATTAAAAAACTGCGCGCGTGGCTGGGAAGTTGAGGACGAAGTTTTAAAGTTTAATAAAATTCCACTAAAACTCTTCTACCTGAAAGCAATCGATGATATCCGGCCGGATCTAAATTCTATTCCATCATAAAAAGCAATAATTGCCAATATAAAGATAAAAAGAATATTTTGTGTAACTTCAATCGTGTATTATTTTTCAAAAACAACAAAAGATATCCGTCAACACATCTCGATAACACTAAGAGGGCAACAGCAATTGTATCAGCCTACAGTCAGACATACTACCTACTACATCTTCCTCATTTCAGAATAAGTCAGAAAAGGACTTTCTATCACAGAGAATGGCAATCAACAGTCACAAGAGGAGAATAAACAGGACGGCAAGATTTAAGAGTTCAGTGAATTGCTTTTAACAAAGTATATCTCCCGGAAAATCTTAATGGAACTGGGAACAGTTACTGAAAAATGAATTCATAACCCAACCCGACACAGCCTCAACTACAATCGCATTGCTGAAGAACAATTTCAACTCAAGTGATGCCGTTTTATGGGGGGCGGGGGAGGGGATGCTGGTAAAAATGCGCCTACTTCCATCAGATCCCTCATAAACAGTGAAAACTGGAAATTGTGTACATGATATAATTCTAAAGAAGCGACATCAACAAATAAAACAATATAAGGATATCCTTATCCGTATATAAAACAACATACATAAGGGTATAAGGATATCCCTCTGTATTGCCGTTTCAATTTCATCGCCCTTCAGCAACCCCTTCTAATAACTCGAGTACCTATTCCTATACAAAGAAAGGGAAATGGAAATGATTTTCAACTCGAAATCGTCATGCTAGTTTATATTTGTATCTTTTGTATGTTTTGTAAAGTCCTGTTTTCGTTACACATTTTCGTAATGGAGGATCTAAGGCGCCATTGTGTCTGGAAACTTGAATGGCGCGTCTTTTACAAGACTTTTCTAGTGTTTTTGCTTAAGTTACCTTCATTCGAGCGTTCTGCCTTCAAAGTAAACAAAGTTGTGTTTTTTCTGTAATCTAGGGTAATGTAGTTTTCTAACAGTCTGTTATCCTTAAGCGATATTCATGTAACCAGTAGAAATTGGTAACCGAAAATGTAAAAAAGTTGTATAGAATTCATAGTAAATTTTTTTTTTCAAATGTCCGACAATTTTAAAATAATTTTAATTCCATGTGTGAAAAACTATGTAAAATTATTTAAAGATCTTTCAAACACTTTTCTAATTTCAAAATCAGTTCATTAGAATTAGAACACAAAAACAGTACCTACAACAAATCTTAAAATGGAAAACGCCATCGTAACGTTCCCATTAACCAAAAAATCCCATGCACATTCTAGAAAATTTTATTGTAATTTTACCCCTATTATCGTAGGAAACCATTTTCCTACGATAATAGGGATAAAATTACACCGAGTCGTAATGGCTTAAAAGCTATGCATTTTTACTCATTTTGTGGCGTACAAAAGCCACTTTTACGGGGGAACTGTGTGGCGTACAAAAGCCACTTTTGCTAAATAAGAAGTAAAAGTACAATACGGGTGTAATTTTACGACATGGATGTTTAAAATTACCACATTTTTGTTGTAATTTCCTTCCTATTTGGTAGCAAAACCGCGTCTTAAAGGTGTAATTTTACGACATTTTTTGTTTAAAATTACACCGAAAATGGTATTAGAATTTCTCGGCTTATACGGTCTGCAAAAACAAAAATATTATATTATTTTTGCGGATGTTTTTACATCCAAATTTCCCGGTCATGTCTGTCATGTGGCAGGCGCCACACAGAACTCGATTCGAGTATTTATACTCCGATGCCACAAACCTTATGCGAATTATAAGGTTAAGGTTAAATTGTCCGTACAATAATGCAAAAATACCCTGCGAGCGTGTTTTTACACCAAAATGAGAGTAAAAATACGAATATTGGTCGAAATTTTACGCAAGGTTTAAAATTACCCTATTTCTAGTGTAAGATTAATGTTTTTTGGGTGATTTTACAACTTAAATGGTGTGCGAGCTAAATTCTGATTTTTTTTCGAAATTTTACGACGTTTTTGCAAATTTACCCCGTTTTTACCCCATTTTTCGGTTTAAATTCAAATTCATTTTCTACAGTGCACCTCCTAACCCAATTCTAATGTTTGCTGTATGTGCCAGAAAATCCTTCCCGTATTCGTAGCTACTCCGGAAACAAAACTTTAGATTTAGTGGAAAAATCCTTCCTCTTGCCGTTTTCACATTTCCATTTTGGAGTATAAAAGGGAAAATTCCTGTCAGACGAGTTTCGTTGACGTTATGATTCATTGTGGCCCATTTTGTTGTTTTGCTGTCGTTAATCTTTTCCATTTCCATTTTCATTTTTTTGTAGTGCTGCTTGGCGATTCAGTCTTTCCGTATATTTGTTCGAGGACAAAATCTTTAGCCCTTCCAAGGAATTCATTCCGTAAACGTTTAAGGATGAAGAAATCATAAAGCACTGGAGTCGCCTTACATCCTCCGAAATGGGCTAAGGGATGGGCATAATAGTGTAGGATTTCTGAAACTAATATTATCTTGTCCTTCCTTTTCTCAGTTAAATATCTCAACTCCGATCCAGGGCTCGCCCCTTTTCACTGACTTGACGATCGGGCTGGATATTCCCAAAGGAAAGCGAAATAAAGAGCTGAAAATCGCTAGACCGGTTGTATAAGAAAAATCCACATTATAAATCACAAGTGGAGCAATTAAAAACAGAGATGAGCCGGTCGCTGGCTCCATCAGTTGTTTATGTGTTTTTCGGCAAAGTTGGAGCAATGGTCCATGAAGAAAACCAGATTTTTTTTTAAAAAGGCAGAAGAAATTTTCAATTCTTGGATCTGCTGTTTACGATGTGTATTCTATAAGTCATCATAGGGTAGTGGGATGAAAATATAATGTGTCTTTTTGTGAAAAACTTTTTATACTTGAACTCTAGATTTTTAAACTCTATCCGTCCTAGAAAGTTGTTTATGAATCAAAACGTTCATAAACTGTCTCTCCCATATTTTTCGTTTCAAAGTCCAAACATGGCTCATAAACCGGGACTTTTTTAACTCCAAATAAGTACTAGTACATAAACTAAATTTTTCACAAACCGAGACGTACATAAGCCACCGTCTTTCTTACTTTTCATTGCTACAAGCCCCACAAAAGTTAAAACGATGTTCACACTTTTAGGCATTTTTGGGCTCAAAAATTGTTCCCAAAACGAGTTGTTCATAAACCGAGGTGACAGTATAATAAAAAGAATTGATTTGACGAAAGGCACATAGGTTTTTAACCTCAATCAATATGAGTAAAACGAATATAATTAATTTTTTTAAATTTCAATTTATTCGTGCTGACCAATAACTGGTTCTTCGGCCCTACAAAATTTACGTTTCTAATGCTCGACCACAGCATCAAGTTTATTGACCGCGTTCAGATGTAGCAAAGAAACGAAATGAATGCGTCGAGTTGAGATACTGATAGCAGTGAGAACCACCACCAGCAGCCACGATCCAGAAAACTGATAGATTTTATTTTATAATCTGGATACAGATAAAAATTCAACGTAGTAAATTTTGATTGTTTTTTTCCCTTCTGCCAGAAGTTTTCACCATCAGACAGTGTTTATTTTGTATACTTTTTTTTCTAGCAGTGTATATGTCTTTCCAAACTGGAATCCACACGACGAGAATCTTTTAATTTTTCGGAAGTTATAAATTATCTTGGATCAGCCCAAATTGTTTGATATCATGGCATTAATTCTGTTAAATCCAATCATGCTATCAACTATTCAAACGTTCGCTAGACCACTAACCGAGCCAATGCCATTGTTTTTCCTAGCATTTTATCAACAATATGTAAAAAAAAACGTTTTTTTTTGCTGCATGGATAAATTTTAAAATTGTTTCAGTTAATATGATTTTATTAAACTGTCTTTTCCAATGAAGATAAAGCATAAAATTTACACGATTTTTTCCATTGTTGGGGGCGGACACAGACAGGCGAACAACAACGCATCTGCGGGCGCCGTTTTGGATGACATGATCTCTAAACGGATAAATTTCTTTTATCAACAAATAACAATTTGCGATAATCACGTGACGAAACAAAAATAAAAAATGAAACCAAAGGACATTAATCTTACTACATCGATGCGTAAAAGATAAATGGTCAAAAGTCAAAAATGTTTAGATTTAATTCTTTGAAAATTTCATCATCCACCGTAGATTGTAATTAATTATGACTTTTTGTGTACTGGAATCAAGGCAATCAAAATGAATTTATTTCATTCGTGGAAGAAATTATGCTTTTCCTCCGAATCGTGAAATACACAATTTAATTTAAATATTTTGATAAAAATGTTATTAATCTTTGTTATAGCGTCATCAAAAACCCGAAGACAGTCGTCTTTGCAAGACACTAAAAAAATTGCTTCAAATTATTTACATTTTGAACTGTCGTTGTTTTTAAAAAGTATTCGTTACATCAATCAACCAAAAGATAAAGTAGCATTAAATAATAATAATCATTTTTGATTACAAAAGCTCTTGAAAATATTCATTGCAATCAATTGAAAAGTTGAAAACATCAATTGATCAAGGATATATTAAACATAAGGTTTTTATAACTTTTCCAGAAAATACGTTATGCTAAGATTTGTCATTGCGCTTCCCCTGTCGTCCGTCTTTCTCTCCGACGCACTATTATCATGGTTTTTCACGATTTCTTGCATGCGATTTCATACCGACTGATGTCACAATACAGCCGGGCACCAATCATGTAGTCCGACGCGTCTCTGTCTTTCGACTTCGACGCAGCTTTTAACTCTTGACTTCGCCATATCTGCAGCTTGAAATTTCGCGGAATCGTCACTATGAATCGAAACGTGATTCTGACTGTCATTCTAGGAAATTTGAAGCTGCGGATATGGCGAAGTCAAGAGTTAAAAGCTGCGTCGAAGTTGAAAAACAGAGACGCGTCGGAATACATGATTGGTGCCCCGATTTCTTTTCGAATAATTCTGAGACATTTTCTGAGTGTCGGAATGCGCAGTCGGCCAGAAAAAAAACAATTTACATACGGAGCGAAATGCAAATAGGAGTATACGAGACAGTGGACTCTAGAAATAGGGAATTATTCCTATAATTTTGGGACAATTTCCTATTGTTTTGCATGAATTCCCATTTCTTTGGAAGTCCTTACCAAAAAAAATTCACTGTCTCGTATATTCCTATTTTTTGTAGGAATCTGTCCTATTATTTCTCTCCGTGCAGGACGTATGTATATTTAAAAATAAAGTCAAAAAATATCTATTAAAACAAATTCAAAAAAAAACAACCCTTAATTACTGATTTTTTCTATAACACTTTACGCTTCATTAAATCCTATTTATTTAACCTTTTTTCATTAAATTTATTTTAAGGTAACATGAGAAACTTTTCAAAAATATTGTATTAATTTAAGTTAGTTTGTTGCAATGAAGTTTATCGTCTTATAGTACAGTTAAAACTTTTAATGTACAACAATAATAAAAAACTTAAAGCAAATTTGCCCTTAATGGACTCGATCTTTTCTTTAGTAAAAACATTAAAATGTATATTTGATAGCAAATATGTTTTCTCAAACAAAGTTCTACCAACAAGTTTTTAAGACAATTCCAAGAATCGGTTGAGGGCATATGAAAGACATGTCTGTTAATATTAAAAGCTTTGCACTGGTGTTGTTGAGCATAAAAGTTTCCAACTAACTTCAAAATGTCGCCATTAAAATTTTAGTGTTTCAATATGATCAATATTTGATATTGTCTTGTTTGAAATCTCGCTTATTTCTGATTTTTGGAATATGAAATACATATGAATTCGCTGAACTTTGTGAATTGTTTTTGATACAAACGTCATTTTGCAAAATTTCCAACTTGGTTAACAGATTTTAAGGAGTCATTTTATGTCTTAAGGATATTGAGTTTACACACATTTATTGCCCATGTGAATTTATATGTTTATGTAACGTCTGTTTGGTTAATACAAAAAAAACTAAATCAACAATTCGAAAATTATACCAACGATGGAAAATTGTTGCCGATAGTTTACTACGAAATAAAGAGCAGAGTTTTATTAACTGAGAATAGCAGGATTAACGCTTTTTCCATTTATGACCTAATGAAATTTTATTACTGTAACAAAAACAGGAAAATTGCGGTTTTCAACATTCGATAAAATGGTTTTCCTATCCATAAAAATAAAAACAGTTTTAGTTATCCAATTTTACGAGGATTGTAGCTCTATGGGGTTCAATTATTGGCATTTAGGTTACGATTTAAGAATAGCTAAAATCGTTCTAAAAATGTAGTCAGTATTTTTTTCAATATATATATACATATTATGTATTATTTTAATGATGAACAATAAAATATAAAGGTCAAAATCATTTTTGAACAATTAAAAAATATCACAAATATTACAAAAAAAAGTAAAAAAAATATTTAAATCTCTTTTCATTAAAGATAGAATAATATTTCTGAGGTTTCATTTAACATTTCTTAGTAGACCAAACACCACTTAATTAAATTTCTCCCTATAGAAATATTTTTTATCCTTTAAATATCCCATGCCTTTGAGTAAATTCAAAGATCTTTCCCAAAAAGGTTTCCTTCTTCAAAATCAAATTCCTTTGAAGTGAAAATCTAGTATTCCTCCATAAAACCTCAGACATTAATTTATTGAAATTCTGTGAAACTTTTATGTATTTTCTATGAAAAAAATGATCGAGAAATTAAATTGAAATTAAATTTTACGTTTTGATTGATTTATGTAATATTACATAATAGGTTTTACCTATAATTTTTATTATGAACTTTTTATAATTTTAAAAAAACCACACTCAGAAAAATGTCCAGGTCAACTTTTTGTCAGGTTAACTCTGCCTTACAGAGGTGTCTGTAAGCCAGCTAGCGGTCAGAGTTAACCTATCTAAGGTCAACTCGTACAGCTCCCAATGCCCTACTTCACCTGCTGGTGGCTTAATTTCAGAATTTCTCCGACCACAGGTACAACTCAGTTTTACTTGCCCACATGCAGGCGAACGCGCGCCTGCCCGAGGCCAATTACGCCGTATGTAGGTCGTCGAGTTAGCCTCCATTTTTCTGAGTGCAGACGCTTCACGTCACGAGCTCCAGCTCCTTCCTTACTTGGAAAAGTTTTGAAAAGGACTAAAATTTACGAGAACGAGATCCCCAATAGCAAAAGTTGTATCGATATCCTTGCAGAAATTCGGGAGAGAGCAAAAGAAGGAGTTTAGTGACAACACCCGCCTCCTGTTAGTCTAAATTTCCAACATATTTTCTAGTGAAACCCGGATCAAAATTCATTTAACGAGTCCTGAGGTAGCAGACTCTGTTAGAGCTTGGCTGAGAGTTAGGGTGACCATATGTCCCGGTTTTTCCGCGACAGTCTCGGAATCAGGCTTGTTGTTCCGGAGTCCCGGGAACAAAACTTTTGTCCCGGATTTTTCAATTAAGTTTTATAACGGTATTTCTACGATTTTCCACAAATAGTGCATGTATTTAAAAAAAAATGCGCTTTTGTCTTCATTTCTGGTTTTACAATTCCCGTCACCATTATTTATGGAATGTAAAAAGCGGGAAAAATTTAGTTAATTTTCTGGGGCTTGGGACTGTATAGCTCTTGATTTAAATCTTTGCGACGCACTTTGTTTGAAAATTTTACCTGTGGCACACTTTTCTTAATTCTTTATCCTTGATTTTCATCCAGATAAAGATTTTCTTTGTATAAAATGTTTTTATTTTGTTTGGTGTTCCTGTTCAGTCATTAAATTCTTTCAATTAAATACCTGCGGAAACTTAATTTAGTATACCTAATAAATTTCAAAATAATTATTAAAGAATTTTCATAACGATATCCATAAATTTACAGTAATGAATTGAGGTGAAGTTAAAAAAAATCCGAATTTAAAAGAGAGATCTTCGAGGTAATTAGCGCCTATCCAAATTGGTCACCTCAAATATACCTAAAGAACAAAAAAAAAGAAAAGAGGAAAAAAATAAGTAAGAATCCATTATCCTTCCATTAATGAAGATAGATATCTGTGACATTCTTATCAAAATTGTGTCCTTCTTTCCCAAGCTATTTCATTCAAAAGGAAGGCACCAATTCCTCAAAACTGAGTAATCTGAAAATCATTTTGTCACTTGATTCACAGTCTTCCAGAATTTTTCATTTCCTTATTTTTTTTCCTCCGTCTGTGCTCTGATTTCGGTTTTTAGTATTGGATTTTTTCCCTTTTTTCGGAAAAATGTGCGGGAAATAAAATAGACTTGACATCGCCCAGTTTCTGACCTTTCAATTAACCTCTCAGCATTTTTCTTGATTTGTGTGGATTAACCTTCTGGCTATTTTCCCAATTTTTCTCATGTAGCACAAGTAAATTTTATACAAAAGTATATAGAAAATATCAGGATATAAGAAAACATAAACATAAAATAGCAAATAATATATAGGTTAGGTTAAGAATATTGAAGGGAAAACCAATTTACTACTCACCAGTGTATTTCGTGTGTCCATATCTTTGCATGGCCACAGGCTCCGGACACAAAATAAAATAAAAAAAACATACAAAGACGACGAATATATATTGAAAAAATTGCAAAAACAGGGCGGGGATTCTGAAGAAGAAAAACACGATATAAAGCAGAAAATAAACTAGAATCAAGCGGCATATCCTTGGACCATGACTTAAAAGATTCTGCGTATAAAATCGATAAAATAAGAAGACGGACGAAATCAAGAACAGCAGCAAATTCTGCAAAGTAAAATCTGTATCTATACACTATATACAATCACGATATAGTCGTACATATATTTTAAGATATAAACCGTCAATTTCTTGCCAATATATTTGTCTTATTTATATATACTTGCGTATAGGCATATGTAGGAGACGTTTTTCGTATCCCATTGATAGGCTTCTTGGAGCGAATCATTCGTATAAAGGATCAATACTATCCCGCAAAGCTACGCAACAAAGGTTTCCGGTTTCAAGCGAGAGATTGGAAATTTTTCGGGGTTTTTACGCTTTAATTTTTCGGGGTTTTTACGCTTTCATAACAAAAATAAAAAAAACCACACACATGAAATGAAAAAAGTCGAATGTAATGGTCCCATACTTAATCTAATGCGTTGTCATCACAAAGAGGAAAAAACTGCAAAAAAAATCGTATTAATTGTAGATTTTTTGAAAAAAAAAAACAAAATATTGTAATTATTTTAGGGGCGGTCATAAAATGCATAATGCTTATTTTAATATCTTCGGACGACTTTGCCTCCTCCCTGTTGCCGCAAATTTGCGCGATTTTTGGTATGGAGTTTATTATTATCGCCATTACCGATTTGTTTCACTAAAAGTTTGTGTCTAATTCCGTTTACCGACAGTTTAAATTACAATTTTAAAATTGTTTGATTTTTAAAACTTTTGACATAATTTTAAAATTGTTTGATTCGGATTTCTATTAGTTTAAAAGTGTATCCATTAGAAAAGATTGGTTTTTTTAAATAGCAAATCTGTCTTTTTTGGTATATAAAACTCCAGTTGAACATTTAAACTCCCTGTGCAAAAAATAAAAATAAAAACTCCAATGATCGATTAAACTGAAAGAGTTATTTTTAGCGGTTATTTACTTTCGCAAATCCTTTGAAGTTGACTTCGTTTGAAATTTTAATTAACCGCACTGATGGTCAGGAACGAAAGTTTTCAAAAATAGCACTACACAATCGAATCGTACTTTAGCTTCCAGTACATCATAATCGGAAATAATGTGCAATACAAATTCCTGTCATGGATAAAGGATTATTTCATTTACATGTTAAACTATTTTCTGAGGAAATCCGTCCGAATCCATCAATGGATGGTTTGTAATGAAAGTTTTCCAGATTTTTTATTTTTTTTTTTGGGAAAATTCACTGTAAAAACTCCATTTCAATGCTATGCAAAACGAAAAATAAATTCATTTTTTTCTAGGAGGAAAAATATATTCTTTGTTATAAGTTCCAAACGAATTGGATTGAATTCAAAAGAGTTCAAAGTTTTTTTTCTAATTAAAAAAGTTTCACTAGTTTCAAATTGAACAATTCTACAATAATACTGATTTAGCTGACTTTGGAATGGAAGTTATTCCATTAAATTAAGGCAAATCCTTTGTAAGAAGCGTAGTTGAATAAACCATCCAGTGTGCGTCAACCCCTATCTAGGGATGAGTTGCAAACTAAACTAAACGAACGGAAAAGCTGAGTAGTATTTATAAAACTTTTAACATATTCCCTTTGTGATGAAAACGTTTCGTGAATGTATGGAAATGGTGGTGAAAAAAAAGACGTCGTTGGGTAGTTGTCGCGACGTCTCAGCATTTTTAAACAACTTCAATTATTCGCTCAGTAACAGTTTGTGGCATCTGATTAAGCGATTAAACATCGACATTCATTTAGTCGCTAGCACCGGATACAAATGATTAAAATAAAGTAACTTCAAGAAGGAAAGTTGTTGGTAGGGACTGAAAAGATGTTGCAAATGTGCGCAGATCATAGAATCTGGCAGGAAAGTAAAAAAGATATTTGCTATTTAAATTGGATTTTTAATTAGTTGGAAATTCTCCCTAAAAAACACACACACACTTTTTAAGCATCGCAAAAAATAAATCTTTTTTTTCTAGTAGATCGCCAACAGCGTTTTTGTTTATCGCTTAAATTTTAATGTTAAAAGGCTACAGTTAATCACATAAAAAAGATACAAAAAAAGAAAACATAAAAGAGTCAAAATATCGTAGAATTTACACATAAACAGTAGAAGAAAGCAACATGTTTAGGTTTAGTGTTGAGCGCTTAAATTTTATATAATCTGTAAAGTGAATATCTCATAGAATATTATCACCGGATACCTCCTCTTATTGCCGGTTAATGCTTGGCCTTTACAGTTCTAAAAAAAAAACAACTATAACCCACAATCTGTAATAAACAGTGACTTTTTCCATGTGCAATCAGTGGAGTAACTACAATTTTTGAACAAAATACGGATTTCCAGAAAATTACGAATTTTGGTAAATTTTCACATACGACCAGTTTTTAAATTTTTGCGAACGTATATGGATGCTCAATTCTTGTGGATTTTTTTAAGTCGAAAAATGGAAAATTTGTTTATTTACAAAGCCAATCACCCAAAAATAGTCCTCGTTACTCATGAAAAGAAAAAATACACATAAGGCTTGCCAGATTGTGTAATCACTATCACAAAACCCGTTTTGAAATACCAGTTGAAATCCAAACCCATTATTTTGAAATTAGACTGAGTTTAAACATAAAATACTTAGCTCAAATTGCAATGCCTTATAAATGTTTTTTTTTCTGCAGAAAAATCTTCAAAGTACGACCCAAGAAAACCAACCACTTTTAAATTACTGAGCCGACTCTGTCTAACAAAAAAATGATTCCACACCCATTCAAAAAAAAAAATTCAAACAAAAATATAGTAGACATCACACCCCTGCAAGAAATGCTCCATCTGTACACATGACAACAAAATGCGATAATGCAGAACTCATTATGGCTGGAAAATGGAAAACCTCAGTTTGTGTACTCATAGACAAATCATTTTCCACATCGTACCACACCAGACGGTTTTCTCTACAATATCAGAAAATGAACATAAATTAAAGTTTTCCGTTGGCAAATGGTAGATTTAAAATGTTCAATGGTTGGCTATTCTACCAGCCTCATACCGATTCACGGGAAGCATTCATTTCGAAAGGCTTTGAACTACTTAACGTTCACAAGTTGATCAAAATCTCAAACAGGACTGAACAGCGCAATTAAACGTCCTTGATTTTACTCTTCTATGCTACATAAATGGGTAAAGGTGGTTTCACTAAATATAAATGAGAAGGGGAAAATTCAAGGTGGAAATTAACCTTTCCAGATGTTTCTCCCATATTCACCAAGTAGTTGTCGGCTGCTTCAGGCTCCATTTTGAAATCGTAATGAACTTTTCCTGTCAAGAGCAGATGGCTCGCAAAAAGAAATGAGTGGAAAACCACTTTCCGAAGCAACGGTAGAATTTCCAAGTTATCCGGCCGGCATCAACATCTACTCCCACTATTTCTACCTGAGGCAGATTTTCCATCTCTCGCGTGTTCCATTTAACGGAGGTGGTAATCTCCGAGATCATTACGCGCCCTTTTAGCCAAAGCACTGCGTTTAATGAACACCGGGTGCACAGCGGTTAAATGGTATTACGCTTTAAGACTAATCGGATATTAAAAATAATTTTTTAAAATTACATTATACTAACCAGACCAGAAGGTTCTCCTTTATCAAAACCATTGGCCTGTAATAAAATCACTTGAATGGTGTACACTTTGAACAGGTAGAGATTTTCTAGGATATCTTTTACGCTTTAGGTATAAAAATTGGATAATAAAATCTCATTTATAATTTTAAGCCCTAGTTTAGTCAGACCAAATTGTTATCTAAAGTCCTTAAGAATTTTGTTCGAAGGATTGACGAGATAGTTCGCTTAGCGATTTGTACACTTTTCTAACAATAGCTTTTTAAAAAAAATGTGATTTCCAAAATATTTTGTACTTGCAAAAAACTACCAAAAAATGTTTTAATTCCTACAAAATATTCAGCATACTCTTACGTCGCAAAATCTATTTTTGGATAAGCTACTTATTTAAGATATTGCATAATCTACTTGTCTAACAATAAGTCGCAAAAGGCAAGCTCTAAATCTTAAAATCGTTTGTATTAAAATACAAATACGTTCTGTAATTGAATTATATAACGTACTAACATCGAATGAATGACCTCTTTGTGTTACCAAATTTATAACGTGGTTTTTAATCTGAATATTAATCTACATTATCACATTATACAATATTAATAAAAGAGGTTTTCAATGAATTAAAATAAGAATAAAATCAATATTAATTGTATCAACAAAATCTAATTATGAATAATGAAAAGGTTCTCTAGTTTATAAAATATTTACGACAAGATGAAATTTATCATATTTATAGTATATAGAGTGAAAGTCTGTCTATACAATATACGAATATATTGTTGAACATGTTCTCGTTTCATACGAGAGAAGGTCTAAGATTAATTATCCATTATAATATGACATAATCCGTCATTAGTGTCATATATTTCACAAGTATTGGTAAACATTAGTTGCGCTTTGCACCATAAAAGCGTCGACAACAAAGAAATATGAGAATTCACTTCACTTTTCATACATATCATGAACATATATATGTACATTATGTACTTATTTTCGTACTCAAGTCATATCATAATACCGTTGACATAAAAGCGTATCAAAGCGTAGCAAATATAAGACAAAACGAAAGAACTGAACAAGGCAAAGTCCATATCTTAAAGAAATAAGACTGAAATGTGTAAATGTAATCTGACAAGAGCGATTATATCTAAAAGATCTTATAAATATATGGAAATAAATTTAGATAGGTGTATATTTGAGAGCATAAAAGGAGTATGTTTCACAGTCTCCTTGAATAACATTTCAAAAATGTATTCCATCAAAGATTCTCTTTTCACGGTCTTTAATAGAGTGAATACCTGTAAATATATTTATACACGTTAGCTTAGTATTTTAGTCTGAGTTCAGAAAAAAAAATGTGACAATGAACTGAAATTTTTATTTAGGTGCTTCAGAAATACATGCATTATTTTATTAAATTCTAGTTCGGAGGACAATTCGTCATTGAAAAACAAAATTAGACATTTTGGAAAACTCCCAACTGAAAAAATCATTGAAGGACATTTAAAATTCATGTGCGTTGGGACAACCTTCCTATATAACGCCAACCCGATGTACACCAATTTTTAAATGAAAAAAGTTTTTAAAATATGATTTTACATAACTCTGTCACACATCAATATTCAAAAGGATCACTTCTTTCCTCTTAGAAATGGATACCTATTAAAATTCATTCTGTTTTCATATAGGTAGAGCATTTAACTCATGTCGCCCTGGAAATTGAAGCTTTTCCTATGTTTTCGTGATTTTGTGTAATTTTTTTGGGCAACCCAATTCGTCGAATAATTGAAAAAGACTTAGATTCTTTTTTTTCATAAAAACAATGCATTCTGTATTTCGTATATGAAACTAAAAATAATCACAAATATCTTAAGATTTCCACTTCTGTGTACTCTACTACAAGTATGTCTCTCCGCACCCTGTGATCTTATTGAGAAAAGTGGCACTTTTATATTTTAATTAGACCTCTAGTATCTTTTGCCGTTTTTGATTTGCATTGAATATAAAATCTTGCTCTTATTCAGTTCGGTATCTGAAAATGGATATGGAGACTTGTGTATATCAAAGCATATGAAAAAGTTCTTTACAATTCTTAACCAGAGTTCTTAGTCAAAGCAAACTCTCCAGCCGCAGAAACCACTTCGGCACCAGTCAAAGACTTTTCTATCACTTTGTTCTCTATTTGGTATGTATATTGTGGAGAATCTCTTTTCATGGGTTATCACGTCAAGTATTATTTTGTGCCCACTTTTTCTGTGTCTTTTTTATTTGAGCGCAAAGAGTTTAGAAAATAACCCCTTTTTCTATGGTTCTATTCTAGAGATTCAGTTCCATCTATACTGCCATTCAATAAGATCTACTATTGGATTCAGGATTTTCTTTCATGCGTTTTGTGGCTTCTGTTTATCGAACCAAAAATGTGAAATGGTTCGAATACCAATAAAACGACCTGAAATTGCTGATATTTCTTAACTACTTTTATGTATATATATTCTAATACGTATATATAAAAATCACATGTTAGATACGAGTATAAAGAAAACGTACAAGAAGTCAACCGTTTTTGGTTCTTTTTGATTCGCTCAAAGAAAAACAAAAAAAAAAGATTTAAAAGGAAAAATAAAATAGAAAAACAACAAATCTTTGGCTGATATCTGATCGGTTTGACTTGAAACCAGAACCGCTATTAAGAACCATCTTAAATCTTGTCTTGCAATCAATATATGCTCACAATATGTTATATGTAGGGTGGTTTTCCATGTTTTCACTGAGAGAAATGAACATTTTTAATTTAAACAATTTCCACCCTAGATCTAAAAATCTAGTTACTTGTTTGATTTAAAAAGGAATATCCTAGAATCAGCAGAAAATTTTATTATTTAGTAACTCATGATTTTAAATTAAAAATTCCCCTTGCTAAAAATTAAAATTTGTTTTTAGATTTAAAAACCCCAAAATGTTTAAATTTAAAATTGCCCCTACTAGAATTAAAAAACCAAAATGTTTAAATTTAAAATCTTTCTTTTTGATTCAAAAATGCCCTTTTTAAATTTAAACAAGTGAATTTTAAAATTTAAAATCATTCTTTTGAATTAAAAAGACAGGTTTTAGATTGTAGTTTTTGCAAATCCCGTTTCGTCTAGCTGTCAGTTTCTATTGATAAAGCCTGTTTCTTTGCAGAAGTCGCTTCTAGCAGAGATTTTTGGAAGTTTTTCCCGTGGAAACACTAACTGTAAGTGGACTTCCAGAAGTTGTGACACCAGAAATCTCTTCTAGAAGCGAGTTGTGCAAGTCGAAGACGTGAAATTATCAAAATAATGGCTACTTTAGAAGAAATTAGTGAAACTGAAGGATTACATCAATACGAGGAAGAAGACGATCATAACATTAATATTGTTGACACAACGAATAACGCAGAGCAGTCTAGAGAACTGTTAAAGTTACTGGAGGAGCTTGACGGAGTGGTTTTTTTACGACCTTCTTAGGTAAATTTTATTTTGTTTAACATAATATTAAGATACAATATTAAGTATTCTTTAGAGCACGGTGTTACGGCGAAGAGTTTAAAATTTACAAATAGATATCATTTGGATGAGCTGCGTCCGAAATCAAATTAAGGTCAAAGTTGCATTTTTGAACATAACCTAAAAGTTTGACAGAAAGGACAGGTAGTTATTAATTCTGCTTAAGTCGATGTTTATGTGGAGCGAAAATATTCCTTTATCATAGTTTAAAATCCGGCCTATTTCTGGGGGCTTCAAATAAATCTGCAAGTTCTGACTATGGTATAGATCCATCATTTTCAACAGCAAACTTCTCTAGCGAAGAATCCATTTGCGACAATGTATAAGTTTTCACTTTCAAACCAATAATCGATACTAAATTGCTTTTAGTTTTTTTTAGGCTATAGATATAAAAAAAATACTTGAATCGTCATATAAGGGACAAAGAATTTTAGATAACTACAAGAAAAACAAATGCAGCGACGTGCATTGAAATTATAAAGTATGATAAACATCTTGCATGCTATTTATTACATGAAAATATTAATAGCTATAAAGTTTTAATGGCAAAAGATTTAAAATACCCACTGGTAATAAAAAATGTCTTAGGTTAAAAAAAAAATTCTAAATAAAGTATTTTTAATATCGACAAACGTTGTTATTAATTAACAAGTATCAAGTGAGGATGTGGTTTTGTTGGTCTCATTTTTTTAGGTTTGCACCTACAGTTTTTTTTTAATTTTTCAAACTTTTCTAACAAATATTTTTATAATGTTCATAAATTGAATTAATACAATTGATTATTTATTCTTGATTAACATTTTTATATTTAAAAAATGAAATACCTAATTTTATTTAAAATATTTAAAAATAACTTTTTTGAAATGAAAAATACTTTGATATAACTCTAACTAAAATTTTAGAAAGTATACTACAATATTTATTAAGTAATTACATTATTGGAAAGGAAGTAATGTTAACTTAATTATTTAATTAAAAAGTGTTACTCAGAAGAATTACTTTCGACAATTTTAATTCGAGTTAAATCAAAATATTTTCCATTCATTCACTATCCGTGATTAGAGCCCAATTAAAATTAATTTGAAATAGTTTAATTAATTTTTTTTATTCAAATTATAGAAAAAATATTAACTCAAAAAAAAAATCTTTATTTATGGTGCACCCTATACATTGGTTTTAGTTTTAAAAAGATTTTGCTTTTAATTTTAGTATCAGCTTTTTAAATTCAAAAAGGTTTTCTTTTAAAATTAGTGTAAATCTGTTAGAATTAAAAATCTCGCCTTTTAAATTTAAAGAAATAAAAACTAGATTTAAAAAGGGCTGTCACTAGAATTAAAAAGAATGTGGTTTTTATTTTTAGTATGAACTTGTTTAGCTCGTACGCAAACAACAAATTACTAAAATCTAGAGCATTTCTTTTTGATTTTAGTATATTTTTCTCTGAGTGTTGTGTGTATAAACTCTAAAGAAAAGACATGAAAACATTCGCGTTTAGAAAGGGCATCAGGCAAAGAATAACAAAAGAGAAGCGAAGTTCAAGAATTACAAACAAAATTGTTCCTTTTTCATAAACATGTTCTACATAAATAACATAAGAAAATTCAGTATTGTCGAAAACATTAACAATAATATTCAGTGGCAAAGAAAATAAATGACGAGAATAACAAAACCCGATGGTGAAATAATGGGCCACGAGAAGTCGGCAGAAAATGTTATGCACAGAAAGGAGTTTAGCACCAGAATCAAATTTGCAAAAATGTATTTGCAGAATACAGCTTAGCAAAATGTCGGGAAACTCCAAAAGAAACAAAAATAATGTGAAAAAACCGCTATGATACCAATGAAGGCAGGAGTCTTTCGCCGACTAGCGAGTGTGTGGTACAGATAAGGTAAAAATGTATAATTTTTAGACGAAAGGTTTTAGCATAACAATAGAAAGGAATTAAATTGAAACAAAACTTTGTGCAAGTGCATGCGATTTTGAATTCCATTTCGAATTTTCACATGGTAGCAAAAGCGAAAAATTCAAAAGTATAAATTGTGAATATATAGCGGATAAAAATGTAACGCCCTCTTCACGGGGCTGCGACACATCGGATACACTTTTAAAATAAAACTTCTAAGGGACCGTCTAGACCTGATAGTTTATTTAGCGAATTTTATTCTCTGACACGAAACTCGTTTACACGAAATTTCAGAAATTTATTCCGGAAGAAGATTTCTTTTACTTATAGAAAATCGCCGGGATAAACTCGAATTTCGTGAACTTTTACTAATGAGTGAACTTATTTTGCAATAGATTAATCAAATTCACGGAAAACATTCTGAATAAAATTCATGGAAAAATTCAAAAAAAAAATATTAAATGTAACTGTAATGGAAAATATAATGGAAAACCGAAACTCTTGTGGTGTCCATTTAACCCCAAAACAAATTGTTTCATCCTTTCAAGCATCCGCCATACAAAAAAATGTTTTTTTGAGATTTTCTTAAAAAGGAACATCAGATCGGTAAACTTTAAATGCAAAATCTGCTTAAAGAAAACAATTTTATACAACTCATTCATACATAAGAATTCAATTGGAGCACTCCATCCCTCTACGCCCATACAAATGAAGAAGTTTTTCGGGATTTGTCTAAAAATGATGCGCCATTTTGGAATACGGTCTTACAAGTCTTTTCCATACATAAAAATTGAATTAGACCAGCATTTTTCGCTTCTCCTGTACTGACAATCATTTTTTGTTTAAAGACAACTCGTAAAATCTACATTTTTATACCCGTATGGTGAAACCAAAGGGTATATTAGATTTGCCTTACCGTTTGTAACGCCAAGATCCCGTCATCACACAAAAAAATGAATTATACCAGTGTGTTTATTATACCCGTATGGTGAAACCAAAGGGTATATTAACTTTGCCTTACCGTTTGTAACGCCAAGATCCCGTCATCGCACAAAAAAATGAATTACACCAGTGTGTTTAGAATCATAAAAATATTTAATTTCTGCATGTCCGTCCGTCTGTCTGTCCGTCTGTCTGTCCGTCTGTCTGTCTGTCCGTCTGTCCGTCTGTGGCGCGGATTGCGGGCGCACGGATTGAGCTAGAGACTTGAAATTTTGCACAGATCCGTTTTTTGTAAAATGCGAGGCTAAGTTCGTTAATGGGCAAAAATGGACCATTAGGGGGGGTACCCCCCATACGAACGAAAACGGTTTTTGTGAATATCTCAAAAACGGTGCATCTTATCAAAAAAGTCCAAGAACAAAAGTTATTTAGGATATGATTCTACATAAAACTCCCATACATCAAAATCCGATTGGAATAAATTTAAAAAAATCTTATTGGAAAGTTTGACTTCAAAGTGGAATTTTGGTATAACTGTTCGAATTTTGATACGAATATCACCATACGGGTCTCCAATGATTGCCAGATTGGCAATTATAGCTTTTGTTATGTTTAGAATGATAAAAATAATTAATTTCTGCATGTCCGTCCGTCTGTCTGTCCGTCTGTCTGTCCGTCTGTCTGTCCGTCTGTCTGTCTGTCCGTCTGTCCGTCTGTGGCGCGGATTGCGGGCGCACGGATTGAGCTAGAGACTTGAAATTTTGCACAGATCCGTTTTTCGTAAAATTCGAGGCTAAGTTCGTTAATGGGCAAAAATGGACCATTAGGGGGGGTACCCCCCATACGAACGAAAACGTTTTTTGCGAATATCTCAAAAACGGTTCATCTTATCAAAAAAGTCAAAGAACAAAAGTTATTCAGAATATTATTCTACATAAAACTCCCATACATCAAAATCCGATTGGAATAAATTTTAAAAAATCTTATTGGAAAGTTTGACTTCAAAGTGGAATTTGGGTACAACTGTTCGAATTTTGATACGAATATCACAATTATTAATGCAATTATAGCTTTTGTTATGTTTCTTAAGGTCACTGACGTAAGGGCTTTTTTTATAATGGAAAAAACAGATAGATCAGTATGTAATAGTTTGAAAAAATCCAGGTCTAAAAACCGCGTTCGAATTGTACAAATTGAGTAAATTTTCACTAAGAAAAAAAATCATAGAAATACGTTGAAAAAATTCTGGAAAAATGATTCACAATTTTTTCAGTGTTCACCTTTGAGGAAACTTTGTGTAACGTAACTTTGAACACAGATGGAACCTTGTGACCACTGGCAAAAGCATAGACGAGAATATAATTTTATCGGCACAGAACGTTGTCTAACTATCGATTGTAGGTTGGAGTTTACTCACATTGCTATGCGCTAAACCTAAAGTAGATGTGGAGCTTCGGGTGGACCCAAAGGTTAGTGCACTTGACTTGACTTTATGCAGTTTTCAATTTCATCAGCATACATCCAATCTCATACCTATGGAATTATTTATTTATTCAACTCCAACTAGCCTTGTGTTCACACAGCAAACACTCAACTTGACTCTACTCAAATGCTATTCTACACCATGCTCTTAAAAAAAATGTTAGCGGAGGTCTGTTTATAGACTTATGTCATAGTATAGGCTGTCGTTTGATCAATTTTTATTATTTATTTTATAGTTAGGTACATATTTGATATACAGGTAGATATAGGATTTTATTTTGAACAATATTGCCACGCGTGCACTTTCTCCGTATATATAAATAGGTACTCGTATATAGAGTTTAATGCTGAGTTTACCAAGAAATATCAAAACGATTTTCCAATATTTTCACAGTCTTTCGATCTCCAAAATAGATAAATGCGAAGGGATTTAGTTTCCGAAGGTAATGGATATACACATTGAGTAAATATTCAGCGAATCATCATCCATCTACGTTCAAGTGTTTTCTTGTCATCGCCAAGAAGTCTATTTTAGGATGGAGGCTGTCGAATTTAGTACACTTCTGTTTGACGATCCATCCTGTTATTGATGGATGTGATTGATGCTCTAATGAAGTGGAAAAGGGAAATCAAAATGATGAAAAAGTTTATTTTTTGTGATGGAGTTGAAGTTTTAGAACGTTTCAAAAATGTATATAGCAATAAAGGTTAATTTCCCCATGGATTTAATGTCCAAGCAAATGATTTGTAAAGCTTTTTTTAAAAAAAAAAAATCGGGATTCAATTTTTTTAAGCGTTACAATAGGATCAACTGTGTGACTCGCGGTGGAAGAGTGTGGGGGGAGGAGTGATAAGCCTTGAAGAAAGATCAATTCCCTCACAAAAAAGGTCTCCAAATTTTCGGTCACCCACAGATGATTTAACTGGTGTTTTAATTTTTAAGGGACCGGAAGAATCTGTCTTTCGCCGCAGACACAAACACTCCCTCTCCCCCTAAAAGTATGACGTATTTTACAACCTCGCTACCAACATTTGTTGGAATTTTCAAAAAGAGCGTTGTGGCAGGTTGACACGCTTAGCATAGAAAAATAAAAGATTTTTCAGCTATTTCCTCGAAAATTTATTAAAAAACTTTTAGGAAAGCAAGATGAGTTTGATTTATTTTGCATGTTTACATTTCAACAACGGACACTTTTTTTGTATAATTAAAGTTGCGATTTTTTTTAAATCTAGAGCACACCACCGAGCCCGAGAACAACTTTGTATACACATCTTTTTGACTATTCAAGCGCAATAAAATATGTTTACAGATGTGTGTCGAGATTTGTTTACTGAATTTTTGGAAATTTATATTTTATAATTTAACCAAACCAAATACAATATTAAAATTAATCAGCTTATCACGAATAATTAAACAAAGTGTAAACATAGTTAACAACATAATCATTTCGACAAATAAATTTTTTTTTTGCAACAATACATATATTAATATTTATAATATTCAATTAAATTATTGTCCTCTGAACAATAGCTGATCAATTGCAAGCGCCATTTTTAACACATACACACGTGAAGGAAATTAAACAAAAAATCGACAAAAAAAAAATTAAAGCAAAATATATTGTGGTCTGATGACACAAATTAACCAATTGAATCGCAAATGAATTGTCGCGAGTATTCAATTTGCTAATTGACCTGACCTCCTTAAAACTTTTCCACTCAGTCAGCACAAAACATTTTCAGAATTTTATTGCTTTAAAAAGAGGCACTTAAAATTGTCTTGTGACCCGAATTCATTTCCTCAAATTCATTTTATTCCTTAATTGAGACGATTATAAGACATGAGTTCAAGTTCAAATCGAAATATAAAAGCGAAAGTTACGATTTCTTCAGTCATTTACCATTGCGAAAATTATACTATTAAAAACTTAATGAGCCGTTTATTAAGTGAAAAATTATTTTTCATTTGGTTAGTTATTGCATATCATATTTTTTAGATGGGCATATTATTATATTTGGAATAATTTTGATGAAAATTTCATCGTTTTCATTGTTATTTTTATGTTGATTGACTTGGGTTCAGGGCATAGTATATTTCACTAATTTTTTGGTGACCCTTACAACTGATCTGCTTGTTTTTTTTTTTTGTAAATATTAATATAAATCATTCTGTATATAGCTTTATTGCGAAACAAATGACTCTCGTAACTGGAAAAAATAATTTCTTAAGTCTCAGGCGTATTTAAATTTACTTTAGTATTAATGAAAACTACACTTACGAAACATTTGAACTAAAACAAAATAAAAACTGTTTACAAAATTCTGTTTTATTGTTGAAAAGTTCCAAAGTAACCCTCACTGCAGTATAAAATCCAAAGTGCTAATTAGGAAATCTCAATAAAGATAATGAAAAAAATGTTGAGTCAAACCATAATACGACAACAAAGGTTAATGTTTCAAAACAAAAAGCATTTATTAAATGTTAGACTGAAGAATATATCCTAACCGATAAAGTTATGCTCATGTTTCAACAGACAAATCACTCCCACACCACCGATAAAAGCGTAAGATAAACCAAACTCTGACAAACTCAATGAATTTTATATTTTAACAGCCCCACACCAGAGACATCACAAAAATTCAACATATCTTTACCGGAACGTCTTTATCATGTGTGCTGAAAATGGCACCGAAACGCCACATTAGCATTTTACACCACAAAAAAAATCACAAAGAAGGGAAAAAATTAAAATAATAAAATTTAATAGAATGAAATGTTTTGCGAAATTCACCAGTAAATTCAGTGTCAAGATTTGCAGAGTATCAGTTGCAAATCGACCATTAAATCGGTTTCCATGAATCGAACCTTTAAAACTGCGTAAAATCTCGTCCAGTCGTTGAGATTCAACCCTCAAGGGACTTCTCCATCCCTAGCATAAAAAAAAACGAATAAGGATTCCATTTGTGCGGATAGCAATACAGTTTAATTCTGAGGAAAAAATAAGAGATTTCAATATGAGATGGGAATTCCGTGTAAATCCCAACCTCATCGACGCGAAACACAAATGGGAATGTGCTGCCCTTGTAGATGCAAAATGTTTCAAAGGGCACAGGGAAGACCAGCATCAAGTAATCGCAGGATATATTCGCATTTACATCGATCGATCGTTAAGCCAATCCCTTTGCCAATTTTCGGGAGGAGTACTCCAAATATTCGAATATAGGGATTCCAGAACAACAGACCAAATAGCAATCATCCACACAAGTAACCATGACTAGCCGCTGGGAGCTATATCCTAATTTCTTTCTTCTTCGTCTGACGATGTTCCTGAAGGATGCCATAAAAAAAGGATAAGAACACACTTTCATGCTGCTCGTTGTCGCCCGCACGCTCGCTCAATGCTGTTGTGCTGCGAAGTCCTGTATATTATAATCGGTCGTATTCCCATAGCAGAAATAGGGTTGTTATGGATCCTTAATCTGGAAGAGCTGCACGCGGGATGGAAATCGAAGATGCTATCGTGCAGATTTTTCGAACAGAAAAAAAATAAACCTGATACAAAGATAGACTCTCCCCATTTGGTGTATGTCTTGAATCTGCCTCATGATAATAATCGCCTTGCCCTATTCCCGCTGTTTTGTTTGGATTCGAGCACGATCCTGATGTGCCCTCAGGTACCCGATCCACGCGAATTCATAACGAATGGATGTCCTTTTCCACAGCAAAATAACACAACAGCACGAAATGTGTCTACGCGGCAAGGATGATGGTTTTTTTTGAGTTCGCACAGGACACGCAGAACGACAGAGGATGGCATCGACAAGTATCACAACAACGATAAAATATAAGCAGAAAAAAAAATCGATATTTACTAAAAACAAAATTTACCTTTTTGTGTAGGGACAAATCCGCTAGAATCCTGCCAGCAAAAGAGCCTTTTTTACGATCTCGACACCCTGCGCGACCTCCGTCCGCGACTGAATGTATGGATGAGGTTAGCTGACAAAGTAAATTTCGAATAACACTTCTCAGGTAATTTCCCTGGATTGCGTATGTATTCGTATGCAATGAGTGTTTGTTTTACCAAGGATGGATGTCCGTCTTTGAGAAAATCACAATTTCCCAGCAGGATGTTCACAGACCAGTTACGAGTCGTGTTTCTCGGGAATAAATATTTATTTCTTCACTTTTCTCTTGCCTTCACTACACCTAAATTTGGTAAAACACTTCACAATAACAAAACACAGGTGCACAAATCGGGACCAAATGCTGGGATATGCTTCTTCAAACAAAAATATCTTCAATATACGGATATCTGTGTTTAATTAACACCTACGAGAAACAAATTCTTGTGACTTTGTAGCGATAATAAAAACACATTAACAGAAATACTGATTGTGCAACGAGGATTTATTTAGAGTGCGACTATGTTTAGACAGCACCGTGTCCACTTGGAATCTTTGCAACAAACTGGCAAACAAAAAATTCCGAAACGCGAAACTTATTCAGAGTCCGCTGACGCTGGGAAAAGCTGAAAAACTTTCCTAGTCGTCGTCTCCCGTGCGAAAACTCTAATAGAAAAAGTCCAGAGAGTCAGCGTTTTTTTTTCTTCTGGATGCTTTTATGGGAAAAGCTGTGTTGGTGCTGCTAGTAGGATTGATATATTTTTTGACCAGAGGAATCCTCTGCTTTTGAGAAGACGAAAGGTACCACACGACCGAACCTAGCGGGTGGTGATTCCAATCTAAACTGAACTCAGCTCTCAGAATCAACGCCACTAAAGTGAATTGGGAAGTGAACCGGGAGCGAAATGAAACCAAACAGATCCACACTGGAACCGAGATGGAATGTGCGCCGTTCTGTAATTTTTTTTTCCTGTTTGGCTCATTTTTGTCTGGTCTTCGTCCACAACTTCCAGATTCGATACGCCTGGAAATGCTGCTGCTGTTTACCTATCTGCCTGCCTCAACTCAGCAGGTTTTAATATACGAGATCTTATGTCGTTTCGAGATTTCAGCTGCTTGGAGCCATCTTCACCCAGAGAAGTTCAGGGCGAAGGCGTATATGCGATGTGGTGCGTCGGTTGGGACTTCTCTCTTTTCCAGAGATTCCCTGATTTTACTTCGTTCGCATGGTATATGGGAATAGTTTTACTCCTTCAGCAGGTAGAGCGCGCCTGTGCTGCGCTGTTATGCCCATATCAGTCTTTGCTGCTGGCTATCTTCATTTGAAAATTTGAGAGAACGAAGACCATAAAGGCGATGTTATTTCAGATTCCTCTGGATGCTGGGGAAATTACTCTCACTTGGATGTTGTTTGGTCCATTTTGGGCAAAACAATCATTGGCGTAGCGATTAAAAGTTTTGTTTTGGGTTTTTCTTCTCCAATTATTATTTTGCGTTGGAAAACCTTTTGATTTTTTAAAATAATACAGTGGGTACCATTAATACCGACATGCCAGTTGCAACGAAAATATTTTCAGATTCTGGCTGGAGGTCTTAAGGTATTTTTTCTATTGGTGCTATCGATCAAGTGGATAAAAGATCAAATTTTTTAGCCTTTTCAATGTCATTTGAGGCAGTCCATAAAATACGTCGAGCCATTTCGGAGCCCTCTCAATCCATTAAGTGATTTTCCTCGATTTTAAAATAGCACTCCGTAGTACCGTCAATCCCCTCTCCCTCTATAGTCGTAATGTAGTGATCGTGGATATGCGGGCCAACCAAAAAACCAAATGTTTGGCACCCCTGCCCAAACACGTGCCGATCAATTTAAAATCTATAAACGAAAAGATCTGTTGCCAACCGAAAACATTCTAAACAGAAATTAGAAATTCGAGGATATCATAACTGATCTTTTTGTTCAATCTTCATCGAGCCTACCAAGTCTTTTTCTGCTGCAAAAGTTAAATAGACACAAATCTATGGAACATTGCAGTGGTTTCGAGATTTCAAAAGCACAAAGAACTGGGGACCGTTGCAAAAATGGTTTGAATGGAAATTGGGTGGGCGCTGGGGACAGTTTTGGATGAGAATTCGGCTGGTACGCAAGGACGCGCTCGACGCGATCGCAGAAAATTATTTAAGTCATTTTTTTCTTATTTTAAAAGAAAGAAAAAAAATAAGAGTTCGCTGTTTAGACTCGGTCCAAAAAAAAATGAAAAAGTTTTTTTTTTTATCAATTTTTGTTTTGTCTCGATTTAATTTTTGAAAAGGACTGAGAAACCAAAAATCAACACTCGATACTGTGCTTAGAAAACTAGTGCTAATTTTGAGTGCTAAATTTGAAAAACTCCGAGAGTGAACAAAAAAAAGAGGAATAATCCAAAAAACAAACCTTAACGTTTAGTTCCAGTCGACTTAAGTTTGGTTCTTGTGATGTAAAATAAATAGATTTATAAATAGATTTGTACTAATATCATAGAAAAAAAAAAAAAAAATTTAACAAAAGAAAAACAAAAAAGACATCAGTTCCTGATTTTAGACGACACAATCATCGATCAAAACATGCATCATTTTTCGAGTTCTCACCGTCATCCATTCTACATAAATTTACTACATTCCACATAATCCGAGCAGTTCCAGAAAATTCATCATTCAACAATCTACATTCCACATATTTCGAGCAGTTCCAGAAAATTCATCATTCAACAATCTACATTCCACATATTTCGAGCAGTTCCAGAAAATTCATCATTCATCCTTTTAACACATGCCAAATCAGTCAATATTCTTCAACACCACTACGCCTGAAGGTATCCAGTCTAGCCAGGAATAGGGCGAAGTAAAGAGGAAAGAGAAGGAAAAAACCATTTTTTTTTATTACTGATCAGTAAGTACACAGTTAAATTTTTACCTAACATAAAAACCATCAATACAACGGCAACAACGACGCACTATTTTGGATAAGCAGCCTTAAGGATATTTTGCCACTATAAATATTTACCGGAATGCATTCCCAACGATAAATAACTGGACGTGACGCCAAAATTTCACCTTTTATTATTATCTACAATCAACAAGAAGATAAGCGTTACACCCTACTAATTTAAATTAAATAAAAGTCGTTCTTTTTACATGAATTTACATAGAATTTAAACTTTAATTTACTAACATTTAATTTAAAATATATATATATATGATTTGAACTAAAAAGATAAGTAAATATAAAATTAATGCCTACATTATTAACTATTTATCACAGACGAAATCACAGATTTTTTTTGTAACTGTCGTTAGGACAATATTTCTTAAGATTTAGTATCCCAGTTAGGATTTTAAACAGAATTTAGTAATTTAATTGAATTAAAACTTTTCTTTTGGTGGCCACAATTAGGTTAAATAAATAAATGAATTATTCAGAAAAATTGAATTTAAGACTTAGGCTGGATTTGTTCATTTAAACATTTTTTTTGTGAATTATTTTAACGCAGAAAAATATAAGTTCTTTACTTTAATTAACCGATATTTGTTTCTTCTTGATTAAAATTTTTTTTGAATTTTCCTCCACATGAGTCGAGTTTGGTTTTCTTGTTTCTATAACGGAACAGTATTTTTGAGTCGCGTTATATGAGATCGTACGTGGGGTTCGAAACATTTAGTATGTTTAACTAGACGCCTTATCTTGGAGAGAGGTGGGGACAGGCGACGATGAGAGATACGCGAAATCAGCAATGGTACTAGAATTTTATTAAGTAGCTTTAACTTTGGCTTAAAGTAAGCGTCTCCATTGATATTAGGGGTTGATCAAGATGAAGCTCCTTGATCAGCATAGGTTACGGGGTGGGCAAGCTTCTTGTCACGTTTTTCTATCCGGCTTCCTTTTTTTTTTATTTTAAATCTTTTGTTTTTGGATTCGAGTTCCGCTTTTCCCTAGTCCGGTGGCTACCTAGAGTAATGAGGGCTTGAAAAACCCTCCTCTCGAGTTACTCTGCCACCCCCTAAAGGCATGCCCCCTTTATTGTGTGGAGTCCAGCATGAGAAACAAACCCACTACCCGCCTCTCCGAGCTAGCTATGGCATGCCGTTTCTCAACGTTGACTCCGCACGTGTTGGGTGTAGGTTCTGTACGAGGCATCGGAATCGCAACACCTGGCACTGTGTTCACCACAATAATATGGCGCCCAACGGGCCACAACATCGAGTATCCTTTACGGAAGTCAGATGTGTCTCTTTCGGACCGTGGCTCGTACAATTGATCTTGATTAGTTTTTTTGTAGATATCCTTTTTTTTGCTGGAAGAAAGAGGAAGATTTTCTTAGGCATTCTTTTGGTCCGAAATTTCTGGATACGATTGAGTCGGTCTGTAAGCTATTCAATCGTCCGTGTTCAAGGTTTAAAAGATGCAGAAGATTAATCGAAATGGAGCCGAAAGTTATGTTCTAGGCGTGACATTGATGGGGTTAGATAATCCGCGATTTATCGCAACATCAATCCGCTGCGAATCGTAAAATTCTAGGGATGCAACACGTGAGGTTTCATCTCTCCATTTCACTGACAAAGTAGGATGATATTTGTGTGATAGAATCGAAGTAAGTAGGGCTGGACAATTCTATTGGATTCTGTCCGAAGAATTCCGTACTACGATCTTGGATGTTGTCTACAAAGAACATCTGTCGGAGACAATTGCTATTTGCCAGACATTTAGTTCGCTATTTATTTCACTTGAAAGCCAAAGCTGTGTCGCGTGTCCTTTATGTTGCTTGCCTTCTACCTCTCTCCTGTCATATTATGATTTTGAACCGTAAAACGAATTTTGGGTACATATAGATAGCGAGTGCTGATCGCTATATTTATTTTAAAAAAATTGAGAAAAAAAAAACACTATTTAATATTCGATTTAGTCGTAAAGCAAGTCATTATATTTATTTGCTAATCTAATTTTTAACTACGTTATCTTGCTCTATATACAATTTTAGCAGGTAGATTGAAAATTTTAATAATTTTCTTATATTCGGAGAAAGGTTCACCGTTTGATTTTTTTTTTTTGGTCAATAGTATATTAGCGATTTTTTTTTTGGATCTTGACCATTTGTTAATTTCGTAATAAAATGCATCGTACTCCAGCGCAACGAGGCGCGCTAAGAGGGCGTTCCACTAACCCTCCGAATCGTGTCCTGAGGTCTCAAAGTCAACGAAATGAGATGCCTCAAAATCGCAACGACAATCCACCATCTAACTTGAACTTATCCTTGCCGGTATTGCCCGAATCACGTCCGTCCACGAGTGGTGCTATACCTCGTCCTCCCAGACCGTCGATTGGTTCGAACGCGATCTCTGACATTCGAAATCCTTCCGTTGATCGTGTTCGGCAACAATTGAATTTCGAAGAAATTGCAAGATCGCCTTATAATCTCCAAGGTGCAGAGGCTCTCCCATTACTCGGCCCCCCTCCGAGTTATCCCGAGATTTCTCAACCGAACCGTCCGCCATCGTATCCTGGAATCACTCCAGACACTCCTGGTAGAGTTTCTAGCAACTTAGCTTGGGACCCCCTGTGTGATCCATACGTTAATCGTACCCAGCGAGCCCAAGGTAATCAGATAAATACATACAAAAAACAAATAGACGACCAACAGGCACTCATACGGGAGTTGCAAGAATCTCTTAGGATCCATATCAATAAAAATCCGCTACCTAGACCAGCTGACTTACAAATTCATGGTAGAATTGCCAACGATGAAAGGGTTAATGAGGATTTTTTCGGAAATACCCGGGCTGAAAATAATGCCAACCATTTGTTCCCTCCTCTTCAACCTCGAAACGATGATTATCGTCCTCGCTCGTCCCCTCCTCTGAGAATTGAACCGGAAATAAGGTTTAGATACCGCAGTCCTATGGGATCTTGGGGGATAAAATTCGATGGAGCTGACTCTAAAATGCAAGTCGAAGAACTGATATTTCGTGTTGAAGTTCTTCGAGAGACCGATGGCTTGTCCGAAGAGCACCTTGCCAAAAATTTTCACCTCTTGTTAACGGGCGATGCCGACATTTGGTACTGGCAATTTATTCGTGACCATCGCCGGCCTGATTGGCCATCGCTCAGAGAAGCTCTTCGGAGCCAGTTTAGAAATCACATGACAGACCACGAAATCATTACAGGCATCTTGGAACGTAAACAAGGTTTGACCGAGAAATTCGACGACTTTTTGTCGTTTATCAAAAATCAATGTTCAAGATTACGTAGACCAATCCCAGAACCCGAATTGGTAGATATGCTGAAGAAAAACATTAACCCTCGCTTGTCATCGATGATATTTTCGTCGAATGTGACCACGATGAACGATTTTCGCGATCTGTGCCGGAAAGCTGAACGTTATGTGGCAAATTTTCGGAATTTTCCGTCGCGGGCAGATCCCAAAAAGATTAGTGAGGTAGAACTCGTTCATCAAGGTCAGAATGCTTGCGAGGAAAATATTGACGCGCTTGATCGATTACGATCCCGTCCACGTCCCGACACATCAGCGTGGGTGTGCTGGAACTGTGCTCAGCGTGGGCACGGCTTCATGGACTGTCCAACACCAATTACGGATCCCTTTTGTTTCGGTTGTGGTTTGAAGGGAGAGGTTAAACCTACCTGTATCCGATGCAAGTCGGAAAACGCGGAGAAGGGCGGGAGTTCTCGCCCGAAAGCTTAATCAAATTCCCTGAAAAACCTAACTTACCTGCCAGTGACCGAAGTGCAAACTTCACCATTCTTAAACCAGCCAAGACTTTACCTAATTGTCAAAGTTTCAACCAAAACAGATATGAACTCAAGTCTCTCCATCAGCGAAAACTCGAATACGCTCTAGCCCGCGCTAGAATTTTTAATACTGTCGCCACTTTAACATCTGTGAAGAAAACGCGCTCTTCCAACAGAATACGAAATTGGTATCAGACTCTGAGGCAGAGAAAACAGTCGATAGTATCCAGTATAGTTGCTGTTTCCGGTGATCTTCGTCCCCATGCTGCAGTTTTGTTAAATAACCATCCTATTACGGGTTTGTTGGACTCAGGAGCCAGCATTAGCTGTCTAGGCAATGGTTCAGAAGCCCTGATAACAAAACTGAATCTCCAACTTCACAAACTTAACTCAGCAGTGAAAACCGCAGATGGAGCGTCACAACAAATACGAGGTTACGTTGAAGTCGATATCCAATTTCGCGGAAAGACTAAAGCCCTAACACTTTATGTAGTGCCCAGTCTTACCCAATCTCTGTACCTAGGCGTGGATTTTTGGCGACTCTTCGACATATTTCCAAAAATAATCGAAGAGGTGAGCGTGGAAAGTGGTAGCAGTGAGGAGCAGGATGGAGGCTTCCATGGCTTGACTCCTGAGGAGGCACATCGGCTGAGGAGCCTCATTGCATGTTTTCCTTCCAGCGAAGCCCTGGGCTTAGGCCGTACTTCGCTGGAGGAGCATGTAATTGAGGTAGGCGATGCGCAACCTATCAAACAAAGGCACTATCCGGTGTCTCCAGCTATACAGAGGGCGATGTATGACGAGCTGGACAGGATGATAGCGCTTGGGGTGATTGAAGAGAGCGTCTCTCCCTGGAACTCACCCGTTGTACTTGTCCGGAAACCAGGCAAAGTTCGTCTTTGCCTGGATTCCAGGAAAGTCAACGAGGTTACAGTGAGAGACGCTTATCCTCTCCCCCACATAGACGGCCTTTTAAGCCGTCTAGAAGATACGCGCTTCATCTCAAGTCTGGATCTGAAGGACGCCTTTTGGCAAATCCCTCTCGAGCCTAAATCTCGAGAGGTTACCGCCTTCACGGTGCCTGGTCGCCCTCTGTATCAGTTCCGAGTGATGCCGTTTGGGTTGTGCAACGCCCCTCAGCGGATGTGCCGCCTCATGGACAAAGTCATGGGGTTCATGTCTGCAGAACTTCGTCAGTTCGTCTTCGTATATCTCGACGACTTGTTGGTTGTGTCACCGACTTTCGAGCTCCACTTGCGTGTCCTATCGGAAGTCGCACAAAGTTTACGCCGCGCTAATCTCACCATAAACATTGCGAAGAGTAAATTCTGTCAGAGAGAGCTAAGGTACCTGGGGTACATCGTTGGAGATGGCTCTCTTAAGACAGATCCGTTGAAGGTAGCTGCGGTGGCCGAATTTCCTGTGCCCAAGTCCGTAAAACAGATCCGTCGGTTTCTCGGAATGTCGGGCTGGTACAGGAGATTCGTGCCGAACTATGCCAGCTTGGCAGCTCCTATCACGGACTGTCTTAAGAGAGGTATCTTCCGGTGGACTTCGGAGGCCCAGGCTGCTTTCGAACAATTAAAACAGGCTCTCATCACGGCACCAGTCCTGATAACACCTGACTTCTCGAAACCGTTTCAAATCCAATGCGACGCCAGTACATCGGGCGTCGGCGGTGTTCTTTGCCAGGTCGGGGATGATGGAGAGGAGAGGCCACTTGCATACTTTTCACAGAAGCTCAATGCTGCGCAAAAAAATTACAGCATAACCGAGCTTGAGTGTTACGCAGCGGTGCTGTCGGTACGCAAGTTCAGGCAGTATGTCGAGGGGCTTCCCTTCTCCATCATAACCGACCACGCGAGCCTTAAATGGCTCATGAGCCAGAAGGATCTGAGCGGCAGACTCGCTCGATGGTCCCTGAAGCTCCAGGGCTTCGATTTTTCGATAGTGCATCGTAAAGGTAGCCAGAATATTGTACCAGACGCGTTGTCCCGAGCATATGCAGAGGAACTCACAGGTTTGGAGGAATATCCGTCTCTTGAGGTAGACTTAAGTTCTCCGGAGTTCCTAGCAGATGAATACCGAGAGCTTATAGCCACAGTTACCAAAGAGGGGGATAAACTTCCAGACTTGTGTGTTTCAGACGGGTACGTTTACATACGTAAAGATCCGCGTACTGGCGACGATGTACAAGAGGTCGGGGCATGGAAGCTTTGGGTACCGTCGGGCTTGTCTGGCGCTCTGATCCGGGCGGCCCATGATCCACCACAATCGGCACACGGCGGTATTGGCAAGACGCTGTACCGACTCCGTCAGCGCTATTACTGGCCGAACATGGTTTCGCAGGTAAAAGATTTCGTTTCAAATTGTGAGACTTGTAAGCAGACAAAAGCTGCAAACATAACCCTGAGACCACCGATGGGAGACCAAGTGAAGGTCGAACGGCCTTGGCAACGGATTTACGTCGACTTCATGGGCCCTTACCCTAGATCGACCGAGGGGAACACCGTTTTATTCGTCGTGCTAGATCAGTTTAGCAAGTTTGTGCTTTTGAAACCGATGTATCGGGCAACTGCTAAACTGGTTCTAAAATATTTGAGAAACGATGTGTTTCTGACGTACGGGGTGCCTGAGATTCTCACATCAGACAACGGACCACAGTTCGTGTCGAAAGAGTTTGAAACTTTCTTAAAATCATACGGCGTCAAACACATGCGAACCGCAGTGTATGCTCCACAAGCAAACGCATCCGAAAGGGTTAATCGATCCATTTTAGCTTCGATTAGAGCATATATCGCGAAAGACCATAAAAAATGGGATGCTCAGATACCAGAAATAGCATGTGCACTTAGAACATCGATCCATACGGCAATCAATCGAACACCCTATTTTACAAACTTCGGCCACGAAATGGTACTGCATGGTAACGCTTACCCTATTTTAGAGAAATTACACGCCGTCTCTGATCAAGACATGCAAATTCAACCTGCTGACAAGTTGCAACTTATACGCAATGATGTCAAATGTCACTTGGAGCAAGCGTATAAACGTTACGCCACTGGTTATAATTTAAGGTCCAGACAACGCTTATTCTCGATAGGGCAAGAAGTATTTCGCCGTAATTTTGCTTTGAGCGATGCTACAAAGAACTTTAACGCCAAGCTCGCCCCAAAGTTTGTTAAGTGCAAAATAGTGAAAGCGGTTGGACATTCCTTGTATGAAGTTGAAGACGTAAATGGCCGATTCAAAGGAAAAATTCACACAAAAGATCTTCGAACCTGAATTCTAGCCAATTTTTTTTGGGTATCCCTAAAAAGGAATCCCGGGGGCTTCACCCCTTAACCATAGGTGGTCGATCCGCTTAGGTTTTACCGCGGAAGGCCATCTCCTTGTTCGCTCTGCGTTGTGCAGTTTTCAGATGCAGCATTGAGACTTTCCCTTGCATCTTCTCCCAATTTCATTCCCTTCCCCCTTACCGGCTAATCGGCATTCAAACAGACTGATAGAAGGATGACTTGACATTTGTTTGGATGTCGCATATGGTGCCACTCTAGCATTGCGGGCTTTTGTGTCAGTAGTCGGTAGGGTTGTCAGTCACCGTATGTACCCTAAATATTCCAAAGTTGTGGAATATTCTCGGACTTACTCATCTAATTATACCCAGCTTTGACACTACCAGAATATACTTACCTGATTGGACCCAAAACCAGATACGACCATACCTGAATTGTCCTAAAATCGGATTTGATGTAAACCCAGATTGGAACTATCAATTTTGACAAGTTTTCAAGTGACCTTCTCTGACGCGACAAGCCTCAAGGTGTTTTGCCCGGCAATAATTGTCACATGAGACTCTCATCTTTGTCAGGGTCGTGGTCGAAGCCACACAGCGAGTCACCCTCATGTCATAGATCCTTTTTTCAACACCTTTAGCTACCTTATAGGTGGCTAAAACTGTTGATGGTGTAGTGATCGTGGATATGCGGGCCAACCAAAAAACCAAATGTTTGGCACCCCTGCCCAAACACGTGCCGATCAATTTAAAATCTATAAACGAAAAGATCTGTTGCCAACCGAAAACATTCTAAACAGAAATTAGAAATTCGAGGATATCATAACTGATCTTTTTGTTCAATCTTCATCGAGCCTACCAAGTCTTTTTCTGCTGCAAAAGTTAAATAGACACAAATCTATGGAACATTGCAGTGGTTTCGAGATTTCAAAAGCACAAAGAACTGGGGACCGTTGCAAAAATGGTTTGAATGGAAATTGGGTGGGCGCTGGGGACAGTTTTGGATGAGAATTCGGCTGGTACGCAAGGACGCGCTCGACGCGATCGCAGAAAATTATTTAAGTCATTTTTTTCTTATTTTAAAAGAAAGAAAAAAAATAAGAGTTCGCTGTTTAGACTCGGTCCAAAAAAAAATGAAAAAGTTTTTTTTTTTATCAATTTTTGTTTTGTCTCGATTTAATTTTTGAAAAGGACTGAGAAACCAAAAATCAACACTCGATACTGTGCTTAGAAAACTAGTGCTAATTTTGAGTGCTAAATTTGAAAAACTCCGAGAGTGAACAAAAAAAAGAGGAATAATCCAAAAAACAAACCTTAACGTTTAGTTCCAGTCGACTTAAGTTTGGTTCTTGTGATGTAAAATAAATAGATTTATAAATAGATTTGTACTAATATCATAGAAAAAAAAAAAAAAAATTTAACAAAAGAAAAACAAAAAAGACATCAGTTCCTGATTTTAGACGACACAATCATCGATCAAAACATGCATCATTTTTCGAGTTCTCACCGTCATCCATTCTACATAAATTTACTACATTCCACATAATCCGAGCAGTTCCAGAAAATTCATCATTCAACAATCTACATTCCACATATTTCGAGCAGTTCCAGAAAATTCATCATTCAACAATCTACATTCCACATATTTCGAGCAGTTCCAGAAAATTCATCATTCATCCTTTTAACACATGCCAAATCAGTCAATATTCTTCAACACCACTACGCCTGAAGGTATCCAGTCTAGCCAGGAATAGGGCGAAGTAAAGAGGAAAGAGAAGGAAAAAACCATTTTTTTTTATTACTGATCAGTAAGTACACAGTTAAATTTTTACCTAACATAAAAACCATCAATACAACGGCAACAACGACGCACTATTTTGGATAAGCAGCCTTAAGGATATTTTGCCACTATAAATATTTACCGGAATGCATTCCCAACGATAAATAACTGGACGTGACGCCAAAATTTCACCTTTTATTATTATCTACAATCAACAAGAAGATAAGCGTTACACCCTACTAATTTAAATTAAATAAAAGTCGTTCTTTTTACATGAATTTACATAGAATTTAAACTTTAATTTACTAACATTTAATTTAAAATATATATATATATGATTTGAACTAAAAAGATAAGTAAATATAAAATTAATGCCTACATTATTAACTATTTATCACAGACGAAATCACAGATTTTTTTTGTAACTGTCGTTAGGACAATATTTCTTAAGATTTAGTATCCCAGTTAGGATTTTAAACAGAATTTAGTAATTTAATTGAATTAAAACTTTTCTTTTGGTGGCCACAATTAGGTTAAATAAATAAATGAATTATTCAGAAAAATTGAATTTAAGACTTAGGCTGGATTTGTTCATTTAAACATTTTTTTTGTGAATTATTTTAACGCAGAAAAATATAAGTTCTTTACTTTAATTAACCGATATTTGTTTCTTCTTGATTAAAATTTTTTTTGAATTTTCCTCCACATGAGTCGAGTTTGGTTTTCTTGTTTCTATAACGGAACAGTATTTTTGAGTCGCGTTATATGAGATCGTACGTGGGGTTCGAAACATTTAGTATGTTTAACTAGACGCCTTATCTTGGAGAGAGGTGGGGACAGGCGACGATGAGAGATACGCGAAATCAGCAATGGTACTAGAATTTTATTAAGTAGCTTTAACTTTGGCTTAAAGTAAGCGTCTCCATTGATATTAGGGGTTGATCAAGATGAAGCTCCTTGATCAGCATAGGTTACGGGGTGGGCAAGCTTCTTGTCACGTTTTTCTATCCGGCTTCCTTTTTTTTTTATTTTAAATCTTTTGTTTTTGGATTCGAGTTCCGCTTTTCCCTAGTCCGGTGGCTACCTAGAGTAATGAGGGCTTGAAAAACCCTCCTCTCGAGTTACTCTGCCACCCCCTAAAGGCATGCCCCCTTTATTGTGTGGAGTCCAGCATGAGAAACAAACCCACTACCCGCCTCTCCGAGCTAGCTATGGCATGCCGTTTCTCAACGTTGACTCCGCACGTGTTGGGTGTAGGTTCTGTACGAGGCATCGGAATCGCAACACCTGGCACTGTGTTCACCACAGTAATTGAATGTCTGTATGTTCGGATATGACTTCAAAACGCCTTAACCAATTTTAATAGAGTTTTTTCCTAAAATATCTGGGAAGATCATAAACTGAATGCGATTTACCTGCCCTCGTCCGTTTTAATCCCGCTTGCTTTTTTTTACAATCATTTCATTTTTTCCAATATTTGGCAGTTACACGGTTAACCATTTCGATATTTTTGTATGGGGCTGTCCATAAAATACGTCACATTTTTAGGGGTGAGGGTAGTGTAACGGTACTAAATCCCACAGAAAGATCGTGAAAAGCGTGACAAAGGGGGAGGGGCTCGAAAGGCCAAAAATTAGCGTGACGTATTTTATGGACAACCCCTAGGATAACTTGAGATTAGTATAGATCAAAAATCTTTAGCTACAGATAAAGATACTCTCAAACTTTTTAATACTTCAAAAACGTTTATTTTTACGTCTTCTCGTTGGTTTATTTTTTTTTTATTAAATTTTCAATAAAGAACTAAAATGCAAGCAAAAAGAGTAATCCGAATTTATTCTGTCTCGAGTGTATCTTTAATTAAATCATTCTAGATTCCTTTCTCTCTATTTCAGTTCAGCTCGCAAATGAGGATTTCGTGTCTTAATTACAGATTCCAAACCGTCAAAGAGTGTTTAGGAGTTCCATTCAAAATTCTTGTCTTTAGTTATCTCTGCTTGACTAACCCTCTTCAAATTACGATTTGCATTCAAATAGCAGAAAATGCAACCCCATTTTATATTTCGCCGTCATCATTTAGCAAAGCACAAAAATTTTATACCTGATTTTTTTTCAAGACAAAGCGACATCATGGAATTCGTTGAAGGACATTTCGTTTGTTTCTTCTTTCATCCTTTCTGTTTTTATTTTATGTATTTTGGAAATTTCTAAATGTACCTATACTTTTTATTTGTTGATTTTCTGGGGTTTTTCAGGTGTGTGCATAATTTTCTTTGCAATTGGATTCAGTTATGCTGAATATTTTGTAAGACCTAAGAAAGCTCAACGAAGAGAAAACTTTGTGTATTCTGCAAATATACTAGAACTTCAAATTTGCAGTAATTCCAATCCCATAAATCAACAAACACTAGCTAAGTTTCAGAAACAAACTGCTGTTTATCGTAAATTCGTGGTTTATCTAGACGCGAATATAAAAATGCTAACAATTCAAGAACAATAAAATATGTTGTAAATTTCAAGTGTTAAGGTAAGTGCACACGATATGATCACTGTTCATATTTATGAACATACATACGCATATGTTGCTTATAAGCTTCAAATGCTCATATGTTCATACAATATATGAAAGGTATTCACACGATATGAACATTTTGTCCCAAAGTATCAAATTTTTAGGTGTGTTCATATGTGTTCAAATGCATTGTGTTCATATTTTTTCTGCGCGTATGAACACTGTTCAGACGATATGAACGTTTTGTTCAAATTACAGATATGAACAATTTTTAAGAACATTTGAGCACAACAACACAACAAATTTAAACAAAACTGTCGAAAACTTTTTTTTTTTAAATTATATGCCAGAAGCTTGGAGGCGAAGACCAAACTGGTCCGTGTTTTAAAGTCCATGAACAGAAAAGTTCTAAATTCGAATCGAATTATTTTACCCTAGTGGGATTTGAACCACTGCTCATTGGATCACAAGGCAAGCACTTAGCTGACTCAGCCATCCACGCCACAAATCTAAAACCTACTAGACCCAAATAAAAACCAGAAAACATCAATTTACGTACAAATTTGACACAAAATTTTACATTTGAACATGTTGAAAACTTAACCCATGTTCAAATGTTACAGTGTGTTCATATCTGTGATCATACGTCCGAATTTTACAAACTGGGCTCATACGGTCCCAAAATAGAGTTCACACGGTATGAACAGGTCGTGTTCATACGTTTGCTCAAGGCATGTTCAAATGTGTTCATATGCCTTGTGTTCATACGTATGAACACAAAAATATGGTGTTCAGACGATATGAACACGTTTGGGACACTTTTTTGCTCAAAAATATGAACAGTGATCATATCGTGTGCACTTAACTTTAGATACTTTTCTTAGCAAAAAATTTGCTTCATCTGAATTTTGTTTTCACGTTTTTCCAAATTTTTATGATAAACAAATTAAATTTATTCAAAGTAAATTTAAAAAAAAAATACTTCTCTATGACACTGTGTTGAGAGAACTCTAGAATTATTGCCAAAAAAAGAAAACGTTTGTGATGATTTCGGGGGCTTTTTCGTATTTATTTAGAAAACAGTTTGTTTTATAAAAAAAAAAACGTTTAGAGGATATTTCCAAAAAATTAAGTTCTAGATATAAGAAATGCTTTTCTTAATGTTAGAAATTTTTCCTAATTTGATTTTCTAGACTTGATCTTCATATTTTAAAGTTCAGAAATGTTTCAATTGGACAAAATTAGTTTCTCCGTGCAGATATATTAAAAAACATACAATCAGTATTTAATTTCATTGCACTGATTTTTTTAATTCAAAGAAAATTGCTTTCAATTGATATCAAAATTGTGTGCAATTTTCTACTTAAATTGCTTTAAATAACGTTTTTATTAAAATATATATAAAATAAATAAAGTTACTTAAACTATTTGTGGCTTTTAACCTCAGGAAAAACAAGAAAATCTTTCACTCTTGTTCCTCAGACGAAATGCTTTTCTTAATATCGTGTTGAATTTTCGATCCATTCATACAACTTTCTAAGCAGAATTATTTCCACGTACGGCAAAATTATCATACATACGTCACCACATGTCGTATCGTCTGGAGATATCTTAGTAAGCTTTTTTCATTTGATTCTTTCTGGTGGACTTGAAATTGGCACCCTCCAAAGTCCTTGCTGTGTCATTTACCATCGCTGCTTGACATTTTTCCTTTCGAGAAATCCTTTCTATCCCAGTGGCCGGCATAGAAACTAACGTGGCTGGGTATCCTCTATTAGGTGAGATGTCACAACTTCTTTCATTTTTCTTCCCGGCTTGGTTGTCTGGAAATTCCTGAATAAGTGTTTTGCAGAGTTTTATTGTAATGCACATCGTCACATGTTGGATTCGCTTTGAACTTTAATGTTTCACCATTGAATGTTGTCTTTTCTACACTTTTGTCTCATATGTTTTTCTTCTTAACCTTTTTTTAAAGTTTTCTTTTTGCCGTTTTTTTGTGCAAGAATTTTGTCATTTTGAATGTTTCGTGACATAGAATAAAAGAAAATCCTTTAGTGTTTTGTTCTTTTCAGAATTCGACGTGAGTAGAAAAACCAAGAATTATTTTTTCCTGCTCTTATTATGTGCAAAAACGAGACATGTCGTAGACACCAGGCTCTCAAACTACGTGCCGTCACCTGTTTTATTCTCTAAAAATCATTTGTCGAAAGACAAAAAAAAATAGAAGAAAAATCCCAAAGGAAAGATGAAAAATACACAGCAACAAAATAAATATATGAATGGAAAACATTGAGAAAAACTAGAAAAAAAAACCAGCAAAGAAAAAAAGATCTCGAAGACATATTTTTGGGTCAAGGCATCTTGCTGGAAATGAGAGATATTCGTTAGCTGAAAACATGATTGATGACAACAATAACAAAGTCACGTACAATTTAATAAGAAATCCTTTATTCCTTGTATATGCGCTTAGATATCACTTTGATTTATCACTGAACTCTTAAATAAAATTATTTTCAGCTTCAAATTTGCTTGTTTTGATGCTCTTTTACTTAATTATTTTGTGTTCAAGGATAATTGTAGGTGACTTTATATGTTTTACTAATCCAAGTGTCTTTAAATGATATTTTTTAGGCTTTGTTTTAGTGTTTTTTTTTTAATTAATTTTTTTTAAAGCTTACTCAGTCGTAACAAATCCGCTAGATACAAACAGTGTCAACGATTCCAAAAACAAAAAAAAAATCTCGAAAACGGTTGACTTTATTAAAAGGCATATAAAGACGAATTCATTTGAATGTATAGTCCCGACCTCCGCTCCTTCTTTTATTTATATATTTTATGGTTGTATTTTAAAGAACACTTAGATCGACTATTCGCAGAAAATGAAGCTCATAGGAAAGAAGTGTGGTTAGTTTTAGTTGACCAAAATGTTTCCTAGGAACCAACTTTTTATATTATAAACAGTGTTGGGCAAAATGGCGTAAAAAACAGTTTTTTACATTTTTCACGTAAAAAACGTAAAAAACTGGTAAAAAACGTAAAAAACCGTAAAAAACGTAAAAAATAGTAAAAAACCTAAAAAATGGGACATTGCATTTCCTACAAATCATGACAGTCTGTTTATAAGTTTTTCTCAGCATTTGATTAGAGATCCTATAATATAGAGAGTGGACATCAGCACTTAATAGACTGTACTAGTAAGTAGGACAGTCTATTAACTTAAATTAGAACAGTTGTTTGAATGGAATTTTTCCAGTTTTTAGAATTTCTTGTCCTTTTTTCCAGTTTTTTGAATTTTTTTTTCCTTTTTTTAAATTGGACACAACTTTTTAATTTTTTTAAACACTTCAGTCATGAATATTATGCTTTTATTAACCGATTGTAATTATTTTGGGAACTATTTGTGGCAATGAGTGAATTTTTCGAAATTTTCGCGAAGGTTTTTCAGTTTTTCGACCATTTTTGTACGTCCGGATGTCCACTCTCTAGATTATAGGCTCTCTACTTCAAAAACTGTAATTACAGCTGTATTTTTTTAATGATCCTGTTGAAAGACGGGAGGAAACTTGTGGCGTTTTGCAATATAAGTTCAGATCTTGTCAAGGCTCTGCTATACATTTTGTGTTTCAATTTCCGGCCTCCGGAATGAGTCTCCTTGTGTTTAAAAACGATTTTTTGATGCAAACTTTAAAATTACGCTTGTTGCTGCAAGAACTAGTCCAAATATGTTTCTTTAAAATAGCCCATATGTCGCAAATCTCTCCACATTATTCACATTAATTAACGTTAAAATGAGTAGGCGGACGTAATGTAATGAAAGGATATAAACAGTTTTTGAACTCCGAGTTTAAAATCTTTTTCACTTTCAAGAGTGCAATTTGTAAATGCTTTTGAATACTTTTCTGTGTTTGCTGAAGACTATTAACCTTTTTATTGTTCTAAGATGATTTATTTACGAATAATTACTATATTTAGTGAATGGCTACTTATTAAATTTTTTATCATCAATGTTTTAGGTTTTTTACAGTTTTTTACGTTTTTTACGTTTTTTACTTTAAAATTGAGGTTTTTTACGCGTAATTTTTTACGCGTAAAAAACTAGGTAAATTACTTTACGTAAAAAACCGGCACAACACTGATTATAAACCAGATCAAAATTTCTCCAGCAATTGGGATACTAGCAGAGCAGGGCACAAGGGGATGGGACCCTCTGTTATTTATTGTGAGGTTTCGTCTCAATTGATCCGGCAATCTTCAAGCTATAAGCGAGTAGCTATGCAGACAAACAGATATTATTTTATATAACCTTCCTACATTAAAATCTTTCTATGTTACTTTGTAATAAAACAACAAATGCACAGCAATGTTTCATAGAACTCTGAGAACAAAAAAAAATATTGGAACAGCAAAAAAAAACCAAGAAATCGCCACCATATGGTTGTAGTAATCAAAACTCTAATTTATTTACTATCAAAACGTTTAAATTTTAAATGAAGATTTACGGTGACATATTCGACACTCCTTTCAATAGAAGTATTTTTATTATTAAAATAAAATGCTATATCAATACTGAACTAAGCTTTGACCAATATTTAAAATTGAAAAACGGTCTCTTTGCATTTCTCAAATTGCGTACAGGAATAATAAAGTATGATCCCTTTTTTGTTAGATACTGCCGAAACCTTGCCGAATATAGTTTCGTATTAACTTTATAGGTAAGATATTCTGTAGGCTGAAAGTCCTTTTTCGTCGTCACACAAGCCTACTGAGAATTTTGTTATAGGCTGTTGTTATTCGCTCGGAGCGGCGACATGAATTTTTGTCACTGTCATCGCATCTTCTTATGGCAAGTGTAAACACGATACACTTAACTCCTTCATACATCAAGGACATGGAAGTGATGGAATGAGGACAAAAAAGGATTCATAAGAAGGTTATCTTATATTCAATGCCTTGAAGAGTTTTCGGTTCGGTGAGGGGCAGGCAGTTGAAGAACGGAAGAAAGAGGATAAGTTTTATGACCTGGAATGATATTTCCCTTATCCCCATGGCGTTTCAGCTAACTAACTTTGCGTTCACAATATTCCAAAGCCCACAGGAATCGGTCAATATGTGTGTATGCGTCCTTCAGGATGGTTTTCTATTTCACATATAAAACAATATTCTAATATACATACAACTTAACACAGAATGGATTTATCTGTGTACAATTTCGTATATCGTCAAAAGATGTGAAAAAAATAAAATAAATTAAACGAACAGCTGAATAGATACAGATGAGCTTTCTCTGTAGACATTCTAGATCCTTGGATCCTTAAGGATATGGAAAACGCTGTATACAAAGCTGTTCTATTGGAACTTCCTATATTTGATTCGTGCATATACTTTTCGTATTTTATCTATCTATACTCATCCGAAAAGTTTATATGTTAACGGACTGATATTATGCCTATATACAGAGGTGGGACATATGATGCTCCGTTGGCTTATGTGTGGATTTGAAGGCAATTTGGGTTATCCCACTTTGAATAGATATATTGATTGTTGTGGGTGTTGCGATGGGGTCTGGGTGGACTTTTCCAGAGCGTTTCAAATTAAATTTCTTTTCCATTGGATTCCCGTTAAGGGGATTTCTTTGTTAAAGTTCGCTTTTAGTATTTTCTATTGAGACCTTTTTTTGTCACTTATTTTTATCCTTTTTCTTGCCTTGAACACTCATTCAAATCTGTTCGATATGGATTGACACTAAAATGGTCAACGGTATTAAATTATTTGCATGATATTGGCGAGTAGTCAAGTATTAAAATTCCATTGCAAACTACTGGACTACATATACCACACTGTCATTGATATTTGATTAGGTAGTTGTGGAAAGACTTTATATTCGATGAAGTGAATTTTTTTGACGAGTAAACTATTTATCCACCAAAATCAAACTTTTTTGCCACATTTTTTCAAAAATATTACATTTGTAAGGTTTTTCTATTTTTAACAGTGGACAAATGACGGGAGATGCTAATACAGGCAAATCTCGATTATTTGAACATTCTTTATTTGAACTCCCAGTTGTTTGAACCAACAATTTTTTTGTACTATTATTTAAACTTTTATAAAATAAATGCCGGCTAAATGAATCAAACCGAAAAAAAAATTAAAAATTTCTCAGAATTGGAAATTACACAATATATGAATAAAATTGGGAAATCCTCAGTTATCGGTAAAAACGTAAATAAAATAGTATTTTTTTACTTAAGTATCTATATGTTTCTTGATTTTTTTTTTGTTGCGATTATTTGAACATTTCAATTTATTGAGCTACGCTTGCTGACTTTAAAACTTAATTTTGTAATAGCAATTAACATTGAAAATTATATAAATATATAGTAGGTTCGTTTTGCTTAACTTCTGGTTAATAAATTTATCTCAATTACCGTTTAATTTAGTTACCTATAATTTGAGTTTTCAATTTACATTTATCCACTTTGAAATATTCATAATACCCCAAAAACAATCATATAAATCATGTCTATTAATTAGTATTTGAATGTAGATACTAATTACAATAGTTTAGAGTATTGAACTGACCAATACATGAAAATGACTAAATATCAAATCCAAATTAATACAATATTGGAAAAAGTAGATACTGAACGATTGAATTTCGTCACATAACAAATGAGTTCTACGTGTTTTTCATCGGTTAGACATATTTGTTATAGAGTTGAATTTCATAAAATTCAAAAGACTTTGAAATTACTAATTTTGAACAATTGAAGTTGAGTTAATTTCAGGATTAGAATGTATTGACAAAGAAAACCAAAAATCATTAATTTGACGGATATGGTTAAGTGGTTAAACCTGCAAAATGAACACAATTCCGACATATTCGAGTACGGTATCCAACCAAAAGGATAAAATACCTAGAATCAGGTTACCTGTAAATCTACACCGATAACCGTCTCGACCGACGACGAAAGGATCAATGCGATAAGCATAGCATAGTTCTAAAATTTCAATTGGGAATCATTCATCGACCACCGAGGAGCAGAATAACAACCACCTACTTGTTGAAGTGCTTGACAAAGGATAGCTAGTCTGGATGGTTGGTGGAAGGAAGCATTTAGAATCCATTTCCAAGGGTCTACCACTTAATTGGCGATGGTGGTGATCATCGTCCTGATTGAAAGTGTTTGATATCGTTCCAAAAGGGCCAAAAATCCATTCTGTTGGGGCATTTCGACAAGAAGGAGTCGAACAATTTTCGTTGGCAGCAATATTGTTGCCAGGATCAAGGACAATAAAATACCATGGAAATGTTTTGGCTCCATTATTAACGTATGACTCAATAAATTCACATTATGCTTAAAGATTTTTATGCCAGTAGTGATTATGGTGTTTGCATCAACGTGTATACTCACTTGAGGACGTTGATGCGATTAAACGAAACCTACGTTAATTCCCTTCCTCTCAAATCACTTGATCCTTTTGTTGGTTCAAAACCCTACCAGTTCCTTCCGCATGTCCCAAGTTAAACGTATTCGTTATGTAAAACTTATATCCGTTTGTGTACAAATTGTAGCAACACTCACTCCTTTTACACATTTTATAAAAACGATCGAAGCTGAATGCTTTTCACTGAAATTGAAATTTATGTCTCGATGGCCCTGTTTCTGTGCTTTAAGGACTGAGCATTGGATAATTGACGAGTACTTAAAGAACTTTTCCATGAATTACAGCCTATACGTTATTTCAATTTCCCACAACCGCTTGTGAATTCTCAACAAAAATAAACAAGAGTCAATCAAAATATTTTATCCTTTCGTGTTTCATATTCGAACAATGAAACCACATCAGTCTCGACTTTTTTTGATTCCCACAAGGATATCGACTTCAGGAAAAAATTCCCACATTATCGAATTTCCCTTTGAGGAGTATTTTCCAGAGAACGCTTCAACATGAAAACCTCAACTTTAGCGGAAACTCCATTAAAAAATCCAAGTTGTAAATTTGCAATGCTTCAAGTCGTTAATTACACAATTAGTCGACTTTAGAATGCGTGTTATTGTGATTATCCTGGTTAGAAGATACTTTTAAAGGAGTCATCCGGCACCCACACTCAATTCTTAATACTGTCGTTTTTTCAATGTTTCCCATCGTTACGCTTTACATTTACATTTAGTTAACGTGAAATGCCATTCTTGTAAATATTTGCCTGGTAACGAGGAATTCGCGCTGGGGTTAATTGAGTGTATTGCGTGTCATGATCCAATTTACTTCGAGATAAATTACACTCATAAATTGTTCACCGATAATTCATGCTTGATGGAATTTTCAGGTAACGTCTTCTTAAGTGTTTGCAAATAAACGAAAATCACATCAGGGAGACATACGCGATTGTCATTTGTAAAGTTAATTGCTATTTTTATTATTATTTATAGAAATTTTAACGAGCTTTTAGGAACACTCTGATGATGGTTCAATTTGAAGAAGATTTTGTGCGAGCCTAAACATTGAAATTTTGAAAAGTAACTTTTAATTACAAATTTTCAAAAACGAAACTCAAAAATTTGCTGCAAAGAAACTTTTTCCAATGGAATTTTTAAAGTTTCAACTTTTCGTTTGTTCAGAACCAGTAAAACTTTATTTCTATAACTTTTAAGGACTTGACTTTTTCAACCCGTTAAAAAACTGAGATAGGAATTTGAATTTTTTTTTGTGTATAGGATTTGTTGTGTCGCACCAGCGAGAAAGACACCGCCCCGTATATTTTCTTACGGAAGCGCCAAAATCGTCAATAGCCGGATGTAAGTTTTAGATGAGGACAACAAATTCCAACCGCTGACTTCGCACCATGACAGACCATGGAGATACGCTTTTTTGACAACTATTAGCTCAATTTAAGAGTGTACTTGATCGCTTGCAGCAGTGAATCTTTTATAATTTACATCCTTTATAACGACGGGTATCGTTGCCGGGTTAAGTTTTTTCATTTTTTTTTTTTTTTGATGGTCTATGTTGGAGCTAAACTTCAGGCCAATCGGCTCGGTAGTTTCCCCGCGAAAGGGTCCCAAGTAACCTTATAGGTCGTAAAGTGGACACTTCGTCTTCAAAGGCGTCCCTATTGGTCGTAAGGCCCACGACTTTGTCGACTCTAGGTCGAACTATCGTCGACCTATCGTCGACAGTGGGGAAGGTCCGCCGGACCACGAAGTGCCCTATTTCACGCCCTATAAGGCTTCACGACTTTGAAGGCCAAAATAGGGCCTTGTTTTACCATGACGAAATATTTTGTTGCCATTTCATCTGGCGACATTATTTGTCTTTCTCTATTCTATAGGTCGCATGAGGAGAGAAAGATAAGACAAGAATCATAAAGTTTAATGGATATATTTTGTGGAAAAAAACGTTCAAAATAATTTCATACGGTGATGTTAAGGTTTTTTGTGGATTTTATTGTCACAATTCACATGCGATTTAAAGTTTACGTAGAAAGCGGTTTTGCCAGGAGCTCTATTTACGTGGGCCGTAGCAATTCTCGATTTTAGTGATATAATTTGAAAATTATTTATTCAAAGAATTTTCTTTTTTATTCGATTTTAATAAAATTCTTGTAAAAATAAAGTTATGCTGTGTACCCAAACACATAAAATTACTTTTTATTCGATGTTTTTCCATATTGTGCTTTAAAAACAGATTTTAAATTTTCAGTAGGAATGTTTTTTTTTTTTCATTTCAATGAACGTCATGGCGGCTCGCACCGTGAATGCTAGAAGCATATTCGAAGTATGCTAGAAACAAGCTCGAAGCAGATATTCATCTGCGCATGCTCGAAGCATTCTCAAATAGGGCATTGGAGTGTTCTCAAAGGCATTATGCCCTATAAGGCACTTCGTGGACGAAAGGTGGAAGGTTGGTCTTATAAGGCAGGACGACTATGAAGGCGTCTGGAGGACACTACGACCATGAAAGCCAAAACAAGGCATTCGAACATTAAGACTATCAGGGCATATATTTAGGTCACTCGGACCGCTTGACGACCACTGCAAAAGCCTTGAAAGGCATCACGCCTTATAAGGCGGATTCGCTGGTCTTGGTGTGGTCGTAACGACCAATTTTAAGACACCACGCCCTAATCCAAGTCATTATGCCTTATCTGGTTGCTTGGGGTAACATAGCGCAAAAACTAAGTTTCGAAATCACTTTACCCCCTCCCCTTACTCCCCCCCACCCCTCGCGCTACTTTTCCGTATGCCTATGTTGGAACCAGATCTACCACAGACACTCATGCCCAATTTCAAGTCAATCGGTTCAGCCGTTTTTGCGTGAAAGAGGAACAGACAGACAGACACCAACTCAATTTTATATATTAGTATGAAGTATGATTGTTCTGTCATAATTAGCTCACTTTAATTACCTAAAAACATAGCAGTTTTAAATTATTCTTCATTTCAAGATTTCCATAACCATCCAAAATGTATATTTGGATATATTTGGAAAAAAAATTCTACACGAAATTATTATCATGTAGGTACTCGTAGATAAAAAGAACGGAGCAATAGAACTTGTGAAGAGTTCACTTTAATACCCACTTGGATATTCATTTCGAAAAGCTACTTATCTTGAAACACAGGGAGAGCAACTGAATATAAAACGTTCGTGATAGCGATAATATCGAAACGATATCTGGATTAACCCGTATGAGTTTATTAGGACACGTAACCATCAGAAGCACTGGAACCCACTATGCATTCAACAGACACTGTTTTAGATATAGATAGAAATGGTATGAAATATATAGGAGCTAATACTAAATTTGCATAGGACACTACCATTCGAACTCGACTGAATTAAATTTTAATTGAGGTAAGATGATGGTGTTTCTTCATTGAATTTATTATCGTTTGAGCAATATTTCAAAACTGATAGATACTGGGATTCTATTAACGTTTTACCTTGATCTAGGCTACATGAAGGATGATGAAAGTCGAAAAAAAACCACTGAATTAATGCGAATAAGGTTTTCGGGGTGATCAAATATTCAACATGAATGGTTTTTCGGTTACCAGCCTTGAAGGAAAATCTTCACATTTTCGGTGTACATTTCCAAAGAACCCAGTTCTGAATTTTCTCAGTAACAGAGAAAGCTGACTGGAACTAATTTAAATATATTTGGGATTTTAAATTTGCATCAATCAAATTAATATAAGAAAAGATCATCCTTGCTTTAAAATTTTCTAAAACTACAACTTCAATACTCTTGGGGAACAAAGAAAATGCTTTAAATTCTCCTAGTGGAAAAGAAATTACTGCACGTATTTTCTAACAAATTAATATTTATCCACAACGAAACCGGAAAACAATGAGAAAAAATGCAGAGATTTTCATTAAAATAATATTAAAACGCTTCACGATAACTCGTGTAAGACGTTTTTACCTTGACCGCAGTACAAAACTTTTAATGCAAAAACCTGAGAAATTCTTGTAAAAAAAAACGAATCTAACCGATTTAAGTGGATGTGCACTTTTTACGCGAAAAATCCAATGCTTTTGTAGTTTCAGTGCATAACCTGAATCGCATTTTTTACATTTTCCAGAGTTTGCTCGTCGTAGTTTTTAAACTTTATCTGCGAGTATTTCTACAGAATCTCACAAACATTAACAATATTCAGCCACCAAGGACTCAGTCGTGTACAATAATATAAAATTCTCATTTTCATCCTGACTTTTAACTATCATCATTTGAACACAGCACGTACATTTGCTGTTTAACTTTTTCCCGTTTTCTTTCGGTGTGTGCTTTTTTTCACTGTCTTGGAGCAATTCCGGTGTTTCTTAACTTTAATTTCAGTTTGAAACCGAGAAAAGGAATTGAAATGCATAAACACAGGAGTAAAAAAAAGCTCCCAACTATATGCACAATAACGTATATTATTTCAAGTTTCACGGTGCTATATTGTGTACAAATTGCAGCCCTTTTATGCATATACGACGCGAATCCTTTTTAGTATTCTCCAAGCACATGTGCACCATTCCCCTCGGGGCCAGGAAATCTCCACTTCAATTCTACTTCTCTGCAATACCATTTGTGTGCATGCAACCCAGTTCTTATATCCCTATCATCCCAGCTCTGAATACCACCGACTTTACAAATTCCAGCATAACACTTTTGTAGTAGGGTAACTCACGGATAGATGCCCCACATTTTGACTTTGCCATATTTCACAATGAAGAAAGGCATTTTCGATTTTTATTTTTTTTTAAATATTAGTCTTAACATTTATCTACAATTTCAGCCGAAAAAAACTTACATTATGTTTTATTTTTACTGTGATAAAACTGTTTTTGTTAGTCCCTACTTTTTGGGATAGATGCCCAACCTATGGGATAGACGCCCAACATGATAAATGTGCATGTGGAATAGATGCCTTTGAGGAAAAAAAACGTTTTATTAAGTTATAACAAAATTTTATTATGCATTTTAATTCATTTACATACATATATGTCTATCCAATATACACATACTGCAATATAAATAAATTTAATTAAATAATAAAGAAAAACATAACAAAAGCTATAATTGCCAATCTGGCAATTATTGAAAACCCGTATGGTGATTTAATTTAACGGCGCAGCGTATCAAAATTTCATTTGAATTCAAATTTTCCAATAAGATTTTTTTAAAACTTGTTCCAATCGGGTTTTGATGTATGGGAGTTTTATGTAGAATCATATTCTAAATTACTTTTGTTCTTGCACTTTTTTGATAGGATGCCAAGTTTTTGAGATATTCGCGAAAAACATTTTCGTTCCTATGGGGGGTACCCCCTCTAATAATCCATTTTTGCCCATTAACGAACTTAGCCTCGCATTTTACGAAAAACGGATCTGCGCAACATTTCAAATCTCTAGCTCAATCCATGCGCCCGCAATCCGCGCCACAGACAGACAGACGGACAGACAGACGGACAGACGGACGGACATGCAGAAATTAATTATTTTTATCATTCTAAACACTCTGGTGTAATTCATTTTTATGTGTGATGACGGGATCTTGGCGTTACAAACGGTAAGGCAAAGTTAATATACCCTTTGGTTTCACCATACGGGTATAAAAATAACAAAATTCAGTGTCTTTCGGGAGGCAATCGAACGGCCTCTAATTTCTGAATATGACGCACGAGCCGTTTTTCATTTTCGAATCCAAGGATAGGATGTTTACCTATAATAAATAAGTATTTTCAATGAATGTGGCAAAGCAAATAGGTATATGTTATTACCTAGAGTTAATTTGCCCCTAAGGTCAACTATCCCTTTAAAAAAGAAGGCGTCTATCCTTTTCATACCGGATAGATGCCCCAATTATTTAATAAATTAAATGTGGATAAAAAGAAAAAAAAATTTTTTTTCACAAGCACTAAACACTCCATTTGACACATAAAAAATAAAAAAATATATACATACTTCTTTAAGCAAAAGTTCCAAGAGTTTTTGTGCAGCTCAAAATAAGCTTTTGGAGTTTTCCCTTGTTCGAAAACAAAAATGGCCAATTATCCCGCAACACGCCCGACTCTCGCGAATTTTAACAACGCACTGAAGTTTCATTGAGCAAACACTTGATATGTAGGATATGACATGTTCCGTTTTGTTTCGTTAAGTACCAGTTTTTAACAGTGAGGCATCTATCCCAGTGGGGCATCTATCCGTGACTTACCCTATAGACCTTGGAATGTGTGGGAATGCACAGTATTGTATTAAGGCACTAACTGTACTGAAAATGAGGCAGCTGCATGGCATTACGGGTTCGCTCGTCTTCCTGTAATTAATTCCATAGTTTGCTGAATCCTTTATGCCAACTTAGACTCTGTGTCCTGGTTAGGTTGGAAGAATTTCCTGACTACGGTTAATGGATTCCCTGTAAATTTCTCCAAGCTCTTCACATTGTCCTTTAGCTAGTATTCAAGTCCTCCAACGAAAAAGAAACCTCAATTTGTAGATTTCAATGAAAAACAACCGGATGGAGTTGTGCTTGTTCTATGGCCATGGTATGCGTGCGTGTGATACCATAAGATCGTAATTGTATTTTGATGTCTCCGAATTAAGATCCCCAAGGAACAGTCAAGATTTCGTCTTTTACGTGTTCGGTAGGTTTGAGAATATGTACAAGTATATGCCATATAAATATTCGTAATTGATGAAGATATACTCGGATTTTAGACTGATGAAAGGTAATTATTTTCTCTTTAGATGCTAAAAAAAAATAATACACATTTATGCAGCATCATGTTGTGTATATTTAAGTGTAGTTAAATTACTTTATAACAGGACTTCCAAGTAGTTGAAAATCCCTTTCTGTCTGTGAATTTTGCACTTTGATATCCAAAGCAATTAATTCGATTAAATAAGATTGATTAATTAGCAAGGAATACTCACATCCTCAGACATGTAAATATTTGTATATGTTTTATAGCAATAGGAAATAGTTCAGAATAATAAATAAAGGGTGGTTAAATTTTAAGGGCCGATGTTGAATGTGAACCACACCTAAACGTCAAGTTTTTTTCTGCATTTCATTTGACATTTCTCAATTTCAGACTAACTCAATTTGAACCATGGAAAGATACACAATCGAGCAACGCGTTAAAGTTATTCAGGCTTATTATGAAAATGGGCGTTCAAATCAAAATGCATATCGTGCACTTCGTGATTTTTTCGGTCAATTTAATCGTCCAAATGTGCGTATAATCGGAAAAATCGTGCAAAAATTTGAGCTGTTCTGCTTATTGACGAATCCACTGAGGTGAAAATGTGCCTCATCACTGAAGATGATTTTCTTCGAAAATTGATCATCCACTGTTGCCATTTCTTGCCACCATTCGGACCATTGACGACGCTTGAAATGGTCAAGAGGCTTTAGTTCTTGAGTCAATTGCACCTTGTAAGCGTGTAAATGCAAGTCTTTATGCATAATGTTCATCAACGACGAGCGTGGGAGGTGCAATTGTTGGGCACGACGACGAGTTGAGGTGGACGGCTCTTCAGCCACACTATCGCGAACAGCAGCAATATTTTCTGCAGTACGAGCTGTACGAGCATGCACTGGTGTTTTCACATCTCCTACAGACCCGGTTTGCTCAAATTTTTGCACGATTTTTCCGATTGTACGCACATTTGGACGATTAAATTGACCGAAAAAATCACGAAGTGCACGATATGCATTTTGATTTGAACGCCCATTTTCATAATAAGCCTGAATAACTTTAACGCGTTGCTCGATTGTGTATCTTTCCATGGTTCAAATTGAGTTAGTCTGAAATTGAGAAATGTCAAATGAAATGCAGAAAAAAACTTGACGTTTAGGTGTGGTTCACATTCAACATCGGCTCTTAAAATTTAACCACCCTTTATTTATGATTTCTTTAACTAAATGAACTACTGATTTAAAAAAAATCCATGCAGTAAATATTATTTTCAAAAAATATGGGAAAACCAGATCAAAATCTAGAAGATAGCAGAGGAAGGGTTTAAGGGGGAAGGACGATATTTTTTTAATGATGGAAGCTTGTTCGAGATCAGAAAAGCGAAAATCCAAATCATAAAATCGCATCCGAATCAATTCAATAGTTTACAGGTAAGGGATATCGAAACAGAGGTGAAAAGGGAAAAGTACAGTATACTTTGTTTATTCTGAAGGTAGTTCTATTCGCGTGTAATTTTTTATATAATTGTTTGCGCGTAGTGTCGTATAAACTTTGAAAAATACAAACAAACCACAGGTGCAAACCGGTTTTTTGAACTGAACAAAAACCACCACAGCATTGAAATTTTAGTGAACCAAAACTAGACTATAAACCGAACCACTCTAAATAAAATATGGTCGTACCGAACAAAAATCAAGCCTGTTTTTTAAACGGCTGTAACCAAACCAAAAATCTGATTTTTTAGTCGTTAGGTCCGGTTCATATTTTAGTTTTTAAGATCGAAAAATTCTTATTTTCTATTTAGGACCAGATTCTAGCACCAAAAAATCAGGTCCGTGCCCTGTATCCCAAGAAATATAACTAATGTGATCACAAAACGCAAAAATCACCCACACTCTCGAAAAAATCCGGGGACGAATTAACTCCGCCTGAAAACATAGCTAAAAGTTTAACACCGTAGCGCGGAGTTATTTTTAAATTTTTATTTTACGGAGCTAAATATTCAATTTAACACCGTTTTGACCTAAATTTTAAATGAACTCCGAAAAGGAGTCAAAAATTCACTACAACTCCTTTTAGGAGTTATTTAATTGTAAAGGGCGTTCACGTTTATAAGAGGCTTGCCAATTGGCTTCAACAGCCTATTGGGAAGGCAAATGGTTTACAATTCGAGAGGTCCCGTGTTCGAGTCCCGGCAGAGACATGCGAGAAAAGTTTTTAACAAGTCAATATTAACTTTGGAAACACGAAAACAAACTCAAAACATCTCAAATGCTTTCAAAAAAAGAGAATTTGCGAGGTTTTTTTTGTGCCATCTAATAAGTTGGTTTAACACCGAAAAATTGTTAAAAATTAACACCCATAAGGAATTGTTGTGAACTCCCTAGCCCGGTGCTGGATTTTCTCCAATAGGTGATGGACTCCCTCAAACTCCCTTTCGGTGCGTATTCGACTCCATTTTTTCGAGAGTGCATGATTTTTATTAATTTCCCGTTAAGAACAATTCCCTTAATAGCATAAAACTCTGGAAATTTGAAATTTTGGAAACCATTGTTAGTTCTAATAAGTAGAAGTTTTTGATTTTTTTATTGGTAAAATTATTTATTTTTAAAATCTCAGTTCCGTTTCCATCTTCTTTTTTTAGAGGATAAAAGTATTTGCACAAATTTCAAGTAAATTTTAGCATAAATAGATAAATGCAAATAGACTATAGCACCATTGAAATTATTTTAATTTCATATCAAAGTTTTATATGTTGTTTGCGCAAACACTTTTCATGTGTTTGAGATTAAATTCAGTATGATAGCACTTGTATTTAAAAACTTCATTGTGTTAACTGAAATACAGTGCAGTCATGCATATTTGAGTAGCAGTGATGTTTGCATAAATCCTTTCAAATATTTTCTACTGTTTTAGAATTTTCACTCAACCATAATCCTTCAAATCGTTCTATATCTCGCTTTCTCCGTACAATCGTGCATAAGTTCATTTCGTTTATGCATTTCATATGCTTACATTATTATTTATATATACTTGTATAGTGAAGTGAGTTTTTTCTAGTTATTCCATATGAGTCTTTATCTATTACATACATGTGGATAAAGGGTACCCCATCGTTAATCCCAAATCCAACATCGCACAGCTGAGAGATGAACGAACTCAAAACTCCAGAGTTTTCGTTTGTTTCGCGACCGAATACCATCAGCTGTGCAAAGGTAAATCCACTCGAGATCCCCACTTTTCTTTCAACTTAACCATTATCCATTCGTCAACAGACAGGATATACCAAGTATCCTTTGCATTTCTCCTTTACAAGTGAACATACATACATATAGGTAAGTACATCCAAATGTGGTGAAAACTGAACCTGTCTCCTGCCTTTAATCCTCGTGCATTTGGCTCCTGTCGTGCTTCGCCGCCATCCATTCGACCGTGTTTGGATAAACAGAGTTGGTCCTCCAGGGACTAGAATCCTGAGAGTAGAAGCATAACCCTGTGCCATCTATAAGCTAGTGATCCAGAGACTTGGCAAACTGATAAAAGAAACGGTACGATACCAAAATACTCTGTGTTCCATGATTTCATCCAAAGTCTACACAAGGACGAAAAGCACAAAGCGAAATGCAAACTTGCAGAAGCCACCTCCAGCCGACTCTGTATCTCGACGGAATTGAGGAAAGTGTTTTTCCTTAAAAAAAAGTAATAAAAACGAGTATAAAAGATAAAGGAAGATGAAAAACGCAACCATTATGTTAATTTTGAAGTCATCTATCCTGTGTTTTTTCTTTATATTGCCTGTCTTTCCCACAGTTCCATCATTTTAAGTGCGAAACAGAGTGGAACGGATGTACGCGTGAAAGGATCATGAAGTCCTATCTGAATACCAACAGAAAAGGGATTTACACTTCACTCTCAACATTGAAGCTCAGTTACTATTCAGTAGACGGGAAGCGGCACACAACTTCAGGTACACTACATTAACAGAAAGTGAAATAAAAATCAGTTTGGCGCCTGTAATTTTTTCCTTTATTTCTCTTTTTTTTTGTCGGGACACAGACAGAAGTTCAGATAACTCCTACGACAGCAAAATCCTTTGAGATCTCAAGCGAGACAAATTTTCACTTTTATTTCTCTTTTTTCCGTCTGCCAGTCTTCAGCTTTTGAACAAATGTCTGTCTCCAAAATGTCGGAGGATTTTCTTGCATGTGACCCTCGAGGATAAAATGTCATAGTTTTCATTTTGTATGGGGCAGAAATGGCAAGGATAATAAAGGAATTTTTAATATCGAACGACTCGAAATTCGTAAATTATTAAATTCAGCAAAAATTTTAAATGCGAAGAAGAAGCTGTAAATTTAGGTCGATTCTTGAAAATGTGCCTACTTTTTGTTATCGAATTCTTCGTGACTTTGAATGGAAAATATCGATTTATTTTTCATAACTGTCTGACAGGATATTCTTCAAAAAAAAATGTAGCGATGAAAAATCTAATTAATTTAGAAAACGCATTTTTAAGTGTAAAATAAAACTACAAATACCTTGTTCAACGCCCTGCCCTCTTCCATATTCTCCATGCAAACGATATAATTTATAATGATTTTCCGAAAAATTGAAAAACTAAAAAAAAATATAATCCTTTATGGGATTTATATGAACAATTTGTAAACAGGTTTCTTGAAAATTCCGCTGAATTCTGGTGGCTTGCGAGGGTAAATGTGAAAGGGCAAAAACAAAAAGGTTTTTTTGGCTTAAAGCATAGCTGAAAACCCTCTCAAAAATTTGCTGCTAATCAATTCCGTGTATGGTGGCCATACGGACAGTGCCGGATTTAGAATATTGTTCCGGCGTCTCGAAAGTTTTTTTTATGACGGATTATAGCCGAGTAAAATTTTAAGGATCTCCCTTTACCAGAACAGACATTTTGACCGTTTTATATCAGATTCGGACACTGTGCGAGGTGTTGACTTGTTCTGTACTTTTCGATTAATTTCGTGGCACTGGTTCTTTAGCAACAAGTGAACAGACAGATTATTGTAAAATATATTAAATTTAATATTTACGAGGTGTTTAAGCCAAGGCCGAAATAGTAGGACAAACTATGCATTTTTAATATCTTACCAGATTTTTTCTCTGTTTGAAAGAAAAAAACAATGGTAGGTTCTTGCACGCAATCAGAAATTTTGTTCAAATTTTTCGAATACAAAAGAATAAACTCAACACGAATCTCACACGAAATAAACCAATGTTTCAAATTTCTAACTATTCAACATTTGTATGCATTTAGAATGGAAATGGATTATGGGAGTGAATTCAATAATCGAATCTATGGCCACAAACAAACAAAGAACGCCTGAACATTATTTCGGTTTTGACAAGTTGGTTTTTCGGATATCCTAGCGTAAAGGAGATTAGTTGGAGGAATTAGAATCGATCTAAATCGCAATTTAGGCGAACGTTAAGCAGCAGGTGCTACTAAAACTCCATTCGTATTTCGCACGAATAACTCAAATCAATAATTCCATAGATATACGTTCGCTGTTGAATTGGAATTTATCGATGAAATTCGGTTATATCCCCTTATTTAGTTTTCGCCAGGTGAAAACGACGTTCGAATAGACCGGACAGCAAAAGGATTTTTGGGCAGAACTAAAGCATCAGGTATTCTCATGCTGCTATCGTGTTTTCTTGTTTTGCTCCGTTTTTTTTTTCATGCGAGCGGAAAATTCTTGCCAAGACAGATGAAGGTATTTCTTGTGCACAACCGCCCTGGAATGCTAATTAGGTTTCTAGCTCTTTGTACATATACCAACATTTAATTTATGAGTTTTCCCCCCTTTTGCTTGCCAGTACTGAATTAGGGCAGGGGGTAAGCAGAATTCGGGTATACAACAGCGGAAATTAAATTGATTGTAATCACCTTTTCGAATCTTTCTCAAGAAACGGCATAGAATGGTACTTAGGTGGATGTCTACCTATTATATGTTGTTAAGATACGAATATCTAGGAGATAAAGGTTACATCTATCTATAGCCGTTTTTTATTGGAATGAGAAGAATTTCGTTGGGGTTTCGGGGAAAGTTGCCGTCATGCATGTTGAGGGTATTTTTTCGGTATATTAAAAGTTGAGGGTATTTTTTCGGTATATTGTAAGGAAAAAGGGTTTCCCAGCGACATCGAGTATTATTTCAAATTGAGTGACATTATGGGATGGCAAACAACATAATGGGATGCTGACTTAAAAGGATTAAAAACATTTTGACTGTGATAAAGTTCCCTCAGGGTAAGGTGCTCGGATAGAACTCTTGGATTATAACGTTTTTTTTTCTTAAATACAATACTTTTTAATTTTATCTCTAGAAACTGGAAAAGCCGAACCGGATTTTTCTTTTTTTTGTTTTCCAGAAAGTGTTTCACTTTAACGAGTTTTAGTAATATTATACTCCTTGTTTCATTGCACTTTTTTAATGCATATGATAATTATATCAACAGTGTTTACTGCTTTCATGAAACCTAACAAATGTTGTAATCATGGTTCGCAATCCATGTAACCTCAATTTCATCAGATCCAATCTCTCGAGATCTAGATGAGTAGAATTGGTACCAATTAATTTTCACATTAATTAAATTTTATAGTAATGCTTTAAAGTAATCCTACATAAAACAAAGATTCCTCTATTTGCATACCTATAACAATATTTCTTTACAGTTTGTTTATGGAGGACAAAGATAAGAGATTCAAAAGCCCATTGGCACAACTTAAAGCATTACCCTTTCACAAGGAAAACAAAAAGAAAACACATTTAAGTGTGTTGAAAAAAAATGTATTAAATGAATTTCTGCAGCCTTCAGTATTTCTATATTTTTTTTTTTGTGTGCAGGATCCCATGTCAACGTGCCCCTGACTATCAACAAAGGACGCTGGCAGATGCTGTCGGCCGTCTCCTTGAAAATCAAAAAGGAAGAGCCATAAAAACACTGCGCTCAACACTTTTCTTGATGTGTAAACAAATTCAAAGGACAGTAAACGCAAACAAACAGAAAACACTCCAAATCGACGACGTCCTCACCCCTCTGACCCGGCGACGCTAGTGCGAGAAAATAAAAAGTAAACAATCTCTGGAGGACCATTCTGGCGTGACATTTTTATGAGGACAATGGCCGAAAGTTTGTGACATCTGTCAAACGTAATCTGGCCCCATACACACTAGATGTACACCCCTACTTTCTCCCTTCTCGCTAGCGGCCAATATTATCCCTCTAATCCTAATATGGGCTCCAAATCCGACAGTTATGTCAATAACATTGCTTTCAATTCAACAAATTTCGATAGGCATCCATATTTTTCATCTACCCCACCTACATTCACACTTAACCCCACTACCCGTTCATAGTCGACAAAAAATTTTGTTTCAGTTCTTGTTAACAGTACATTTAACTGTTTAATGGCATCGTTTATGAGCCCAAGAATTCATAAAATGTCATTTAAACAATAAAAAATCGCTTTTTTATAACCTCAACAGACGATGTTGTATTTATGCGTGCTGAAATTCCAATTCCGATTCCAATTGGAAACGACTTACAGGATAAAAACCACCCTCAACCCCAGGCCGAAATCTTTGTAAAACGAAGACGTTGGCAAATGCAATGATTTACAATGTGAAAATGAAAGGCCTAGGCACGATTTTCCATGGGTTTTTCTTTAGACAATAAACGTATACACTTAACGTACTTACACAGAGGGTGTGTCGACCCAGCAAACATTTTTCTTTGCAGTTGTATTTATAATAAGTGAGAAAACTCTTTAACATCAGATGGTCTGAATTGGTGAAAAATCATGATTGAACAGTATGTAAATTTTTAGTACGAATGTTTTCGCTTTAATTTCATTGATTTTCCATAAAGTTAACCGTTTCCGAGAAAATCTGTGAAAACTTTGACTTTTGGGTTTCAATAATTAACTAGTACCTAATTATTCATCTTTCGCTCAGCAGCTTTTCACAGAAGGTATGCGAGGTTCAAAATTCCATTTTTTTGTAAATTTCACAAGATAATTCAGATCTTAATTAAACTTTATAATATAATTTTATATATGCCGTTTTAAGATAAGTTAGAGAATACTGGAATTTAAGTTTCATATCTAAAAATGATTTCCATAACATTTTTATAAAAATTATAATTTTCGCACAATGGCTTTTTGGGGGTTTCTTTTATCAAATAAAAAGGATGCGTTGAGGTGAATGTTGGTTTCATGTATTTCTACTTTTTTCTGTTCAGTCTGTGAAAATTCCTTTTACAAAACGTTTAATTTTTTATGTTTTTTTTTCTTCTCTTTTTTTTTTGGAAAAGCGGCGATAAATTAAATCGAGTAGAGCGTGTGTTTAAGAATAGTACCATAAGCTGATTTATGGTTTCGTTTGAAAATGGATAAACATATTGGAATTTCGATATAAAATTTGTAAATGGCTTTCTTGAATTTGCAAGAAAATAAAAATCGATTTTGGTTTAGTTTTACGATTATTTGCTTCATTGATAATTGATTTATGATGGCTTTTAATTTTTGGTAAACTAAACATTTAATTTTTTGTGCTTGAAAGAACCAAAAAAAAAACACATTCAATAATATTTTATTAGCAGTTAAAGTACAAGATTTTCATTAATTTTCTTAACATGAAACTTAAATTGACTACACAAAACGGTCAAGAGTAAAACTATCGATTTAAAATTAATGAATTCCACTAACACTACATTCTTGCATATTGAGTAGAATACATTAAATTCATCCCTTTCTCATTTTGCTCAAACAAGGACCTGTTCAAAATGATGTTCTCTACATGTAATTTGGGATAAAGGACGATGACACATTCATCACTTTAAGTGAAGACGGATTCTTTATAATACGTTGTCATAACTTTGAATATAGCCTATCAGATGATGGGTTTCCTTCGCCCAAAAAACAGAATAAACATCCTCGAATAGCTACCCGAAACGTCCCAAAAATGTATCACCAGAGCAAAGTGTTCTGACAAACATCAACAACACTTCAAATTCACTTCACTTGCTAAGGCATCTGAGGTCCTTTCATTCCTTATAGCGACAGAGTTAATATTTATGCACGTATATCTTATTCACATCGCACAGGAGCGGTTAAAGTGCGCGATATTGAAGCGCCCCGAAAGTAAGCTGTAATAAACTGGAAATGGTCCAATTTTAAGAAAATGATGATCACTTCATATCTACTCTCATATCAAAATGCCATACAAGCCTCTTATGTTTATGCTACAAATTTACCCGTAAAGGTCACACGAGTTTCGCCACATAAATCCTTCACCCGGCGGTGAGGCTACCAAACATCCGTCCGTTGAGCAGTTTGAAAAATGCTAGCCGACATCAGTTTGAGGGTGAATTTTATAGATGACAACACCCGAAATTATGTCAATCATGAAAATGAACTGTGATGCCATCATTATTGTCATATTATAAAATGAATTTTATCTCGACCTGAACTGTGGATAAATGGCGATTATAACCGACAACCGACAGTCTTGAAGTAAAAGTTTTATATGCCAAGCAACAGTTTTGTAATAAAATTCATCGCTTTCTTATGACTTGATCCATATAAACATGGCTTTGTTATGATTTGATTTTCATGTCGGACGCTTCATTAAAGGCCAAAATCCCTAAAGTTTCATCATAAGTTGTAAAATACGTTTCGGTTTTTCATTTCTTGTTTCATACACAACTTCAAAATTTTCCCATAAAATACATTAGAAATACAAACAAAGATAAACTTTTGCTTAAGAAATTATTAACTTGGTTCTTATATGATTCCAAATATAGGAGCGATTTATGTCCTGTCTATGATATTTTTATACCTAAACCGGTCAATATTTGTGTAATATGAAATATGGTCTTGTGTTTACCGAAATAAACCTCACAAAACGGTAGGAAAGAAGGATGTGGGGAAGGCAGAGTTGCATGCAGTAGAATATAGAGGGGGGTGGGGTGCATGCAGTAGAATATAGGGTTGTTAATTCACCATTTAAGTTTGCATTTATAAAAAAAAAAATCCCTTCACCCCATTTTTTCACAGCATAATAAACTTTTAGTAAATTTACTTTTTCGGTTGTGTCTTTCTCGGGACACATAAAATCTATCTAAATGTATCTTATAATAAAGTTTATATTGCAAATGCTCAAAGGACACCAGAAAATTTGCTAACCAATATAAATGCATATTTCATATTTAAGCCATAACAAAAATGAATTTCAAACAAATGAACATTGCATACTTACTTTTTAGTCTTACTAAAATTCTCTGTAACTCTTAGATTACCGCCTTCATCCACAAACCCCAAAAAATAGCAAGTCCTTTAACTGGAATTTTCTCCACATACCCAAGACATGACGTGGAAAATAGTTGGGTCTATTGGAGCCGCATGCATACTTTATATCCGTATAGAATGTTCAGACACATGTAAAGTTGATTAAGCAGACAGTAGAAGTTGTAAGTTGAAATTTATTATCGGACATGCATATGGGACTTGTCTTCATGCTAATATTTAGAAAATTCACTTCTCATGGGAAATTCATTGGTCCAGCTAACAAAAGACAATATACGATTTTGTATAATTCATATACATATCTAGCCACTCGAAACACAAGTTGGAAACTATTTGAAATATGCATAACATAAACCCCATGGATATAAACGAATATGACATTCTCACATTCATTTATTTAAACTCGTATGCCAGGTATTTAATTTTTGAAAGGTACCGAAAACAAACACCATTCAGAGTTTATTGCTCCTATAGGGCGATCATACCTACGCACAATATTGCGGCTTGTTTTCATTTTAGAATCGCTGTAAAAAATACATTGCTTCTGACAGGATGAAAGAAAAATTAAGTTTGACTAAATTGCCTAGAGATCGGTTTTTTCTAAATATTTTTACAACCACTCGTAGGTAATTAAAAGTTGGTTATTTGTGGATTATTCCCTAAAGTAAAATTCCAGAAAATATTTATCTAAACTTTTTATGAAATAATCGAATTTTAATTTTTAATTAATAGTTTAAAAATAGCATATGTCTATCAGGAACTCAGCTACTGCTGTTAATGGGTTGCATTGAAAACGCCTACACTCAGAAAAATGGAGTCTAACTCGACGACCTACATACGGCGTAATTGGCCTCGGGCAGGAAAATTTAGCCTATGCGAGGGGCGGGTTCGTTCGCCTGCATGAGGGAAAGTAAAACTTGTGTTGACCTGTGGCCAGAGAAATTCTGAAATTAAGCCACGAGCAGGTGAAGTAGGGCATTGGGAGCTGCACGAGTTGACCTTAGATAGGCATTTCGAGGATGTAATGTCATGTAATGGAAACCTCTGTTAGCCAGCTAGAGGTCAGAGTTAACCTGACAAAAAGTTGACCTGACATTTTTCTGAGTGTATGAATGTTGTAATTGAGGCGTTAAAAGCTAGAGTGGACCAAGCCAGATAATCGAGTTTTTGAAACTTTTCCATTTTTGTACTATTATTGACTGTAAATTTTTGGAAAAAAATATTTCTGTGGACTTTATTACTCAATGTTGAAATGTTCTTTTGTGCATCCAAACATTTTTATCTAAAAACTCACTCGCAATAGTGATTCAAACACAAAAAAAATCACGATTTCGACATGTCGGTTGGTCCACTCTAGCTTTTAACGCCTCAATTTATCGATGGTTCCATTTAATATATGGTGATTATATAAAACTCTGACAAACAAACAGACAAACACGTAAGCAAGCTAGAAAAATCTTTTAAAAAACATTCAACCCCATAAAGAAGTGGGCGAAAAACGGTTAGAAACCTCAATTGAGGAGGCCCAGTGCCATTCAATTGAGGAGGCACAACTCATATTATATTGAGTAGCGATTTTTTATAAAGAAACCAAAATAAATTTATCAACGTTTTTATTTTTTACTCTCCTCTTCTATAGAGGGGAAGTATTGTATTCATGGCGGAGACCGACTCAAGAATGGAGGCAAATAAAATATTTCTGATCAGTACGAAATGCGTTCCAGGCAAAATTATGAGGATGTCCGTGCATCTGTCTGTCGGCCTGTCCATTTAACGTATCTTAAATAACTCGAGAATGCGTCAACATATGACTCTCAACATATTTCAAAAAAATTAAGTTTTTTGAAAATTTAACGAAACTATCCGCTGTTATGAAAAAAAGCAATATAATAAAAAATTTCCTGCATTTTTTGTTCTTAACGGTTTTTACATATCTTTAACGGTTCTCAATATATTTGAAAAAATATTTTTTTACATAATTTTTTTATCGAAACTAAATATTGCAGAGGAAAGTTTTGTGTTGATCACAACTGATATTTTTTTATTTTTCATATTATTTTTGACAGTCGAGATCTCAATACTTCATGCTTCAATGGCATAGAAAATTATGGAAAATCATCAAAATATTTGTATTGCAAAAATATTCTTCCAAAAAAAAAATCATTTCGAGAAACAAACAAAACAAAAAATGTGGAAAATTTCAATTCTTTTTTGTACACAATTTAACAGAAATTTAAGATCAATTTTCGCCTTAAATACACATCTCTCGTTTCATTACACAAACAGAAATCAATCAAAAAGATAAAATAAAATCAAAACAACTTTTTTGTTCTTAGCAAAAAGTATGAAAAAACACATCAGTGACAATTTGTTATTCGTATGAAAGACATGCAAACACATTTCGCATATCCTTTTTTACGACACATCAAAAATCATGAAGCGTAATATCTGAAGACAAATTGAATTTTTACTTTGATTGTCTTGAAAAGTTGTTTAAAGTTACCCATTGGGTTGATGTGAATTACAAAGTTGTGTATATATCACAGCATTGAAACGCATATAAGCACGTTCGTATAACACTTATATGGATGAATATTCTCCACTTAAATTTCTATAGATTTGATATGAGTTTCATGATAAAATTACAAGGACGTGTTCATTTGATGGAAGCTGTATCAAAATTATCATGACTTTAAGGTCTCTTTTGTGTTAAATTACAATTTGAAATGCTTAAAAGTAATGCGAACCCCAGATAAAGCATTTCTTATACACTTGAAAAAAAATTCAAGTTCTAAAATGAAAAGTCTTGAAAAATATTTAGTAATTTTTGGGGTTTTTTTTATTACAACTCCCTCAGCAACTCCCTCAGCTTAATATTCAGTTGACAAATACTCTAAAACTAGCATAATTTCAACGCGAGTGCAAGTGATACTAGCTACTAGTGAACTAGCATCAGAACTTGCAGTGTTTTATACTAGTAGATTCGAAATTATGACGAAATATGCCAAAGTTAATTTAGCTTTTCAAAAACATTGCCCCAGACCAGCCATATTGCCTTACTGAAATAAGTAATAAGAATTTCCGTTTTTGATAGCGTACACTCAGAAAAATGGAGGCTAACTCGACGACCTACATACGGCGTAATTGGCCTCGGGCAGGTGCGCGTTCGCCTGCATGTGCACTCAGAAAAATGGAGGCTAACTTGACGACCTACATACGGCGTAATTGGCCTCGGGCAGGCGCGCGTTCGCCTGCATGTGGGCAAGTAAAACTGAGTTGACCTGTGGTCGGAGAAATTCTGAAATTAAGCCACCAGCAGGTGAAGTAGGGCATTGGGAGCTGCACGAGTTGACCTTAGATAGGTTAACTCTGACCGCTAGCTGGCTTACAGACACCTCTGTAAGGTCAGAGTTAACCTGACAAAAAGTTGACCTGGACATTTTTCTGAGTGTGGGCAAGTAAAACTGAGTGGACCTGTGGTCGGAGAAATTCTGAAATTAAGCCACCAGCAGGTGAAGTAGGTCATTGGGAGCTGCACGAGTTGACCTTAGATAGGTTAACTCTGACCGCTAGCTGGCTTACAGACACCTCTGTAAGGTCAGAGTTGACCTGACAAAAAGTTGACCTGGACATTTTTCTGAGTGTACAAACCTTACAAATGTTGCAACGCTATTCATAGTTTGAAATTCATGTAAAATTCGAGCTGTACCGTAGAAGAATCTCTTATTCACATGAGAAGGCTTTGTGTTTTATGGACAAAAGGAAGCGAAATTTCGAGTCATCTATTATTACGTACAAAATCACTGTAAATTTGAATTCAAATCGCACTAAATGTTTTGAATTTTTATTGAAAATATGGACATTGTGTATACAAAAAAAGCTTTAGAAAATTCTGTTAAAAATATTTGGTTTTTACAGTGTTCTAATGTTATTTGTTTCATCATTTTTTTAATATTTGTCCCTCCATACTTGTGTTGAAACGCTCTTCCATCGCATAATCTTCCCGTCCCCCTCTAGTTGGTACTAGATAAGTTAAAGTCATACATCAAAAAACTTTGCTTTTTGTGTGATACCAACTCGTTCGCACCGCTAAATTGCCATCATTCCCAGCTGGATGCCTAGAAATCCTGAAAATTTCGTAGCGTGGCGAAACCCACATCCCATCCCTTTGTCGAAGCGTGCGTTCTCCAAAGAAATTTTCCTGGAAACGAAAACAACGAAAAACTTCATCCGAGATGAAATTTTCGCTATGGAATAAGCAAATTTAAGCGAGAATGGCAACGACAATGAGCTTATGAACACCACCAGCACAAAAAGATCTGCGAAACAATTTTCAACTTGGTTCTAATGGAAGGAAACATCCCGAAAGCGGATTTCGGAACCAGGAAAAAACTGAGTAGAAATAAGAGATTCAAGGAACATATGTAAGGGACGCGTCAACACAAGCTCGGTACGTGCTGTAAATATAAGAGGATGTATCCCGATTTTGACCCCAATGCCGCATCCGACCATCTTCCCGGTTGATTTTCCAGTTTTTTTTTTGTTTTTGTTTTCAAAACTTCCCTTTATTCCTTTGCTTTTGTTTCATTTTGGATTTTGTTGATTTTCCCGACTGGGGAACACAAACAGGTCTTCGTATATCCAAGATTTAGTCCTTTACACGAAACAAATATAGGAAGATCAGACACCGTAAAGAAGTTAATGCGATTTTCTAGCTTTTAGCGTATAGAAAACCTCGAACTCAGAGGAATACGGCTTTCAACCCGATCGATTTGTCATGATGAATCATTGAATAGTATATCCACCAGCCGTGCGAGTAAACTCCAAAACTTAAGGTGTTTTAGTTTACAGTAAAATCACCCTTTTCAAGAAAAAAGTTCCTACCACAGCAGCGGATGGTTTTGGTTTACCATTGAGCTAAAGTTAAGCAAAAAGTTTGAATTCCATTTTAGTCACATATTGCAGTACAGATAAAACACCTATAGCGTGGCAGGTATGAGAAATCAGAAGTATTTTATATTTTCCTCCGGTCGGAAATGAATTTTAAAATCCTGTTCACAACATGCAAACATATGCTAACGCGGCTGTTAAATTGATTGAATATTAAAAAAGCAAAAAACGAGAAAAATTGACTACCACTGCAAATACAGACTAAAATTCATACATTATAAAAATTTCCCAGGAACAAAATAATGGGTGCCTTGAATGTAAGGGCGGGTTTCTGCTCTACATACTTCACGAGTTATTTTCTTAGAAAATATCAGAGCACCAAATTTTATCTTGTTTTGTTTTTCCCTTTTTTATAAATTAAATCCCTAAGAATTTTACGATAAAACCCAAATTGTTAGAATTAATTCATTTCTTTTCTGCCGCAGCTACAGTTTACATGAATAACCTGTCAGATATTGGATTGCAACATTTGAAAGGTTTGCTACGCATCATTAGCCGTAGTCATAATGAGTGTCTCAAGCGGTACAAAGCATTCTATTTTAACCCCAAGTTGAAATTTTTCAGAATATACTCTTTTTTATCACTATTTTATTATTGCAAAATGAAATACTGTTCTTAAATTCTTGAAACTATACTCCGAAAATACTCTTTTTAACTCATTGGTTTTCATAGTAAAGATATAACCTCTGATTTAGATTAATGGTGTCGTTAACATTGGGCAGTATCCTATCCAAAAAAAATCGTCATAATATCTCGTTAAAATTGAACAAAAATTTCCGTACACCCTAATTTTCATAGTCGAAAGAGTTAACATGAAGGTAGAGTTTTGAGTAAATGACGAACTCACATTTGTTGGATATATCACGATATAACAGTACACACTTCACTCATGAATGATTGATTCCATGATACATACATACATACATTCTCTGGACAACAATTTTTTCCCATATACCCTGTAAAATATAACAATAATACAGCTTATATTATCATAGAAAAAACCCCCGATAACGCGACTTTTATAAAACTTTTTCCCGTTCTTTTCCCTACATTTTTCCCTTTTTTAGGTATAATGATTTAGAATTTGAAACTTTTTTAGAGATGTTATGAACATTTTTTTTTTGCAGATTCAAGTCAGTGAAGGGTTTTGGCTGAGGTTTATGAATTGTAACAATCAATTATAATGTCACCTACAACATATATACATGAGAATAAAATACACTGTGGGGTTAATTTTAACATAAAGGCTTAAAGTTATCTTCTTTTCCAAACATTTATTAAAGGCGGAAAAAATTAAGTAAAATGATTTTAAAAAAATGCAGAATAAAACAAAATATTACACCCAGTGGTGGCTCTACCATATAGGCGAACTAGGCAACCGCCTAGGGCGCCAAGATTTTTGGGGCGCCAAATTCCATTTTACAATTTTTTATACCGACAAAAATAAAAAAAAAATTTTTAAAACGTTCAAAACTTTTTTGTACTTTTGGAATTTTTTTTTATACCTGTATGGTGAAACCAAAGGGTATATTAACTTTCCTTACCGTTTGTAATGCTACATTTACACGAATGACAAATTTGTCATTTTTTTCTTGTCATTATGTTAATTCCCGTGTAAATGGCATAATTTTTGTAATTTTTTCTGTCAGAAAATGTCAATCTCTCATAAAAGAATGAACTTGTCCATTCTTTTATGCCAGATTGTCATTCGTACAAACGCAATATTAGTTATGACAAAAGTTGAATACTAAAGTTGTCATAACTAATATTGCGTTTGCACGAATGACAATCTAGCATAAAAGAATGGACAAGTTCATTCTTTTATGAGAGATTGACATTTTCTGACAGAAAAAATTACAAAAATTATGCCATTTACACGGGAATAAACATAATGACAAGAAAAAAATGACAAATTTGTCATTCGTGTAAATGTAGCATAACGCCAAGATCCCGTCATCACACAAAAAAATGAATTACACCAGTGTATTTAGAATGATAAAAATAATTAATTTCTGCATGTCCGTCCGTCTGTCCGTCTGTCTGTCCGTCTGTCCGTCTGTGGCGCGGATTGCGGGCGCACGGATTGAGCTAGAGACTTGAAATTTTGCGCAGATCCGTTTTTCATAAAATGCGAGGCTAAGTTCGTTAATGGGCAAAAATGGCCATTAGGGGGGGTACCCCCCATACGAACGAAAACGGTTTTTGTGAATATCTCAAAAACGGTTCATCTTATCAAAAAAATGCAAAAACAAAAGTTATTTAGGATATGATTCTACATAAAACTCCCATACATCAAAATCAAAGTGGAATTTTGGTACAACTGTTCGAATTTTTATACGAATATCACCATACGGGTCTCCAATGATTGCCAGATTGGCAATTATAGCTTTTGTTATGTTTTTAAATCCACAATATATTTATGGAGTATTAGAAAATCGTCAATAGTCGGCATTACACGATATTTATAGTTTTCAGCACTCTACTCGTCCAAAAATGTGTTTGTCTGTTTGGTGTATGTAAATTTTTTTGTTTTCATGGTTTCTCGATAATGGCTGATCGGAACATTACGATATTTATACTGAACTTTAATCTCATTAGGGACCAGGTCTGAAAAGCGTATGATTTTGATGACAAGTTTTTTTTAAATTTTGTAATGCAATATTTTGTGTTATTTGAATGTCACTTGATTTTATTCAGCAATTTAAATATTATTGTTGAATAACATCAGTTTAATGTAATGTATGTTTAATATAAAAACATTTTTTTAATGTAAGATTTGTTTTTTCGATACATGGGAAGAGTAGCGGGGGGGGGGGGGGGGGAGGGGGGCATAAATTACATCTGCCTAGGGCGCGATGGTTAAAATAAATTTTTTGAGCCACCACTGATTACACCTTCCGACAAAATTCAACTTTTTTTTACACACATGAGAGAGTCCGACAGATTCTGAAATAGGGGTAAAAAAAAGATACCCATGCCTTCCTGTTTTTCTAAATCACATTGTTTGATTGTGTTTTTTAAACGCAAAATAATATTTTATATAAAGGTCTCATACGGTGATTACCCTTTTCCTTAAATTCCCGGAAAAAATCTTGTCTGGGGCTTTTTTGCTAATGATTAAGATTTTTAATTATAATTACTGTTGCTGTGATTAATAATGATTGAAAAAAAATTGATTGATTTGGCTATGACAAAATTTTTAGTTGTTTGATCAATTAACTAAAAAATTAGTTGAAACACGGAATTCAATTTAGCTGAGTTCAAAAAGCCTGCAAAGCAAGCGCAGCGTTCATTGGGCCTATGCCTTTAGAAATCAATGTCTAACGTTACCCGCTTTCTAAAGCTATAAAAGGAAGACTAGACTAGACAACCAATCGAGCGAAAATTTGGAAACATATCTTTTGGATGTAGGACCCCAGAGAAAGAATAAATACCTAAGTATGAAAAAATTTTATGAAAAAGTTTTCTAGCAAGGGTTCGTCTCCTGATTTCATTTGATTTTTTACCATAATTTCTCTCACAAAAAAATTTCCAGTATTTATTTAAAAACCTTTCACACATCAAAAGTTATTCCTTAACCCAAAAATTTCAAGAGAAAGAAATTGACTTTCAAATATCTAGAGGTATAAAAAGAAAAAAAAAATACGAAAATAATCATTTTCAACTTCAACTTCTTCGCATAGAAAAGTAGGTACTGGAGAAATATTAAAATATAAATTTTTCTTACCTTTTCATTTTATCGCACGTCATTTCTAACAATTCGACACCTGCCCAAATCGTTTTCGATGCGGCACTTCAACTTTTAAGGGTACACTTAAGACGGTTGAACTATTGGCAAGATTTTTTCATCGGAAACTTTCTCTTATCGCTAAAGTCTAATGTATTATACCAACATTGGCATTTTCCATAGAATAAAGGTACAGACTCGGATGTACAATGGGGTTTCTAGCACAGAATAGAAGACACATGCTGTTCCATTCGTAATCCCCAGCATGCGTTCATAATGGCTGCCAAATCGGGTTGTTCGAATCCCAAAAAAGTTTTCCTGCAATCAAAACTCCTTTTCAGAGATGATTTCCCACTCGATTGCCTCTTCCACCGCATCAGAATCCTATGAGTATCCATTCTTTTGGTCGTTGATTCCAAATTCAGTTGAACGTTTCGGGGGAATTTCCAAGCAGAAATAAAAATAGAAAACTTCCAACAAGAAACGAACGAACGGTCTGGCATTTGTTTAGCATTCCTATTGATATGTTCGAATGTTTATCAACTTGCGCTCTTTTTTCATTTCAATTCCAACCAGTCTCCATCTTCATACCATAGATTTTCAACATCACGATGGTATTTTCGGAATGCTGAGAGGATGCCGAAAAATGATGTTGAAAATCTAAGGGACGAAGATGAACATAACATTGAGAAGGGTCAGTTTGCCTTGTTATGATTCTACTTTTGTTCGCTAGCCAAGCAATTCTTTATCAGTACTATTTTCACACGCTCGCTCCGTCCAAAAAGTTAAAGCAATGCCATGCGATAGAAAAAAAATCCTTTTTGCCATCCTTAGATGAGAAACACCCACTATTTGCTGCAGAACAGATGCCAGAACCTCAAACTTGTGCCAAATTCTTGCCAACATTTTATTCAGACTCAAAAGCAGGCATCATGTCCGAATTTTTCCTCTGGTTTGCTTTGGTTTGGCCTTTTGCAGTGTTATTTGAGATGACAGGACTCAGGAAAAAAGTGGAAAATATACTCAACAAAAAGATTTTGTTTTTGAATTGATTTACATTCGGGGATTGTAATTTCGTTTTATGTGTCTCATGTGGCATATTTTGTGGGTCCAATTCAAACGTAATAAAAGATTTCACTCAAAAGTTTATTTTGCACATCATTTAGAAACATTAACACTGAATTTAGAGCGAAAATGACACCAATTTCTCTACAACAAATTGTATTACATAACAGAGACAGTAGTATGTGTTAATGACACAAGTTCTAATCTCATTTTCGTATCTTGAATATAATTCTCTAATCTAAAGTTCATACCGTCTTTTGTATTGTGGTAGATTAATTTAAAAAATATAAATAAATTTTTGGCACTAAATGAATTGAAGTTGTAAATTAGAATAAAAATTTAATATGTTTTTTTAAAGGTTGACAAATATTTCAAACAAACCTCATTTTTTAATTGTTTTTATCAAATAGGCATAATGTAGGATCGGTAGTAAGTTTTTGAAAATTTTTCGATCTTGAGATTTTTTTTTAAAAAGATTTCCTGAAAAACCACGAGTAAAGCCGTTTTATTAAATAGTCTTTCTGTCCCGCTTGAGCTGCAGTATTAAAATTTTGCAGAGATACTTGATACTAAAATGATTTTATCTTATTAACTTTTAGTTGAATTTTGTTAATCGGAATTATAGGTCAAAAAAAAGGTCATCGAATTTTTGGTTTTCTAAAACAAGGCCCCTTTTGAAAAGAAGGTTTAAAAAAAATTTCGAAAAAAATCGCATATGCCAAAATATATAATTACGCCACTGCCATAAGTTGATATAAAATCTCCCTTCATTATTACCCCCCACTCCTGCTATCTTCTGAACATCTGCAAGGGTTTTGTTTCAGTTTTCCCTCTTAGATATGTCACCTCTCAAAAAAAATGTGGACCCAATTTTTCAAAAATTTTGTGGGGTGTTACAGATAAGGTGCTTCTTTAGATTTTTGTGTGTAGAACAAAATTTACCTTTGAAGAATCCTAAATCTAACCAGAAGGTGCAAGACACGTATCAAAACAAATATATTAATAGAGAGGTTTTTTAAGTCCGCTTTTTTACTATTTGAGACCCAATTTTGGTGTATTCGTACTGTGAAAGTGGAATTCTTACTGTATTGATTTTGACACTTTTGAATCTTTCATTAAGTCCCAAAAATATCTTTATAAGCCACCTTTTTATATCGGAAAAGGGCAACGCCCTTTCTAGCTTGATTACTTATGCACGAAATACTTTGACCCATCATTTCGCAGTTCGATACGAATATATACATAGTTCGCCATCAAAATTATGACTGGAATATTACATCACAAATGATTACAAAGTTGAAAAAATCGAAAAAAGGTAATCGGGAAGCAGAAAAAATCCGAAAAAAAGCTCGTGAATAAACCTTATCCCCAGGATTTTTATTGGCTTTGATCTAAAATCAATAATTTAGGGATATTTTTGATCATTTTGTATTTTGTATAAATTTTCTGCCCTTGGACCTTTCTTCAGTTTATATCCCGGTTGTCAGCCACCAGAAAAAGGGAAGCCAAATGCAATCAGACGTTCATTTCAGGATTCGGGGAGTTTTATACCCGGTTGGATGGATGGATGGCGAATGCTGACGTTGCCTTTTGGCTGCCCCAAATAACTTACCTGACATCGCAACCAATTTTCGACTTTCATTTTGGCACTCGGCGAATAAATTACCTTTCGTCGCTTCAAGTAGTAACTAGCAAAGTGTAGAGGGTTGGTAGATTGTACTCAAGTAGATAATTGGGAATGAGTTTTATTGGATTCCTTCCCCATTACCATGAAATGAATTTCTCGCACACAGCCAGGCACACATACACTGACAACACAGCAAGTGACAGTATCAGCTCCAACATAATGAGGGTGAATGATGAAACAACAATGATATGAGGCACTTTCATCCCCATCACCCTATCACGATGAAGGCCGTATTCTCTCTATAGTCAGAGAGTAGATCATTAGCAACAGTCTCGAATGGGGCTCAACCAGGTGAATAAATAAATGGCCCAATGGAATTTAATTGTTCTTTAAACAAAATGAACTGACACCATTTATTATTCATTAAAATGTATACTTTTTTTATTTCGATAATTTATTTATTTATTTTCGTTTTTCACTGTAATTCACCCAAGCCAAAAATAAAATCAACACCGATATTATACAAATTTAAATTTTTAAGTTTCAGTTTCTGTTTATAATTTACAAATTAATTAGTGCTGGTATAGTATACGAATTCATTAAATAAATAATCATTTTAATTATAGTGAAAAGCCATTAATTCAAACGAAAAATCTCACGGAAATTATATTCCTGTTTTAATGAATTAATTTAAAAATCTATTTTGTAACTCGCTAAAAATGGCTTTTTTATAGCATTTTATTTATTAAACTCCTGGAGGAGGCAATCAATGCCCCCAACATATTTTTAGAGAAAAAAATTGCGTTTCATAAATCAATTCAACTGAAATTATTGTGAAAAAACGCTTACAGAAAAATTACACGCAAGCGAAAAACAATGATTTGCAGCATCCCCCAACCGGAGTCGAATCGAGTTCGTTTTGTAAATCCGGGACTATCTCTTCTAATTCGGGGCGTATTGTCACCGCATTATTACCCGACCTTTTCTAAAGGAATTTTAAATTTTTTTCACAAAAATTGAACATTTAAGGTATCAAAAAACTTGTAAAGACAAAAAGTTTTTTTAATAAAGCTTCACATAACTTTTCCATATACCATATGCCAATCGAAGTGACTCTAGATATCCAAAATATCCTGTAATTTTCGTTAGCCACTTCAAAAACGATTTGGTAAAATATGTAAAATTGAGAACAATCTTTATTTATTACACTATTAAACAAAATAAGTTCTATTAATGCCAAAAACTTTAATTGAGTATGATTTAATTTCATACTTGAAGTAACTTACGTTGATCTTAGTTAAATACGAAATGAAAATGTTCACTCATACTTTTGTTATGTTATAAAAGTAAATGCCACTAACCGAACAAGATGAGGTGGATTATGACAATTTCTTCAACTCAACAAAACTTTTGTCATTTTGCTATGGCACAAATAATCCTCATCATAGGTCTGAAATAACAGCAATACTCACTAAAATCTATATCTATCCATCTATGATGATACAAACGCACTTGAGCTAAGATACGAATATGAAGGAAGGAAGGAAGGAAGGAATATAGCTTCAGAAACAGACCTTCAGGACTACAGTATTCCTTGTAAGCGACATCAAAACTTAGTATATACATATATGGTCGTATACATCATAAGTAAACTTAAGTTTTATCCTGTTCCCATAGTGTGATTACTGTTCTCCGTGCATCCTGCCGAAGAAGACCTTCTGTGAACCCTCAGGTCCTTGACGGAATTCCTTGGAAATTTCATTTCTTAAGAATCCTTGTTCATGTTGTCTACGACTTCTACTGCCGCCGTCTCTTTTCCATCAAATTTTCAGTCACTCGTACAAATGTAACTTTTCGTGTAGTTTTCCGTCATCGTCCTTGCTTTTGTCATCTCATAGTCATACTATAAAATATGGAGTAAATCTTTAATGTTCACGACGAAGCCTGAAATTGGATTGTGGATGCCTCTACTAGGAGTTGGCAGAACTACTTGTACAAATATAGTGTTGAAAACTTGTTCAAGTTGTGTTGCTTCGAGTAGCTTTTTTTCGAGTCATGTCTTTTCCGTCTTCTGGATGTTTGCGTTTTAACGATGTTGGTGTCGTTGTCTTACAAACTCCCGGTTTTATATACCCAGACCCAGAATGTTGAAGGTCTATGTTCTTTCGACAAGGTTCTGTTGACTTTTTGTGTTTAAGTTTGGCTCTCATTTGTTGAATTTATTAAGTGCTAGTTAGTTAGCTGGTTAAATTGTTTAAAAACTGCAAATACAAATAAACACGATGAAAATGAGAAAAATCCAACGAAAATAATATTTATTTGGTAATGCGGTGTTTAATTTATGGGAAAATATTATAAATTCTCGAAAATTTGTTTGTCAACTATTGTGCTAAAAATTTCGCATCCGTTTATATTTTTATTAATCCGATAATAACGAATATTGCTAACCATAATTTTTTTATACAAACTATTTAAACAAACAATTTGAAATAATTCTCAGCCGAGCGATTTATTCATTGTGAATAACAGTTTTACGTATAATAAATGGAATGTTTTTCAAAATAGTACTCAAATTTCAATATGTACTTTAAATAGGTGCTTTTTTTATTTATATAATACTAGCTTGCATACCCGTCGTTGCCAGGTTAAGTTTTTTCAATTTTTTTTTTTTTATGGTCTATGTTGGAGCTGAACTTCAGGCCAATCGGCTCGGTAGTTTCCCCGCGAAAGGGTAACATAGAGGAAGAGCTAAGTTTCGAGATCACTTTATCCCCTCCCCTTACTCCCCCACCTCTCGGGCTACTTTTTAATGGGTCTATGTTAGGGCTGGACCCCCGACGGACATCTATGCCAATCGGTTCAGTAGTTTCCCCGCGAAAGAGTAACCTAGCGCAAAAACTAAGTTTCGAAATCACTTTACCCCCTCCCCTTACTCCCCCCACCCCTCGCGCTACTTTTCCGTATGCCTATGTTGGAACCAGAACTACCACAGACACTCATGCCAAATTTCAAGTCAATCGGTTCAGCCGTTTTTGCGTGAAAGAGGAACAGACAGATAGACAGACAGATAGACAGACAGACAGACACATTTCAATTTTTTAACTGAATTTTTACAATAGAAAAATATATGAAAAAAAGGTTTTTACCTTTCTGACTTATAAGAAAGAGTTTAACGCTCGAATAGTCAAAATTTTAACTGGACCTCACACATGTCCCCGAATTCAGTTCGACGAATACTACAAAATCGTATGCAAACCAATTTTGAAAGATCCCCATTGCAATATAACTGGATTTATGAAAATTTCCTTCAATTGGATTTTAATGTGTGGAAAATTTTGTAAAATAACATTCTAAATACTTTTTATCTTAATATTTTTTTTTGTGAAAATGAACTGTTTTCTCGAAAAAAATCTATTGTATGAAGGCAGGAGGAAAATGTGTCTCAATTTTGTAATTTAATTTTCTTAAACAAAACTATCGCAAATACCATAATACCAAATACCATAAATTCGCCACTACCACTGTAGGGTAGGAGCGGGCGTGTTGAATTACTTTTTAGAATTTAGGTTGTAGCGCGCACATAAAGTCACATATCGATCCAATGGTTAAGCCATTCGATAGAGGGATTCCTTGACTACATTTCATAGAAGAAAATTTTTTTAAATGTTTTATTAACTGCCCTCCAGCTTAATTTAAAGGGTGATTCAACATGCCCGCCGATTTGCAAGTGGTGCGGGTAAGTTGAATAATTGTAAGTTTTCATACTTAAGCATGAAAAAACGTTATTTCTTAAGAAAAAAAAGAATGAAATAAAGTAGGTATTTTATTAAGCAAAAAAATTTTAATATACATTATATAATGTAAATATGAAAAAAAATGAAATTTACGATTTAGTTAATCGCTTATTTCATTTTTTTTTTTGTTGTCCAATTTTTGATTGTTTTCCTGCTGCGTTTTTATAAAAAATGTAAAAAATCATCAAGAAACAAACAAAAATTGATAAAAGAACAAGGGAAATGTGAAACAAACGTCAAAAAAACAAAAAATACGTAAGAAAAAAATGATTCAACTTTTCCGCCAAGCCGTTATTCAACTTACCCGCAACCCACTTTTTTGATATTTTCTCTTAGAAAAATCACAAAAACAATAAATTTGAATGTCTCACGAGGTTTTTTTTATTCTAGAGGTGTTGCGCAACACTTTTAATACAAAAAATTTCCAGATTGACAAAAATTTGTATGAGAAATGGGTAAATCACTGTATAGTCTAATATTTACTTTTAGAGCCAAAAACACACATATTCCTGTCACTTACGATATAAATAAGGTATCGCTCTCAAAATTTTATGGCAAGTAGAGGACATTAATACTACCAATATACTAAAATTTCAAAAAAATTGACTGGATAGTTTTTTTAAATTTGGCAATAATTCAACATGCCCGGTAATTCAACATGCCCGCTCCTACCCTACGATTTTTTGTGGTATTTGTAAAATTATTTGTTGAGTTTTTGAGTATTTTTCTCATTCATTAAGGGACATTGAATATTTAAGGTCATAGAAATCTAAAACGCACCTAATCGTTATGCACTTAAAACAAACTTTTGTGCACAAATTTGGTAAATCTTACAATGGCCATTACTGAAAGTTTTCATCCATTATCAATCTTAAAAGGACTCGCCACTTAACTCAAGATTTCTTTAGCCCTTTCAGCTCCACTTCAGTCTCTCTACTTAATATAATGACCTGAGACTCACTTTAAAATTTAATATACAAATAGACATTGAATAGTGTTCGAAACGAAAGCCAACTTTCAATAATTAACATAATTGATCGTGCATTGTCACAGCAAATTGCACAGGAGAGATTATATTCAATAGATACGAAGGCAGCAGCACTCTTTAATACCCTGTATGTAGAAATAGTTTTATGTTCTACTAAAATATAGTTTACGCTTCTTTAGTTTAGTCTGCCTTAAGCGGCTTTTGGTCCTTTAGCCTTTTTAGAACCCATTTCAACCAGCACTAAGTGCAAAAACAAAGCCAATTGCAATCTTAGGTTGATCAGCAAGTTATTTCGGTTTTGATTTAATTGTTTTTTTACCAGTATTACATAGCATTATTTATTTATTATAAGAAGTTGCAAAAACAAAAAAAAAATCAGAAGGATTCATAAATGAAAATTGGGAAAGCACCTTTCCTGGGGTAAAATTTTTGTGTGCATTATTTCCATAATATTATAATTTTGAATAACTAATCAAATGGGACACGAATTAAAAATAGCGTTTAAAAAAATCAATAAAGTCGCAAACATTCCAGGTTCAAAATTTAAAATTTTTCCAATACTTAATGCTTTTTACGATTGTCGCAATCAAATTTATGGTAAGAATTTTTTGGGCTACCTAATCTGAATGTAAGTAATATAAATCTTACAGCAGCAACGGCGGATAGGTACTTACCGATGTACAGTTTAATGAGTTCTCGTAATTAACTAATGCGAATCCGTGCAAGGTGAATCCTTCAAGCAGCAGCAGCACTTCCTTTCATTCGCTTCATTTTCCAAAACGGAATACGGAACTGATTTCGCTTCCTCGCTTGCCATTAAAAATTAATATTGCAAAAAAAAACGAAAGAACCCCCTACAAAGTTTTTTTAGAAAAGGATTTTTAACTATCAGTGCATAAAACGTATAAAAACGATACGAAAAGACAATAGTAAAGTCCTTAACGTTATGCAAAGCTCTCTTTATAATATTCTTGTAGCGCGTGGCCTTAATATTATTATAAGAAAATTTTTTTGTTCCTTGGGATCCTTTTTAAATTGTTAAAATAATTTAGTGTCTCTCAGATCGTGTCATTTTATGCTAGACCATCCTGTGTAGTCTCCGATATGGGTTCGTATAGAAAAGATACTCTAGTGATTAATCGATTTTTGATTGGAAACTGTCTGTGATGGAATTTACCTATCCTGTCAGGTACTTTACTTAAGTCCTTTTGTCCGCCTCTGTTCGAAACACATTCCCTTTTCATCCCCAAGATTTTCCTTTCATTTTTTCCATCTTTTTTCACAAGTGGCATATTACCCTAAGCTTATTTTGTTACAACTATGTATACCGAACGACCAACCAACAACAGACTACTTTTCTTTTTATTCATGCTGCTGTCTTTTTTATACTATATAGGAAACCTTTTATATGTGAGTAAGCTCCTTTTTTGGGAAAGTTTTGGCATCAGAATTAAGTGGCATTAACTTTGCATTAGTTGATTGCTTTTTAAGACTTTCTCGTTCAATATGAACTTGTAGTGGCAACAAAACACAAAATGGAAAAACAAAGACTTTTTGTAAATATATTTACCCCCAACAAAAAACAAAAATTGAGAGAATAAATTTTGTTAGTTTGAGTAAATAAATCAGCAATATAAATATCAACTAACAACACTATAATTTAGACATCGATTTACAAACTTGGAAATAGTTTTATTTGTGTGAGAAAGAGATATTTAATATATGGGGGATTTAATTTATATTGTAATCATTCAAAAAAACCATATCTTAAAATATACTTACAATTAGAAGATTAATCCATATCTACTTACCAAACTCCACATATGTATATTTAGCTCCATCGTCATAGTGGAAAATAGAAACGTTGTCATATATCCATCACAAATTACTAAAAGGCGAATTGTTTACCGCATGCACACAATTTTAAACATTCCATTAACCCGTATACACACGCACTGCCAACAGTTCCTGGTTATTTACAAACAGCCATGGGATACCCAGTGTGATCTTCCTGCATTTTATGTATATGCAATCGTAAATAACCCTCAGAATTGGGTTAACCACCACACCCACTGGCGATGTTATTTAAACAGAGCAGAAATAAAAAAAATAATGATTCCAGTTTTTGTGCATGGAAAGGGTTGAAACTCATTCATTCTATACTCCACCGAAACTTTAAATCTGTTTTAAACAAGAAAATAACTGCCTGTAAATTATTCAGGACAAAATTATTCGAAACGGGATAGATGTTAACAACCGGCAGCCGCAACATTGTATCCCAGTGTTCTGGGAAATTTGCCACGCAGCGCGGTTAACTCTGATCCTGTCTAACCCGCCCAGTCTAACCAGAAAAAAGCTTCCATCCCCAAAATATGCAATTCGTTCTTCCTGCAGGAAAATAAAGCCACCTTCATACTATTTACTCGTATGTTGCTAAACCTGTTTAGAATTCATTTCAATGTTGTTGCGATGACCCGGGTTATGTTTGCGGAACGAAACCAATTTAGTTGGACGGATATCGTAATGGTTACCATATAGATGTCATATATAGGATGTGCTTTCGTACTAACAAAAAACACACATTTTTGATATCCATAAAGTGGTAGTCCTTCCACTGCTGGCTCACATCCGTTGAATTAATTAAGCGGGAAATTGTTATACGCGACATTTAAAGGAATATATGAATACTTTTGAGGTGAATTAATCTTTAGTTCTCAATTTGTATTAGATTTAGATGTGCAACGCTGCAGAGCTTTAAAATAACACAATCAAAACTTATCTTCATATTATTTTTAAGAGCAATTTTAACAATTATTTGCCTAGCTCTGAATCAAGTGAAAGTCCGCAAAATTTGAGTCTCCAAAGAGTAGAAAAGTAATCTTCTACAATAATAGCGATTGTACTTTTATGAGTTTGTACAATAAGCCCCTAACGTACTTACAAAAGATACGAACCAAAAGTACTACGTCACAATCAACTAAATTGAACAGGTGCCAATGGTGAAATGTTGCTTCAAAACTATGCTGCCATTGTACCTTTATGAGTTTGTACAATAAGCCCCTAACGTACCGGAAAATTTAAAAAAATTTATACACTCTTAAAAAAAACAAAATAACTACTCAAAAGTTTAAAAAAAAATCGCTGAAAATCCTTAAAATTCGTAGATACGTCACTAATGAAAACTTTTCGCCAGGATTTCTGAAATTAATCAAATCGCAAAATTACTTTAATCCTCATTTGTCAGAGGCTTTCAAATAAATTCATGCGAATAACCAAAAGTCTATTAAACCATCAGCGAAACAATTTGCCATCGTATGATTAATTTCCAACAGAAAAGGAATTATTTAAAAAAAAAACTTATATTTTTCACAATTTTATGATGGTGAAAGTATTTCTTAATCTGTCAAAAACAGTAAAATTGCAGTGTTGGGATCATATATTTTTTGCTTCTATAAATGGTTCATATATTTTCTGTGAAGTTGAATTGTTTATTCACACACATATTTCGAAAAGTATATCTCAATAAAAGGGATATGTGACATGTATATGAATGTGTATTTTGTATCCCATATAAATTGTCAAAATTATTGAATATTGTACGAATATGATATTTCCCACACTCACGTGTAACCGAAAAATTTTAGCAGTTGATATGTTGTGGGAGCGGCCACCTCCTTCATTAATCAACATCAAACAATGTCATTCGAGTTTCCTTCCTGCAGATGCGACCGGCCCAAATATTTTATTCGTCAGGCACAGACGACAATAGAACGGGGATTCCCCTTCATTTCATTCGGAATTTGCTTTCATTCTATTCCATTAACAAAAGCTTCATTCACCATTAACAAAAGCTTCATTCGATACTCTCGCTCCACCACTTTGACTATTAGATCCTTGCTTTCCATTTCCGTTCGGTAGGGTTTTTTTTATTTTTTGCTAAAAACCACAACATCCTTAGCTCCGAAATTAGTCAATTTAATTTAACCAACAGTTCGTGATGCATCTGTTTGCAAGCCCTGAGATCCTATCCTCCGATATTCTTAAAACTTCTCAACTCGATTCGCCAGGACCAAGCGAAGAAAATCTGCAGGAATCTACAGCAATGCAAGGATCTCACATATGTATCTGATGGTGTGGTCTCTAAACCGTTTTTCTCTAACGTGCCAACAAATTTATTGAGCTTTTTAACAGATTTTCGAGCGTATTTTCGTTGAATTATTTTCGTCCCTTCTTTCCTTTATTGCAACACAAGGTAATTGGATTTTGAGGTTTCGGAGAAATTATCTTAAGAATTGTGCGATAAAAACAAATTTTCTGAATATTTTCCGTCTGAAAACTTTGTTGTATAGGAAAAGTGCATTCGAAATTCGAATGTGTTGAAATGCAAAGATTTTTAATGAGTATTTGCGGTACTCCTGGGAAAACATTTGGAAAAGTAAGATAAGGAAATTAATTTCAAACTCTTAACGGGGAATTAGTATAAAGACAAATTTTTCAATGTTCTTCAGTTTTCTAAAATTTTGTTTGCTTTTTCCCAAACAGATTTTTTTTTGTTTTTAAAAGACTTCTTACTTTTACAAAAAAAGATTTTTTATGTTTATATCCTGTAGAAAAGTCAGGTATCAGATAAGAAAAAAAAGATGATTAGACCGATCGGTCTTAACTTAAAATTTGAAGCTCCTCACAAAAAAATGTGTAGCTCCTTTAAATTTAAAACTTATGTAAAATTTTCTTCCGATAACTGGCGCCCCCCAGCTAGTGTAAGAAAAACGAGATCTCACCAAAAGGAAATTCTTCCTTTTCGGTGAGATTTCGTCGATTTTCTGAAATAAAAAAACCCCGGTTTTCTAAAATAAAAAAACCCTTTCAGGAGAAAAAAAATTACATACATAAATAAATAAAAGAGACCTATATTTTGTTTAAGACAATTTGCAAAAAGCTAGATAAGGTAAATGGATAAAGTAGAATAAAAACCTTTCATAAAAATTCTATAACTATTTTTTCCAATCCTAAATGAAAGTATAACTTCTTTTTACAATATAGTTAACTTGTAAATTAATTTTAAAAAAATTAAAAAAACTAAATGCAATGATTATCGAAATTATAAATCTCTAGAATTGAAAAATATGTTCATGCTACGAAAAACTGCGACGTTTGGCTAATGTAAGCTATTTGACCTTTTGCTTACACATTAGAGATAATTATTGTATTTTAAATTTAAACAATCTTAAAATAGCCTTAATAACGTCTGTTTGCTAGACTTTTAATTACAAAAGATACCAACCAAAAGTACTACGTCACAATCAACTAAATTGAACAGGTGCCAATGGTGAAATGTTGCTTCAAAACTATGCTGCCATTAGCGAACATAGTAGTTTAATACCTGAAAAAATACCTGGTAGCACAAGTTGATTACGTCTTTTTCATTTACTTCGTATTTTAGTTTATTTCGTCGATCTGCGCTGGAAGTTTCAACTGACTTGAAGTCGACCACCTGGCAAAGATACTCCCATATTTTTGGAATACTTGTATACGAGTTTTAGATACAAAAGCACTTCGTTCGCATGTGTTTGGATAAACATCCAATTCCCGATATAAACATTGTTTGTACATAGTGCCTGGGAAGTGTATTTCTCATTAGGTTTCTTCCAGCTGAGATACTTTTGTGGTCGTCTATAAGCTGATTTCGACGGATTCTCTGGTTCCACCCATGTGAGCTTCTTATGTTTATAACCGACGAACACTTTCGAAGTTAACTTAAAAGTATCTATAGTTCACTAGTCTTGCCCAATTCCATTGAATCCCATTCAAAATTGTGTGCTTTGACCACACATTCCAGTGTCATTCTGTTTTGTGTTTAACGCCAACAACGTCGCTTGGATTTACTACCATTCCGTTGAATTTCACCGAAAATTCTAAATTTTCAACCAAATTACAGTATTTTTTGTGCTCATTTAATATCGAAAAGTATTCATTCTTTAAATTTCATCTACAAATTGTAGTAAGTTACAAATTTCTACTAATTTTCATGTGAAATTCATATCAAAAGTTGGTGGCTCTAATTAAGACTTGGTCACACCCAAAACTTGTGTCATCTGCCCCGACTGAGTGCCACTTTCTTGTTTATATTTGATAAATAAACAACATTTTTTACTGTTTTTTCACATCTAATTATCAAAAAGTGTAATTCGATTGTAATAAATTTATTAATTTTTCATAATTGGAAATTTTCAGGAGGAAATGATATAAATATTCGGAAGGGTTATTGCCCAGCTATGTCAACACTTCAAGAACGCGAAGCCTATCTTCATAATCCGTACTTCAAAGGACACGCTTTCAGTAATTTCTCATCCTTTTATAGTACTATTGCAGTTTGCACGGTACTTGGAGGATTTATTATACTTTTGAATATAATTTGCTGCTGCTCCAAATATCGCCATTACTGGCAGGACAGACATACAGGTATTAAATATTTTATTGGCTTTAATTTATAAAAATTGTACTATTCAATTTAATTAAATTATTTTTAATTAAAGGAAATCGTTGGCTTGTTTCTATCTGGACGGCAACGCCACATAAGCAACCTCCACTCGATTTGAAAGAATTGAAACCAGTTAACGAACTTTACCCTGTTCAAGTAAGTTTCAATTATTTCTTTTGTTTTCTTTATGAGAATCATTTATCAGTATATCAGATTTAGCAAACCGTTTATAAGGTATAGAACCAATCGCCTTGAACTGTCGAATCAAAAAATGAATTATACTAGTTTTTTTAGAAAGATAAAAGTCTGTCCCTCCGTCTGTTTCCTGCCACTAAAATAGCTCTCGAGAGCATTGAGCTAGAGACTCGCAATTTTGCACAAATTTCTTGTGAAAAGCGAGTTTAAGTTTTTGAATAGGCAAAATCTGATTTCTCCTTGCCTCCCACACGCGAATGAATTTTTTTTACGTTTTATTTGAAGTATTCCCTCCCCCATACAAATTTGCTATCTCCTCATAAACAAATTGTAAAATTTCAAACGACAAGAGTGTCAAGATATGATTTTAAAAAACCTTAATTCAAAAATTTAATTTTATTCAAGAAAACAACCGGTGGTACTTATTATATGCCCTGAATCAAAAATTCTATCACGATTCGAACTTAAATTATCATATAGATTATATGACGATTGCCTCCTGGCAATTGTAGCAATTCTTCTATAATTTCTAAATAAATCTTAAAAAAAATTCTTTTTTGCTAGAAATACCATAATTTTCGTCCCCTCTTATAGAGAACAGTTGAGATTCCCATAGAATACGTGGAACAACCATCTACTTACGAGCAGCCGATCCTGCAAGTGGACCCATCATCGCCATCCGTTGTCGAACAACCCACAACTCAGCAACAACGTCCCCATAGACCCGTTTTCCAAGGCGGACGCCCGCAACGCCCACGACGCGGCGAAGAATACGTTGAGCTACAGAAACGCGAGAGCGACATTTAAATATCTCATCCCAACGGTCACAATATGGCTTTCATACTCTTATATCCTGCGGTTGCGATGCTCGCAATGTTCGTCCTCGGCGTCATTATAATCCTGTTGCGTTTTGGTCCGCAAATCTGCAAAGTTCGCCACCATGCTTTGCCCGACGCTCAAGAGTGGAGGGGCAAAGGATACGACCAGCCCATTACAATTAGTTATGCATAGGTTTTAGTACAAATTCTATAAAAGATGTATACTCTTAAAGATTTTCCATTTTATTTGTAAACAACAATTCAATTTCTAAAATTATTGTATATTGCACACCAATTTTATATCCAAAAAATATTTCAATTTGCTGCTAAGTGCTTTTAACAAATGTAGTTTTTATACATGTTTAGATAAACCTTTTATAACCATTATTGTAATACAAAAATTTTATTGGTAATTTCCCTTTTGGGAAGATTACGAAAAAAGACAAAAATTATGAAACTCTTAAAGAAGAAACAATGCCGTCCATTAATACAATTTAGACTGTAAGAATTATTTTGTATCAAAGCAATAATTTTCTATATATTCTCAAATATAAATGTTTTAATGTAAAACGCTGTTTTATTGTAAAATTTACACAAAAGAATCTTCTAAAACCTCATTAAGCTACACATCTATAGCGTAAGTCAATTTTTTTACCCACATTTCGTTGTTCAGAACGTCCAGTTGGACCACTCCTTCCCTCTCCCTCACAAGAATTTAATACTTTTTCTATTTTCTCGACAACGGTGAGTCGTATTGAAAAAATTTATAAAGATAAAATCTGTTTAGAATATGATTTTACATAATCGTTCCATCCGTCAAAATCTAATCGGAACACTCCTTTCCGCATCTCCTATACAAATGATTTTTTTTAATAAACGTTTTGTCTACCATCATATAGAGTATTTGACGATTGGCCCCTGGCAATTGTAGCTTTTATGTTTTTATTTATAAATCTTAGGTGCAAGTGCGTACTACAATAGTAAGCATATTGGATGCTGATAAAGGGGCAATGTACAGTTGTAGCTTTTCCGATAACAGATTTAAATTGGGCGACATCAAATTCAATCTCGTTTGTTACAATAAAACACCAATAGTTTTTTTTTAAATTTTCTTTATTTATTTTATGATTTTTTTGTGGGTTTTTTTGTATTTTTTGTCAAAATTGGAATTACTCATTTTTTGTTTTTGAAAAATCACAATTTTCTTAAAATCTACTCAATAAAATCAGATTTTCCTTACATCTTAAAAATAAGAACAATTTTTTGTATTTGCTGCAGTTTTTCCATCATTTGTTTTTTTGTTGTATACTTTTTCCACCATCGAAAATATATGTATATTCATAAAATTTTATAAAAAAAGAATAATTAAATTATGATTCTTAGCAATTAATAGATAGTTTTGTTTTCCTCACAAGATCTTGTAATTTTATTTACTTGCTTTAAATTGTTTTATTTTTTTCGTTCCCTACGTTTTTAAACTTTAGACTCATTGCCTACAGAAATAAAAATTGACTTTTTTTGAAATTATTTTAATCTACATTAAGAAATTAGATCTGTTTTTGATAGTAAAAATTGTTGAATTGTTTCTTATCAACGTAAGCGAAGAAACAAATAAAAACCGTTTAAGGAAATTCAAATATTTGTATTTTGACGAAAATGTATGGAAAAGGCAAGTTCGAATTTAATGTTTTAACGTTTCCTGTTTATTTGTTTATATTTCTTTTAATGTAATTAAAAAATATACTATCCTTTGATATGATTTTTGATTTTTTTTAGATTATTTTACCTCTGTCTTGACTTTTTATATCTCAAGTTCATCTTCGAAAGTAAAAAAATATCCTCTTATTAAAAACTGATGTCAAAAATTGGTCCGCTTATGGCATAAAATTTTCCAGATTGGATTATTTTAGTTTATTTCAATGCTTAAATAAATGTCGTTTTTTGAGAATGAATTGATGTTCTAAAAAAATCAATTGGACGGTGTAGCATTTTTTGTGATTTGGCGATAACGGAAAATCTGGTGTTAAACCATTGATTCATGTTTATGTGGAATTATGAGAAAAAAAACCAGTCACTAAAAAGATCAGTTTAACAATGGATCTAAAATTGTTACGTATAAATGGTATTTGAACTGAAAATGAGTATTTCAAAAAAACTGAAAGTTGTAAAAACAAAACTTTCAAGCAAGTAAAAATTAAATGGCACTTGCAAAATGAATAAAAATGCATTCAAAATAATTTGTAAATTAGTGGAAATAGCTTTTCTCTTATAAAGTTTACATAAAAATATGTTGAAAAAATAATTTGGAAAAATGTACCCAAATTTCAACAAACGGACTTCAAAGCCTTTTGTCTTCTATTATAATTCTATTATTAAAAACAAACTTCTGATAGTGATTGAGTTATAAATTAATCTAAAGCAAAATTTACGAATAATTTTATATTTTTATTTTACAAATTCGATTAAGTACAAAAAAATTAGTACTCACGCTTTTTCGTATCCTAATCTCTTTTAGCGTGTAAAAATATTTTTTCCCGTATATTTTGTTTTAATAAACAGCTGGTCAACATAAAAAGCGTAAATACCCCTATTATAAATTAAAAATTATCACAAATATCGTTCGATTTCACGATAATAGTAAGTGATTATTTAAACAATGAATATTTTTAATATTTATAATCTATTTATTGGTTTATGTTTAAATTTTTAACGTTTTCCATACATTTTCGTTTCTGTAGATTTCAACGAATTGATTTTAAGAAGTGAAAAACACGACTGCCTTTAGTTTGTGAGTTTGAAACAATTTTATTGTGGAAATTCAAGAAATTCTTGTTTATTTTATTAAGGAATCACTTTGCAATCAAAAGTTTTGGTTCAAAAGGGTTCTATATTCCTCTAAAGCCAAATTAAAAGATCTTCATATTAACCTATAATGTATGTAGGGTGTTTGGAATAGCCTCGGTTGCTTGTTTTGTGCATTCCGTAGTTTTTCCAGTGTCAGACATGTTTTTCTGATAGCGTGTCAGCTCAAATCGGATTTTAATCTCCCCAAAAGATCTTTGAACAATTCATTCTTTGCTTCTGCAACTTTATTGATTGGTATTTCATTGAAAATTAAACTCTGTATCTGTGTGGGCATTAATCCCTAGAAATGTTGACAGTTTCCACAGTAAAATTGTTTAAAAATTTCACACTATAAATGCTATTTGTTCTATACAATTGACGAAATATTCAAATCAACTCCTACATCTCTAATTGTATTATTTCTATTGAGAACATATAATTTGCAGGAATTTAATCAATGTTTTAGTGATTTACATTTCATTTACTTTCACCACTTATAATTTCAGTTGCGTTTGTGTTTTAACAAAAATCATATCTTCAAATGCTTTCTTTCATTTTCTATGTTCAGTAGGATAAAAACGAAAGTAGTTCTGTAAACAGAATTATTAGATTTTTTAATTTTTTTTGTGAACAAGAATTTTTTCTGTAAGTACAGGACCGCATCGTGTTGGCAAGCATGTGAAATGGCATTGTCGTGATAATTTGAGTTTTTCAAACTCTTAAAAACCAATATGGGAGCTCGTATCAAAGTATAATTCTACTTATTTAGTTACTACTTACTTACTTCTACTTAAATTTACCTCAATGCACGCTGAAATACTATTTTTGACGGGTTTAAAAAACGCAAATAGCCTCTTTGGCACCATTCTACATTCTTGCCAACATACAGCGCCTGCACTAATGCACCCTTAAAGCCTTGCATAGGCCGGAATTCTCTTTTAAAAAACTTTCCAATGTCATAAACCTCGAGCTTAGCTAAGCTGTAGTGAGTTATTGATTGCTTTTAGTCAATTTTGTGCGTTTTCTTCGGAACATGATGTTTTGATGAATTTTTCTACATTTGATCTTAAAAAATATTTTGTTATTCAGAAAAAATCAAAATATTTTTTTAATGAGTTTGTGTTGTCTCAACGTTTATTTATATTTGCCAATTTTAACGCGTTATGTTTTTTAACGCTCAAGTAAAAAAAAAAATAATTAACCGAATTTTTATCTCAAAGTTCATAAAATAATAAAAATATCGTTGGGGCAACAAAAATCGAATAAAAACTCTTTTTAATCCGTAGTCTCGACTAGACATGAATTTCATTTACGTTGTTCATATCAGGTGTTTTAAACATTTTTCTTCAAATGCGCTGTATATAAAATCCGTCACGCATTTAGTGGGAAGGGAGCCACTTTTGGGGTGGAGGTATGTTAAATTTCATACAAAAAAAAATCGAAAAAAGCATGCCAAAGGCGTAAGGGGGTTTGGAGAAGTTAAAATTTGTGTGACATATTTTATGAACTCCACATTTTACCAGTAGAAAATGAACATGGGCGAAATTTATGTTTGATCGAGACGAGGTTTAATTAGTTTGTTAGCTTCACAAAATTTTCAATGAAAACTTTTTGATAAAAAAATAAAAATATTTTAGCGAAATGTTTTATAAAATTGCTAGAACTTAATTTTAGCAATTAAATGTTACAATTTGAAAATACATATCGAATGAAATAATTTAACTTAAATATAAAGTTAAAACATTTTTTTAAGTAAATTTCCCTCATATTTTCTTACATTTTATACTTAGTTCTCTTAACATTGAAGTTGGAATCGATTTTAATTACTTATCTTCTTATGAAAATTTAATTTTAATTACTTATGAAAATTTAATTTCAAGCAATTTGAAACTTTTTACGATTCCGCTTCAGTGGGAATTAATAAAATTGAATGGAAATTACGAAATTTAATTGAATGACAATTTAAAAAAAACATATTAAAACTTGTACAAATCTGACAAACATTTTATTACTAAGTTTGTTATTCAACATGAATGATACGTAATAATGATTTCTTTTGCTTTTATGATTTTCAGAAAAGGAAAATAAATAATATTGATGCCATGCTATTAATCTACGAATAGTGATTGCAAAAAAAACGATTTAAGAAAACGAAATTATAAATTTTTTTGAATTAAAGAATGATATTAAGGCAACCGAAATTTGCCTGTTTTCAACATTATTGCTGATTTTGAGGAGATTTTAAGAATGATTTTACTATTCAACTTTTTGTAAATTCGATGCATTTAAAATTTTTGTTTTTACTTTTCACCAACTTTAAATTGAATGTGAAAATGTTGATACGAACACGACTTACTAAGGGACTGTAAGGCCCGTTTGCCCCAACTCTTCTTAACCCTTTCATGCCCGACTTTTTCCCTGCAATTAGAAAAATATTTGTCGGTTGTTCTTTAGTGAGATATCATGCAAGATTTGAAATTTTTACTTTTGTGTGAAAAACTGTTATAAAATAGTTAAAACAAAAAGCAGCTCAGGCATGCAAGGGCTAAAAAATTAAGTTATGCTTGGTCTACTTAAACAATTAAAATGCTGGAACTTATATAATTTAAGTCGAGCTTAACTTGCTAAGTTATGTTAATGCCAACGCTTAAAGAATATAGCTATAGTGAAATGTTTCACAATATCCACGGATTTTTTCTACGGGTCGACGCGATTTGGTCTTGTGTCATTAGATCGCCTTCACTTTAGAAATTCAAAATTGCATCAACACCTGCAATCAGTTCATTATACAATTCAGTGTATATTCAATTTTATATAGAAGGCGTATTAAAGTAAAATGTCTGAATACAATTTTTTACGTAGAATTTTTGTACACCCCTATATTTAGATTGTGAAAAAATTACAAAGAAAAGCGCTTAAATAACTTCAATTAAATTAAATTTGATTACAATGTTTTGAAATTTAAATTCCAATTTTAACTCATTTAAATATAAATTTAAAAAAATCTTTATTTTGTTTAATTTCATAACCGGACGGAATTGTGTGGCATATCAAAATTGAAACTAGTCGAATTTTAATTTAGCATGGATAAAATTATTTTCCTTTTTCATCATCATTCAAACAGTATTTCTGTTATTTTGTGGAATATAAATGGTCTTATATCGCTTTTGGTTTCTTAGTCTCTTCGTAGCATTACAAGCAAATATCGTTACAACTTTTTTATTTTCGAATAATGAATAATTTACCTTTTGGTAATTTGTTAAAATGCTCTGTTAAAAAATTGTTTTTTTTTTGTTTTGTTTCCTTTCCATTTTAAGCCGCATGTGTTTTACAAGATTTTTTTTACAACTTTATAAAAAAATAAATAACAATTCACACTATGATTTTTTATTATTTTTTTTTTTTAATATTTAGGGGGTTTTCTCTATTTCTTTAAATTCTTCTGAAGTTACCACTAATTTTGTAATTTTTTTGTTTAACTTTAATATGTCTACAATTGGATTTAGGAGTTTGGATTAGATTCATTTTTTTACTTAAAAAGGAATAACAAATTTTTTTAACTTTTCTTTTTATCAGGAATTGCAAGTATTTTATACTCTTGGCTTATACAGTTTTATCCCGATTGAATGAAAAATAAAAATGTGCGTGTACAACAACTTGAATTTAGGCAATTTTCTTTCTTTCTGTATGCTTGTATCCCGTTAAAATATTTTTTGATTTAATGTAGTTGCCATGTTTGTTGTTGTTTTTGTATGATCGTAATAGAATACGAGCCTTAAAATACTCATTTGAAAAAATGTGAAATTATTAGTTTTTTGTTTGTACAAACACAAGGGAAAATTTTAAACAAATAAAACTTTACAAGTATCGAATTTGTGGGCGCTTTTTTCGTGGAAAAAATTTCATTTTCTTGAATAAAACAAAAGAGGAAAACCTTACGCTTTTAAAATATATCTTAATTTTCGAGATATTCCTTTGAAAATAAGGAATCTTTACTTATTGTTTTGTTTTACTTTTTATCTTCTCATTTATTTATTTATTACGATGATGATGTTGTAACTAACTCGGAGAATGTATTCTCGAGACAGTTTTTAAGTTCGGCATAGGTAACAACTAAAACTGATTGTTCATCACGGGACATTAGTTGAACCTAAAAATAAATTTCATTCAATAAGATTGTTAAATTTTGTTAAAAACAAATATAAGAGGAAAATATCTATTCAATTTTAACACGACTTCGTGATGGGTATCACGCATTTATGTACATTCCATTAGAATAGAAAAAACGATAGAATTATTAAATTAATTTTTGAGGAATTTAAATTTTTTTCTTGTTTTTGAAATTAGGATCCCTTCCCCTCTTCGCCCTCCCCTCTAGGCGTTAGATAGCGTTGCTCCGCTACTGGGTGGAATAGACCGACAGACAACGAAATCATCCAATTTTTATCCAATATATAAAAAACTGTGGATAAATTATTCTTACCTTCTCTAAGGTTCCAGCATCCAATTTGTTTAAACATTGAACAATGTGTGCGTGATCTAGCCAAGGTCTTCCATCTTCAGTGACGGAATGGAACAAATAATCACGGAACAATTTCAGCATGTATCGATCACCGGTCTCAGACCATGTAACATCCAGATTAAATCTGTAATCAATTCGACATTTCAATAAAAAATTATCCCACCCAAATTTGAAATCAAAAATTAAAACCTTTTCGAATTTTTTTCTTTTCAAAAATTGCTGAATTTCTCAACGAAATTGTATCTCGGTTTCAAACTAATTTTTTCTACTTACTCTGGTCTTTCATTAATGAAACCTAATTTAACAAGCAATCGATAAAGTCGGCCATTTTCCATCTCTTTGGCCAATTCGTCTTCTTGCATATCACACCGATTTTGTAAGGCGTCCAATTGCGTATAGAAGCGGGCACCAATCATTGGCATCAAGTCAGTTACAGAACGCCGGGTTGTTGTAGTTAATAAATAACTACAAACAAAACGATATATTTCATTGCAAAAAATGTATTGTATTAAGAAAAATGTTAAACTTCTTTATAAAATTTAACTAAAATATTTTACGATTTATTTCTAGCTTAACTGATATTTAAATTTACTTATTCATGCAAAAACCCTTAAATCATTTCTTTACTCTACTAGTTGTTTTTCAAATTTAAAATTCACAAAAACTTTGAAAAACTATTGATAAACATGAAGAAAAATCTATAAAAATGTATATAAAAAATATTGTTTTCAACTCACATTATAAGATTTCGCAAATCGGACGAATATTGTCTAGATACAAGTTCAATGCTCGCTTGAACATTATCTCTATGTACAGAATGGAGACATCGGCAGGCCAAAGCTAATACTAACTTACCAAGTGATGTTAAATCCTCCTAAATGGGGGAAAAACGCAAGTTTTAATTTAGTTGTCCTTTATTTGCAGTTAGTATAAGTTCTTTTTATATTTTTTAAAACCTTTCGTGTGTAAAATTTACGTTTTTCAAACCAAAGTAAAAAAAAAGTCATTTCTACCCGAAAATATTTTTGATGACTTAAGAAATGCTAAAATTACCCAAAACCAATTTCCCGCGTCCCTCGTCCTAAATCCGCAAAAAAAACGGTTTTGAGCATCCTAAAAAAATAGAGTCTTTTGTCGACGATTTGCCCTTCCCTGCTTTAGACCGACTGAGGCATAGCTTGCCTGAGGGCCACTTGTAGACCCACTGCTCAAACACTTGTAACCTCGCGGGTAGAAATGACATTTTTCAACAAATTTTTATAATAACTAAATGTTAAAAACCTAAATTGCCATATGAAATTTTAAAGAAAGAAAAACTTCAAAAAAATTAAAGTCTGTTGGCCTACAAACCTGTTGGTAATGGTTAACAACAGCCAATGGATTTGTATGGTTCGGGTCAAATGAAACTATATCGGAAATTCCTAGAAAACTAAATCGCACCCTTCTTCCTGTCACTATAATTTTCGTCGGATCCAATGTCCTACACGGACATGAAATTTCATTGGGAAAAAGAAAAAGAAAATAACAAATGAACTGCATGAATAAAACTAATGCTTAAAACAATTAAAACTATTTGTAATTAATACCAAAAAAACAAGCTAACACGAATTAATTTTTCGAAAAGCAATAAAAACACACCTTGTAGGAAAAATATTAGAAAAAATAGAAAATTCGTACCTGCACGCTAGTCCAGCTTGATGTATTGCACGTATACCAGACGTTAATTGCATTACAATTGCCCAGAGATCTGTCTCTGGTAATAGAGGGCCATTGGCTGTCCTTTGTAAACTGCTCTTATGACTAAAATTTCAAGAATGCAAATGAAAACAATCAGAAATGGATTACTGACTAATTAATAAGTGATATTTACCTAAATGGTCTAGCCTCACCAGGAAATGGATCTGTATAGCCATTTGTATTTGTCGTTGGTGTAAAATATTTTGCTAACAGAGTTTGTGAGCCAGGATAGTAGTCGTAAACTAATACTAATGCTGTATAAAATAAGATTTTAAGATAAATATTGAAATGAAATATGACAAAACTTGTAGAAGAAAAGAAAAATTTAAATATCGGCATCAACTTCCAGTTATTTCTCACAGAATTGTGTAATTTTCGCTCTTTTCATTTCGAATCATGGTATGGGCGCTTTGTTGTAATTTAACCGGCATAAAATTCCGATTTACGATATTGTAAAAATTTTATGTCTATCAAATTTATTAAAGACTAGGGGCTGCGCCCCGAACCGCTTCGCGGTTCATCCCCCTTCCGCAGGTCGGCCTTCGGCCTCCCTGCCCCCGTCGGCCTACGGCCTCCACAACTACTCGGCCTTCGGCCTCGCCCCTCGCGCTTGAATTGTTGGAATTTGATGTATGGAGAGGTTACGTAAAATTATTTAAATATATTTCAGCTCTCGCCTTCCTCTTTACTCGGCCTTCGGCCTCGACTCAAATGCAGATAATTAACCCAAAAAAGGGAATTTTTTTTAGAGACATTTTTCTTTGTGACCCAACAAACAATTTTTGGTATCTTTGCATTCCTTTTTTTAATGAGTTTTTGGAGTAGCAGGTTACCCAATATAATAACGTTGTAGGAGGTAAAGTCATAAAGAAACAAACATACAACATTTTTTATTAGAGTGAAATTTTGCAATAAGAATTTCAAAAGGTGTTCCAATTGAATTTTCATGTATTGAGTATTTATGTAGAATTGGATTCTAAACACTGTTTGTTCTTGGAGTTTTGCAATAAAGTGAACCGTTTTCGAGAAATTTGCAAATAACTTTTTGGATTGTATGGGAGAGGGGGGAAGCTTAAGGGGTAGGTGCACCAAACTTCACAGAAACACCCTCTGTGCTAATCTAAAGTTTTCCTGAAAATTTGGTCAAAATCGGTTCAGCGGCTTAGAAGTCTATAAGCCACATACATACATACATCCATTTTTATATATATAGATAGATAGTTAAATGGATTCGATTTACAAAGTACTCATCCTGGCAGCCGAGACTGTGATTCCTTTAGATTCGGAGAGGGTGTGAAGAGTGTGGAAGTTTTAAGAAATCGAAAAAAGTCCTTCAAGATCTAATTTCATTCAATGAGGGACCCTCATATAATTTTATTTTTTTTACTTTTTTGATGCAAATAAAATAGGTAGAGCGTGGACCAGTACCGGTATACCCGATGATAAAAAAAATAATAGCGGTTACAATAGCGAGAACTTCAACCCATCCCCAATATTTACTCACAGCAAATCTATATCTCTCCGCCATTGACAAATAAGACTCATAAATCATAAAAAGGGGGAAAAAATACGAGAAGAGAAAGAAAATGATGACATTTTTATAGTGCAAGAGAACTCCTTTATAGAAGAGGTAAAAAAAATAATGTTTGGAATTACAGTGATCACCAAATGCTTTTGTAGTAAAAACTTCTCTCATTTGTACAACGTTCGGATGCTGAAGTTTCTTCCACATCTCAACAATTGACATACATTTTGTTGATTGTAGACGAAAACCTAAAACGAAAGAAAAATCGATTGATTTTTGTTTTTTGTCTTCATTAAAATATAATTTACCGTGAATCCTTCTCAGGCAATACTTAATCCCGGTTGTACTATTGGTCGCCTTATGTGTTGACGACGGCTGAGGAAGTTTCAAATGAAGAGGTAGTGGCTCGAGCGGATATAGTGAATGATAATTATCAATTTCGATTGGCAAATCATTAATAGGATCAGTATTATCCACAAATAGATTGGCTATTTCATTTCTTGCCTGTATATCGGTACGCATCTCCTCGGGCATAAAGAATGCTGAGGAGAGTTGAGTTTTCGGCTGCATATTTATCACATTTGATGCTGGGCCAGGATAAACATGGCCCGGATGCGAGTAAGGAAGTGTTTGTTGTGCAATTGTTTGCGGCACAAGTGCACTTTCTGAAGCAACAGAACTTGTCTGACTGGAAGTGTGTGTGGCAGTCGGATAAAAATATATTGTACCGCCTACATTTTCCTAAAAGTGAAAAAATATAGAAATTGTGAAACACACTTAGGGTCGAACTTAATAAAAATTCTGATTTCAGTGCAAAAGAAGTTTACCTGATGAATGCCGGCGGGTAATGTCGTTGGGATCGGTGATGTCTGTGGCGTTGATAATTGTGGCGATGTCTCACCCGCACTATGCGGTGAATCGTTACGTATTAAGCTAGTGCGGCCCTTGATCGGTGTAACCGAATAAGTTGAGGTGGCCGTTCCACTCACAGTCACCGGTTGTACATTATTAGCGGTCACTACGACTCCTACTCCTGATGCTGCCGAACTATTACCCAATATGGGTGTCGATATATTTGTATTATTCTTAACTGAAGGAGTTATAGCACCTCCTCCATTATTCATTAATGGTGGGTATGGTGAATAAAAGCTTGGCGAAGAATTTAAACGTGATGGAATGAATTCTGGTGATTGTGGAGTTACCTAAAATTATTAATAAAAGTATGAAATCAGTAAAATGTGAAAAAAGTCAAACATTAACTTTAAATTATTTAAAACCAATTTATGTTAACCACAAATTTACTTAAAACCAACAAATCGAAACACCAATTTTATTAATGACACTTTCTATTTACAAAATTTTACGAAAACAAATTACCTGAGCTTTTTTACTTGATATTGGAGAGTCCAACGTAAGTCTAGACAATCCAGATGACAGACCATATGTTGGAGTTGTTACATTTTGCCGACTCTAAAGAAAATTCACAAATTGTCCATTGTTAGTTCTTATTTTGTACCCATCACAATTCAGACTTTTCACAAGGATTTTAAGGTTATTTCCCAATCCATTATCTGCAGTTTTTTTTATTTACAGTGAAAACTTATAATCAAATTATAAAATAGAGATAACGAGATGATTTACAACTGCCAATTAAAAATGAAAAGCAGTTGCTTTTTCGGAGAGGATGTAAATACACGTAACTGATAATCTTATCGATTAAAAAACTTTAATAGCCCTTACCAATAAGCTGTCACTAACTCATTAATAACAACTTAATCATAGACTAAAAAATTATGGTTTGTTAAATTTCAAACTAAATTTGTCACCATATCAAAGTCTACTAATAAAATTCGCTAGTTTTAAGACTACGTAGACTCGGTTTTATAAATATTCATTGGTAAGGGCCCTTAGTATGGGCGTACACGGAGCAACTTTCGGTCATCAGCATGACGCAACTTCACCAAATTGTAGGAAAGAAACGAGTGCGGCAAGAGGGGAAAAGTCGCCACTCGAAAATTGTTCTTCTCGTCTTCTTTTACGCACACAAACGAAGTCGCTCGTGTAGCACGTCAGCATGCATGTGTGCGTAATTTCATTGAGGCAGTCGGTGCTTAGCCACCAACTCGTAAACATATCCCAAACAAACAAAAATTGAATGCAAATAATGAAATACCAATTCCAGGTAGTTTTATTTTTCAGGTAGGTAGGAAAGGGTAAATACCATAACAAATTACCAGTCCTTATTCTGCTATTGTTGCCAGTTTCTATTGTGGCAATTGATGTTGCCTCGGTGCTAATTAGAAAGGGAATGAGCTGGAAATACAACACATATATGAGAACCACACACACATGACTTGTTGTAAACAAGTTTTTCCTACTAAAAAGTGAAGAAGCGTGTACGTCGGAAAGGCATTTTGAGGACCAAAAGCTGCCGCGACGAGATGAACCGTGTGCGTTAGCACTTAGACAATTTTCCCAAAAATAGAAAATATGTTTCACTCTATCATTTGATCGTAAAAACAAATACTTTTTGTACACTATACCAACACAGTTACTTGTTTAGTTAATTTGAAGTGAAATACCATCTTTTTAATTAAAAAATGTATGTACAAATTTGATTTGATTGTCGTCATGTTAGAGAACATTTTACACTACTCAAGGTAAATAACTCACCATGTATGTGGCCAGCTTACTTTCTGACGGAATCCCATTCGCTGGTGAATAAAATATGGGGTCCATAGCGGCCGTATCTAAAATTTAAAATAACGAAATTATTAGAATTGTCAAATTATGTTCATTCATTAATAAATTTACAAATAAGAATATAAGATTTTATGTATTTAAGTGCACTTAAATTGAATCGCATCGCAACTCAAAACTTTTGTTTCCCATTTAAATGCTACGAGATTTTTTGATTTCTAAGGTGGGATTGGCACGGTTGATAACACTTTGAATATTTTTATTGTAATTCCGTTGAACTGCATTTTTGAAAAAAAAAACTCTAATCCCGACAGATTTTCGAACAAATTAAAGAATTTGGGAATAGTACGTTGTCAGACTATTTCGAGTAAAGGGGAAGTTTGAATTTTGGTGTTTCTCGGTTTGTTCTTAAAGTATAACGTAACAGCGCCTGAATGAATATCTCTTAAAATGGCATGCAATTTGGCAATAATGTTAATGATATATGTATTACAATAAAAAATTGGATATCTCGAAACTTAGAGTTTATTGGTCAATATTTTGAATAATATTTGCTTCTTTCGAAAAAATAAATACAGTGGATATTTAAACTGCCGTCACAAAGTTTATCACCACATAAATAGAAGTAACGTGCGGCCGAAAACCGCGTAAAGTAGGGGGCGAAGGGTGACGGGTACAGGGACAGGGAATTCGAAGGCCGACCTGTAGAATCAGAATAAACTACGAAGCGATAAGCAACGTGAGAATGCATCACTTCTTTACAATCAGAACAGCTGTTACAGCAAATATCTGTCAATGTCACAATAAAAATTCCCATGGCATAAAAAGTTTTCTCACTCATTTTTTTTTTGTGATAAAATCATAACCCTATCACTAACCAAGTGATAAAACACAAACCACTAGACACTGACACAATTTATGTTCTACTTGAAATGTGAGTAATTATTTTGATAACAATTTCATTACCAAATTTTGAAAAATATTTATTTGTTTTTATTGTGAAAAAGACCAACTATAACAAACTGTTATCTTATCAGAAAGTAAAAATATTCAAGGCCATTCGCCTCACATCAATGCGATGCGATAAGCAAATAATTTCATTGGCTTATACCTAATTAGTAATAATCAATGAAAGTAAGGTTTCATCATATGATTTCGATTTCAGTAAAATAAAATCTCATTTTCTCTTCAAAGAATTTCCCTTTTGAAAACTTAAATATAAACGAAAATTATTTTCTTATTATCACTAAATACAAAAAAAAATCTTCTTGACAATAAACATCGTGTTAACATTAGCAAAACTAACAAAACAAGAAAAACTTCTTGCGCATTAAATTAAACCTCTTTTGGACATTTCGGCTCTTCCAAAACAAACTCGATTCGTACGTTGTTTTTTTCTGACTAATTTTTTATTTAAGAAAATCGAACACGTTGTGAGTTGATAAGACATTGATGCTTGGGTAGACTAAAATTACATAAACTTTTTCAATATTTTGTATACCGACAGCGACTGATATCAAATATAAATCGATGAAAAATTATCACTGCGCAGCGTTATAAGTCTTGACATTTTTTTCCAAAAATCAATGCAGTTTTTGATGGATTTTTGCAAAGGATTTTTTTTAATTCAATTATTTAGAAAGAGTAATTGTATTTTGCTGATAAAAAAAAATGGCCACACACACAACGTCGTCGTATGAATTAACTAAATAGACGAAGGCTGAAATTTTTATTTACATTTTGTGTTATTTGCGTTAATTGTTGTGAGTTTTAATTAGGTGATCAAAGCTTATGTATTATCAGAATGGTAAATTAAACTTGGTATTAAGAGACAGAGAAAATCGAAAATTTTCTTCCAAAGTTATTACAGTAAAAGCCGTCTAAGACGAGCATATATCTCAAATTCAAAGTGTTTTGCATGATCACGCCGCGGGTTTGAAGTTCTCGTTACTTAACGACACAAATAAGTCTAATGCGCACATGTTAACCAACATAAGGCAGTTAATTGCCCAATTTTATATTACACAAACGAAATTTGTACTTTATAAAAATAGCTCGAACAAAGTGCCAAAACGGGTAAATAAATACTTCATACATTAGAGGAGTCAGGAAAGGAAATTTGCGATAGTATGATGTCGATATCGAGTCCCATGCGAAAAAAAGTGACGAGGGATTTCCGAAATGGTGGAAATAAGCGTGACGAATCTAATTTTTGGGTGCCATAAAAATATTGAAACATCCTGTGAAAATCTTCTTGCGATGGTCGAAAATTTGTAGACCCTTTTCAGAGCCCAATCTTCGGAACCACCCAAAATCTCTATTTCTTGTATGAATAGAAAAAAAATCGAATACCTACAACATCCAATGGCGAGAAAAACTTTTATTTTCATAATCCAAAATGCTGCAAAAGAAAAACAAACACATAAACCGGTAATTTTTTTTTTAATAAAGGCGCTACTCTATTCCCAAATATGTCAAATTTAATCACGTTTTTGCATATTTATGAAAACCTTTACTCCAAGTTGTTTTTGTCATATATTTTTTTCATTACCATCCAGTGGTCATTTAAAATGCAAACTTTCTAATTAGCATTTGGAATTCAACAAAAAAATACAATCATCTCGGTTAGAAAAGGTATTTTCGCAATGAAATACACGAATAAACAAATAAAAACACTGAAGAGACAGAAACAAAGTTGAGTATGAAAAGCCCAAAAAGTTAAATTGAAAACCAAAAATTGATTTGTTATCATCGAATGGAGATGAAAATAAAGAAATCTCATGTTGCGGAGATTTTCGGTTGACTTTTGGGAAGTGATAGATTGCGAATCTTGATTAGACATGGAGGACTGATTATTATTATTATTAAAGTGTAGTCTACAGGACTTTATTAGCCAGTAAAAGATTTCTAGTTCTTCCTAGCTTTCGATAGAATTTTCAGGAAATCTTTTTTGATTCAAAAATTCAAACACTGACAAAAATGCTTAAGTTTATCATTTTAATCTCTTCAGCCTCTCACACTGCATAGTTTCTTCCTTAATATACCAGACAATGCAGCTTGTTGGAAAAAAAATAAATTGATTAAAAACAAGCTCAACTAGAGAGAGGCGTTACATTAAACTCACATAAGCAAAGATGATTTTAGGTGCTACGCAACGAAATAAAAAATACAAAAAACTAACAACGAAGACTTCTTTAAGACTCACAGTAACAAACCAGGTGAGAAGAAGACCAAATGCTAGTGATGTTGCCTGTAGAAGAGCAGGAAGAAATGGAAGAAGATCCCACGGGCTGGAAAACATCTGAGAGCTAAGCTAATTCTGCGGTAAATGTGGATGGACCGAAGAGACACAGTGATAAATGTTGATGAATGTAACGGGATAACGGGTTGGTCGGTTGGTTAGTTGTTTGGAAACAAAAGAAAGCTCTTCCTGCTTTACTCCAGAGGGAACATCGATCGCTTCCCCTTTGCGCCCCAGTAACAATAGTTAAACGGTTTTGTGTTTAACGGCATGATATTGGCCTCTACCAAAAAAAAAAATCTTGCTAAGACGATATTTATTTGCTTGGCGATGACTCCCGACGACGAAAAATAGTCAAATCCAGTGGTTTGTAAACTTTTTATTGACGAACTTTGAGAAGTCCATTTTTGTTTTGCTGTTTTCTTGCTATCAACTCCCAGAGACAAGAAATAAAGCTTCAAATTCCCGCTCCTCAACATTTAAAATCCACCATAAATTTTAGAATTAAAATCCACCATAAATTTTTCAAAATCCGAAAATTTGAACACCAAAAGTTAAAAGCATTTGAAGACCGAAAAATTGAAGATTGAGAATTTGGAGTAAGCTTTACGGAATTTCTCAAGGAATTTCATAAAAAAGACTTAACTTACTTTATGGATAACTATTTAACCTGACAAGAGATATTCACAAAATATTTGAATTATAAGAAAAATTAATATAAAAAATTTAAAATACATATCAAATTGTTGCGCTCCAAAAACGACGCGTTCGGCAGATTGCGAAACCCTGATTAAACCACTCACATTAATGAAGATGGTTGGCTTTGCGCGCAGGCAACTTAAGCTCTGGCGTTATTCTTTTTTGTGGCTGATTTTGGCCCAACCGAAAGCGGTCGACTTTTGGGGAATGGCTGATTAAAGCTACTAAGAGACCATCTGCCGTGCCAACAAGCGGAGGAAGCCACATGAAACCTCTAGAATCGACCAGATGTGACTTATTTGCATAACACATTTTACCGAGTTGATTATTCAGATTTTGTCAATTGGTTTTATATTTTTTGTTTCGTCTCAACAAACTGTTAACGATGACGTTTTTATAGGTTGAGAAATGGAAATGAACTCTTTGGCAGGTACGCAGATTTCTTTTCATAAAAAAAGACATGTTTGTTCTATACAATCGATTATAAGGACACGTTAGGAACTTTTCTATGGACGTCAAACGAGTCCTTATGCACTAAAATTCCTAGAATCCTAGAGACTGCCTTCAATGTCCTTAAGAGAACTGGGGAAAAATGCGAAGGCGGTAATCTTTCGAGGACCGACCATACAGTGAAGGTTTATTTAGGGAAGAAGTCAACGAAATGATGGCAACAAATGCTCACAAATATACCAAGGATTCGAGTGTGAAGCCATGATGTGAAACGTTTCCCTTTCTGGAAAAGGTCAAACGAAGGCAAACAGAAGGTACACAAAACGCACAACACAATTACCAACACTTGGAAATGGTTCGAACGCAAACATTAAATGAATTGAGGATTTCTCCCAGCAGACCAGTGAATAAAATAACTAAAAAATCATGGAGTACAATCTGCAAGATTTTAGAAAAGACTAAGTTCTGTTGATAAATGAAAATTTTTGATGCATTAAATCTAACTTGAGGTTGTCCCCACTATTATTTTTTATTGAGGTTTTCCCCACTACTGCCGCACCTGCAGCTTTAAATGGATTGAGAAGTACGGATAATATTGGATATAGAGTAGAAAATTTTGACCCAAAACAGACTGATTTTGGGGGATCCATAAAAAACGTTGCACTAATTTAGGTGTTTTCGGACCCTCGTAACACCTATAACAGAAAAGTTTGTTAGTCCCTCGAATAAGAGGCACTACCTGAACATAACAAAAGCTATAATTGCCAATCTGGCAATCATTGGAGACCCGTATGGTGATATTCGTATCAGAATTCGAACAGTTATACCAAAATTCCACTTTGAAGTCAAACTTTCCAATAATATTTTTTAAAATTTATTCCAATCGGATTTTGATGTATGGGAGTTTTATGTAGAATCATATCCTAAATAACTTTTGTTCTTGGACTTTTTTGATAAGATGCACCGTTTTCGAGATATTCACAAAAAACGATTTCGTTCGTATGGGGGGTACCCCCCCTAATGGTCCATTTTTGCCCATTAACGAACTTAGCCTCGCATTTTACGAAAAACGGATCTGTGCAAACTTTCAAGTCTCTAGCTCAATCCGTGCGCCCGCAATCCGCGCCACAGACAGACGGACAGACAGACAGACAGACAGACAGACGGACGGACAGACAGACAGACAGACGGACGGACATGCTAAATTCAACTTTTTTTATCATTCTAAACACACTGGTGTAATTCATTTTTTTGTGCGATGACGGGATCTTGGCGTTACAAACGGTAAGGCAAAGTTAATATACCCTTTGGTTTCACCATACGGGTATAAAAAATCAGATGACTGATTTGGGCTGAGTTTTTGGAAAATTGTGGAAATGACAATCAAAAACGATTAACAAGTGAATCGCAGAAGTTTTCTTTGATTTTTTGAATTCTATTAATGATAGTTTTGATAGTTAACTCATCACAAGTAATTCGAAATTGAATCACCAACGATCTCTTGGCTTGCCGGGATAAACAAACGGGTGAATGGATGCCTCTGCGGACTGTGAATGATGGATGGATGGATGAAACCGTAGCCACACTGCAACGCTTCGAGTTCAACACAATAAACAAAAAACCGTGAACAACTAAAGCAGAAACAAAAAACTGAATAAATGAAATAAGAAGGTGTATGATGATTACCTGCATGGAAGAAGAATTTATCTAAGAACATTGACATTTTCGAAAGAAATTTTCATTTACAGGATTTTTATTAACGTTTCGATAATGCGTTCGTCTCATTTAGATACGGATTCAAGTTGGTTTCTCGATGCCAGCCAGCACTTTGATCAATTCGTCCGTTTTGTGTGTCGAATGAACGCCATTTCCGACATTTTACTGGTTTTTGGTAACTCTTTCTATCGTCGAAAAGCAAGATTTCTTTGTTTTTTTATTGATCTTAGGTTTTTTACTGTCCGCTCCGATCCAAAAATGTGCCAAATAATAACAAATTGACGATGTTCAGATAAACGTAATTCCCTTGAAGATGAAAGATGCCAAAAAAAACGAAAAATTTACCACAAAACTATGACGAAAAACAGAAATCACTGACGAAAACTCGATTGAAATTGAATTGAACTTGGACTAAACGAAATTAAATCAAAATCTGAGACAGCGGATTGCGTTTGCCTGCTGTTGGGTGCAGGGAAAAAAAACTTTTACGAAATTTTCGTTAAACAAAAACAGCAACAACACAAAATAATAACACAACCAACAGCAATAACCGAATTTTCCTCCTCTTCGCGTTTTCTTCGTGTGTGATGGCAAGTTTTCTTCTCTTCGTCTCTGGCGTTTTTTTTATTTCGTTTTCTTTTTTGCTTTTATTTCTTGGCCGTCATCTGTACAGGGAGAAACGCAACAAAACCAACACCACGGAAAGAAACATTACCCACACACGCACCATAGAAAACATACAAACTGTATGAAAATATACAGGATGGAAATTGGAGTCTTCCTTCTTCCTGATTGCTGCCTCGCTGCCCGCTGCCACTGCAGATCTTTTTCGGTTGATTCTCAGGAAAAACTAGTGAAAATCCCTCCGAAAAAAGGGACAAGGGAGTCTTTTTGACAGACCTCCAACAGTGAAAGAAAAGCTGCTCACAGAATAAAAACCACGAACAAGGACCACAAAAACATCACCGCGTCCAAACAGGACCAAGATTTACCAGAGCTTTCCCCCCATTTGGTAGATTTCCCCACAAATCCCTCGATCACTTCGCGTGTTGGGCAATTAATTTTCAGGTGTAAATCTGCTGAGCTCGGATTTTGTCCGTGAATCCGCTGTTGTGACGAAAACAAAATATTTTTCTTGTGTGGTGGCAAAGTCGCAATTTCTTCCCCCGAAGGGGGGTCGAAAGTTTGTCACGCGAATTTCGCCAATGCAACGCACTTCGACGACACAACACTTATACAATAGATACAGTAAACAATTTAACTAATTACTAGTAATTATAGAAATGCGCTATTACTTGTTTTCGAAACTCTTTTAGCAACAAATTCATCACTAAATCCTCTCGAGAACCATTTTGCCAGTGCTGTCAGCAGGGATGAATCTTGAAAACCATTGAAAACGCGTAGATTCGCCAGGAAATTGTAGTAAATCAGAAAAATAATGGTAAAATCAACCTAAAGTAAAATGACAGCTGATAACTAGAGAGCCTATAATCTAGAAAATGGGAAACACGCGCGAAAACTTTAAAAATTTTAATCATTGTTACAAACAATTGCTAAAATACCTGAAATCGAATAATATAAGTAAAAAACTCATGTGTATGAAAAGATTGAAAAGTCGTAAATGTTTCAATAAATCGAAAAAATATTAACAGGCTGTTCTTATATGGGAAACTGCTCTAACTAATCTAATAGACTGTTCTACATTAAAAAAAAATCATTTTTCGTGTTTCATTAATTTCTGTGGAAAAATTTTAATTATCAAGAAAATGTTATTGAGGGAAAAATCAGTTCCAAGCTTACTAGTTGGAAAACTATCCGACTGTTTGAATTGAAATTTATTTGCAACAGTTCCGTGGTCAAAATCGATGTATACCAACAGTTGATTGAGATAACCTTAATGGTTTTGAAAAATTGTTACCCAACCCAAATTGTTTGTACTTATAACACTTTTCCAAGAATTTCTAAATTTTTTAGGTGGCTCAATAGAATTGAATGCAACCAAACGACGATCATTTAAAAAAAAGTTATATTCTGTCGTTCACAATTCATAAAATTCTTAAATCAGTGAAAACAGATAAAAAACATCGAGTTTCCTTCCCCATGGCAGACCTAAACTGGACAGGTTTTTTTTTTTAAAAAATCACTAAAGATGCAAAAGAAATTATAGAATGGATAATTAAAACGCCTTCATAACTCTAAAACAATAATAAAACTTTATTTTTTGAATTGAATTTCTCTTTCATATTTTGTCTTTTAATTTTCGGAAGCGTCTACAAATGTGTAAGTTTATAATTTTACTTTTAACTCTTGAATTTTCTTCTAAAATTAGTATTATTCCAAACGTTTTTTCCTACTGATTTACTCTCACTTTATTTTTTTTTCTATCCAACATTGTTAGGTATTTTGACAAGAATATTTTTCTTTATAAATTATATAGTATTGAATTTTTTTTCCAATATTTATAAGTATTATCTAGTAAAAATGTTCTTAGCGCTCTACAAAACTTTTTCTATAGCTTAAGTGAAAGTTTTTTTTTTAAAAAAATTATTTTAAAATTTTCTAGATGTTATTAAAGTCGTTAAATTTTATATTTTTCATTTTATGTAAATAATTTTTTATTCTACAATTAGTGCGATTATACTAAAAAAGGTTTTATGTTCTAATATACTTGAATTACAAGTTTATTAATCGATTTTTTAATTGATTTGTTTTATACTTTTAACAAAAATATTTTCTTTTCAACCTTTTCTCAAATGTAATCATCGACATAAAATATTCTTTTCATAACTTTTGTAAAAGCGAATCATTTTTCTTCTCTTCCTTTTGTATTTGCCAATTAATTTAGTTCCTATGAAATGCCTTATCAGATTAAATGGAATTTTCTCAATAATTTACTTAAGTTTAGATTTTTGGGAAAGAAATACTTTCGTTTGACTAAATTCGATTTTTAAATAAAGTGCACCTTTTTAACCTAACTGTATAAAAAGCAAATTTTCAAATTTTTTAGTATATAACTTGTAATTTTTTTATACATAATGTACCTACTTTTTAAGTATGTTTTTTTTAAATATTTGAATGCTCATAATTCATTTTTTATTTAATTAACTTATAAAAAATATTGGAAATTTGATTGTGTTACGATTTTCAAAGCGAATAAATCCGCCTCTTATCAATTAATTAGAAAGTTTTCATTCTCATTACGAAAAGTCCTGTCTTTTCAATTTTTCCTCTAATTTATTAATGAAAAATTGTAAAATTGTCTTTGAATAAGTGGTTTGAAAGTCTCACCGATTGAATAAAATTGAGTTAAATATTTTTACCGCCATATTGGGTATATTTTGAAAGATTTTTTTATGTGAAAAAATGTTAAATACAAAAATCTTTAGTTCTTTTTCAATCGAAAACATACTTTGCATAAAAAGCAATTTGTTTAATATTTAATTCCAATCTTAATATTATATAAATCTGAAAATTTCGGTTTAAACATTTTAAATTCATTATGATTATTGATTAATAGATTTATATTAAAATCTTAACATGAAATTCATGCTAAATTGGTGTTAATTTTTGGGATTTTAAAGATTTATAAATTATCTTTAAAAAAAATGATTTTTAATATTTCTCAATTATGCATTATTTGCATTTCTAATTTTTTATAACCACTTCTTCTGAGTAGCATAAATGTATTTCACTTCTTTTAAATATTTAAAATGACTTTGAGGAGATATCACAGATCAATTTTATAAAAATCTATATTTCTGTGAATGATTCAAAACAAATTTAATATTTGCAGTAAATTTTCGTAAATTTCTGTATAGTTTTAAAATTCAGAATTAAAAAATTGAATTGATCAAAGCGTGGAATTTAGGATTACGCTATGTTCAATATTGAAAATGTGATTTCTAGTTCAAAAATTCGATTTTAAATCCGGAAAAGTTCAATTTAGTAATGAGACATTTTTGTAATTATGAATTCTTCTAAGTTTATCAAGTCGAAAATTACATCTTACTAATTTTTGAAAGCCGCTCTTTTTAATTATGATTAATTAATTGGCTTGTATAAACATTTTGGTTTTTTCCATAAAACTTTTTGATCAATTTTTTAAATTGTGATAAATTCTTAAAGCCACATTTACATTACTGTCTTAAATCGACAGAGTAGTCCTTGGTAGATTCGATTTATCGCAATGTATTGCTAACGATTAAAGCTTTATGTGAACGCCCAACTGATGTCCATAACCATGTTTTCAACATCACATATCAACCACCAACATGACCACAGACCTTCAACATCGACTTCAACACGGCAAATTGACAGCAATGTTGACAACAAGGTTGATCGTTTGTGGGCGGCTTAAGTGTGTTTGTGATACGTCTTGAAACGCACGCAAAGGCTGTAATTTTTCAAATCTTCAAGTATGTACTGGATTTACTATAAATGAAATATACTGGAATTTCAGCTGTCTCAAGGACTCTTAAGGACTTTGTTGTCGTGTTAAAAAAATATTGTTTTTTGAAATTGCTCATGATTTATCTCACTCGACTACTTTCATCAAAGACAAATTTATTTAATTTTTATAACATATTCGTAATTGAAAAGAAACAAACAATCATTTTTCAATAAAAATTGTTCATCAAATAACCAAGATGTAAAGAGATTTTCAATTAAAGTAAAAATAATAAATCCAGATATTTATATTAAATATAGATCCTTCAACTATATGTAATAATTTGATATATTGATTATAATTTATATGCTTTGTTTTAAAGATATAAATTTTATCTTTTCATTTTTTTTATTTAGTGTAGGCCCTGTGGAAACATACGACAATAATTATTGACGTCAAATAATCAAACATAGTAGAATGATTAACTTATGACAAATATTCTATTTATTTTTTCTTATTTTTTTTTTTAAAAAAGTATCGTTTAGTGTTACTGTTTTGGTTTTAATGTTATCATTAAGAGCAATTAATTAGAGGTTAAATGTAATAAGATAACTTTTTAATAGATTTTTTTTAAATAACGGTTTAATAGTTTATTTATAGTATTGATTGATTTTGAAATACTTGTCCTTGTTCAGGTTTTTTTTTGGAATTTGAGTTGATTTTTGTGAAATTTTCGCACATTATGGAAATTAACTCAAATGTACCTTTTCAATTCAATATAATAATTTTAATAACAAAATATTGTGAAATATAAAAGTTATTTACAATGTCTAGTTAAACAGAGATAAATATTTATTTTTTATTTATGAAATCTTTAGATTACGATTATATATTAATAATAATTTATTACTTATTAATCAGTTTTCAATAGAACAAAAGAGTTTTTCAAATATTTTTCATTTGCATTAATATAATTTATCTGATATTCATTAAAAATTGTCCTCAGGGTAAGCTGAATTCTTTTTTTATAATACTGAAGTTTTGTTCATATTTATTGACTAGAATTTGTTAATTTTTAATGCAATTTTTATTAAAATTATTGTTTTTCGTTGTTGTTTTGATAAGAGAGTAAAAGACAATGAATTTGTGGATTATGGGATTTAGAAGTTTAGAAACTTAAAGAGGAATGAATTTTCGCTTTGGAGAAAACTTCTTAACCTCAAACTAAACCCCTAACTGAAAGACAGCATATTTGGATCATTTATATATTACCAGGGAACAACCATTATATAGAATGGAAAGCTCTAACAAAATTTTTTGTGTTGGGAGCGTACATCCGAGGATTTCTATAGCTGTTACATGACAGTGTACATGAACACTGATCGATTTGGTGGTGTGTGGCAATATGGATTCCCATCTGTCACTTGAAATGAAAACAAATCAAAACAAAACCGGGTAATGGAAATGTTTTATGGATAATTTGATATTTCCATTAAATATTAGCGATGTTCTAATGTGTTGAAAGGTGTTAAATTTAATTTAGTTTTAGTTTTCAATTGTTTTAAGGCCCGTTCATGTGCAATTCTGTCGATTTTTCGTTATACTTTACCTTTCTGTTGTTGATGGGACTCGGAAAAACTTTCTATTTGGGTTTTTAATTGAATTGGCGGAACATTCCTTCACTAAACAGTGGTGAATTTGTGCTTTATTAATTTTGATGTGAAATTATGCAATGTTAACACGCTAAAATGTGATTATCCATCAAAATCAATCGTTGCAATGAAATGAATCAATGTTGCAATGAAATGTCATGCAAAATGTAAACAAAAGTGCCAGCACTTTTCTGTATGTATTGTAAAAGGGAATTCTATTTGATTTTTTTTTGTCGAGTGTATGACAGCAGAAAGGGGAAGTGAGATAAAAAAAACCGATTTCTATAGTGTAGTGCTTACTCTAGTGGAAGTTAATGAGGAAAGGCCTTACTTTCCATTCTATATAATGGTTGTTCCCTGATATTACTAAAATAGAGATGAAAGTTCTTCACATTAGTGAAGAGTTATTTGCAGTAAATTTTTGCTGCCTTTTTTGTGGCTAATCTAGCATTCCGTTCACTTTTCCGATATTGTAAGAAAAACCGTGCCAAGCCGAAGTGGCGCCCGGGGAAAAACCTATGTTTGACACTCCTTCTATTTAAAATAATAGATAAAACGCATTTTTGTGTATGCTTGAAAATCGGTTTTATCGTAGGGAAGAGGTTTGTCCCAGAAATTCCACAGCTGGCAAAATCTTTATTAACAAATTCACAGAGACAGAAATAATAAAAAAAATCCTTCGCGGGCAATATTTCTGTTTAAAAAAAACATACTGGTAGAAATGATTTAGCCGCAGGCGAACAATTTTTTTTATATCCTTAAATTTTGTTCTTTTTTAATTGCGCTCAGGGCAGCAAAAAGCAATGCCTCGTCCACCTTAAGTAGATGACACTGTCTAGAGAAGAGATAATGGGAAGGCAACCCGACCTTTAATTGACCTAACAAAACAAAGCATAGAAATGCGGCTACAGAACCGCATTTCTACGCTTTGTCCTTTGTAAGGATCGAATTTGACGCAGCGAACTTTCAAATGTCTTAAAAGTGTCACCTAAAGCGCCGCGCCACCTTAGGAAATTGACGCGTGAACATGCAAACCCGCTTATGTAGCAACTGTTAGATCAACTTAATTGTGCATTTCAAAATTTTCGGCTGCGGCACAATTTTTTCAAATAAATTTTGCCTGCGGCACAATTTTTGTTGCATACCGAAGAACTAATATATCCTTTTCATCTAGATCAGTGGTTCCCAAAGTGGCCCCTACGGACCCCCAGGGGTCCCCGGGATCATTCAGGGGGTCCGTGGAAAATTAAAATTGATTTGGGGGTCCCTGAACAACGTCAGGGGGTCCGCGCAAGGTTTAATATAAAATAAAAAAATTGTGACACATTTTTATTAATATGGAAGTTAAAATAAATAACAGAAGCTGTTGATTACTTTTCCGTCTTCCTATTTGGTAGAACGTAGATTCAGTGCCGTTATGAGCCTCATCACAAAAAAAGAAACCGACTAGAAATTAGTACTCATGGGGATTTGCGGTTGCTACTCACAAACATTGAGCCGAACATAAATACACTCATAACATCCCATCAGGTTCATCCAAGTCATTAATTTTTTTTGTATTTTAAAACAAAAGTTATAATTTCAATAAATACTTCTTCAACAAAATGTTTAATTTATAATTTATTTTTACGTCACCATTTACCATTCAAGACATCAAAGTTAAATTTGTAATTTTTCTATTATGCATTTATGTAGTAAATGGGTGAAAACCCAGGGTCCGTGGGCAAGTTTTGACGTGGGCAAGTTTTGACTATGAAAAAGGGCCCGTGGGCAAGTTTTGACTACGAAAAGGAGTCCGTGAGGAAGTTTTGACTATGAAAAGGGATCCGTGGGCCAAAAGAGTTTGGGAACCACTGATCTAGATAATCACAAAGTGATAAACCTTTTTGGTATTGTTATATTTCCAACCACACAAAAATGGGTTTTTAAGATTTTTTCTAAAAAGTGACGGGGCACCAAATACAGATTTATTCTTGAGAGCCGTTTTGCATTGGAACAGCCCTGGTTACACACCAAACCTTTTTGAACGAAGTCTGTATTTTTCATATTCCAATCTATTTTACCCTCTCGTTGTTAAAATATTTTTCTAATTTGCTGTATACGAACTTTCATCTAGCCGCACGAATAAATTGTAAAACTAAAATCTTGTATTATTTTTTATAATGAAGGAATTCCTACTTAAATAACTTTAAAACATTTTCACATGTTTAATTACATTTAAATAAACTACATGAGCGATTCCGTACGTATTTACGTAAATTATGCATATATATGTATGTATATACATATAATTATTTATTTAATATTATATTTTTACAATTAAAATATTATATCTCACTCACAATGTCTAATATTACAATTTTGCTCTTGAATTATTTCTTCAATTATTAAAATTTAGATAAAAAGTTAATTTAGTTTTAAGCCCCTGATAAATATGTGAAAAATAATATTTTCACCTAGTTTTAAGCTACTTATTTATTGAGCGAGTTTTTTTTCTTAAATTTTGTAGCATTTGTTGTTATCTCGATTATTTTCTTAATATATTTTATTTTAATTTGAAAATTTGTTTTTATGCATTTAATGTCGTACATTTTTCTAATTAAGGATTAATTAAAAAAAAAACTTTCGACAAAGTAAATATCGTGAACGAGTTTTCAAAAAAAAAAAGTATTAAAACTGAATTCTAAATCTAAATAATAAAAAAATCAAAATAATTCGTTCCCGCTCGATTCTTTCAAAAATAAAAATATATATAATATCTAGGGTCAAGTGGGACATCAAATACAATCTACAAGGAAAAATTCCTTTAATCAAGATATTATCGAAAGAACATTCTAAGCACTATAAACAGCAATTTATGCAACGGATTTCTATTTGCCAAGAAATTGAAGCTGTTTGAAATTGTCTCGTGCTTACAACTGTCCCACCCTACCTTTTGGATTAAATTCATTTCAATTGCTTTTTTTAAAAAAAGAAATTATTACGTGGTATAATACGTTAAATGATTTTTAGCAAGAAATTCTGTTACACTTTGGTTACTAAAAACGATAAAACACTTACGTGGTGGTGGATACCGCATTTTTATACCACAATTATAAAATCCTTTACTCGTTTAGCACATTGATCACTAACTAATAATAGTTTACCTTAAAAGAAATCATTAATTACAAAATTAATTCTTGACAATAAAAAAAACTAACGAAATATCAAGCTGTATCGGACAGTTCAATGACCCTTACGAAACTGAATATTGCGGAATATTTTTGAACAAAAATTAACTAGTTTTGAATTAAGTATTGTTCAATACAAAAACAAACTGGAATTGTTTACCACAGATAATATAATTGCAATAACCAATTGGTGTTTACGAAAACCATTAAATATGATTCAGTATTGCAAATTTCACATTTACTTTGAGAATTCTCCATTAAAAATCCGTTTTGAAACTCACTTTTAAATTTTTTATGCAAATTAAAATTCTAAATATCAAATTTTCAAATATTTTTTCTCAAACATACAAACAATAATCCTTTTTACTTATTAAATAATAACTTGATTGATAAAATTTGTTCGGCATATCCTTATACAAATTAATTAACAAACTAAATTAAAAAACATGTTTATAAAATATAATGTTTTGTTTGTGCAACTGTTTAAAAATATATATGTCAAAATCACATTTAAAACATGCTGATGACTGAAGATCCGTATTTATATCCAACATGCAGTAGCGCCAAAGCTTTGCTGTACTCCTTAAAAATAATTCTAGCATCGCCATTTTACAAATAAAATCCAAGCTGCAAAAATTCGTACTATTAAAATGTTTTCAATAAATAATTTGTAAATAAATTTTGTGTGATTTTATTTGAAAAAAAAAGAAAATATATTTTAAGCAAATTATATTTAAGCATTTTGAAATTAAACTTTATACCAACGCATTTAGATCAATCGTAGGCGTTTGTTGTATTTTAAACTAGCTTGCATACCAGTCGTTGCGGGGTTAAGTTTTTTAAAAAAAATTTTTTTGATGGTCTATGTTGGAGCTTAACTTTAGGCCAATCGGCTCGGTAGTTTCCCCGAGAAAGAGTAACATAGCGCAAAAACTAAGTTTCGAAATCACTTTATCCCCTCCTCTTACTCCCCCCACCCCTCGCGCTACTTTTCCGTATGCATATGTTGGAATCAGAACTACCACAGACACTCATGCCAAATTTCAAGTCAATCGGTTCAGCTGTTTTTGCGTGAAAGAGGAACAGACAGACAGACAGACAGACAAACAGACAGACAGACAGACACCAACTCATTTTTTATATATTAGTATGATATATTGAATCAACAATTGTTGTCACAGCAAAAAAAAAATTATCAAAATGGAACCAATTGACTCATAGAATGATTTTGATCAAAATCCTGTGACTGTTTGTACCCGTTAACATTCTAGGAAATCTAGGAGTAGAGTTTTCAGTCCGAGTTATCTCGAGCTAACAATTTTCCTTACAAAAGGGTCAGTCTTTTTAGTCAGAAATATAGTATTGTGCGCGGGCTTTTTATCAAACTCTTCGAGAAATTTTTCTGAAACCGAAAAGCATCCCACGCCTGTATTAATGTTTCTCGTCTTCTTCATCTTTGCCATTAAAAAAAAAATCATGATTTTATGAAAATCGATATAGAGCTTTTAGTTTTGTTACATTATTTCCATCTTGCCATCAATTCCCCGGCCGGACTATGCCTCTTCAAATACAAACTTTCTTCTCCGCTAACGCATCTACTGTTTTACATTGCACCATTTGAAGATTTGCAAGTCATGAAATTTTATAACCATTTTATGAAGCAAAAGTTTGAAGGCAAAGATGATACATTAAACTAGCTACTGCAATAATATATGTTTTTTGTTTCGTTTAATTCAAATAAAAGTTAACTTACCGCTTTATGCAATACCAATTAAATATCTGTAGTTAAATGTCATAAAAAAGGAAATGATATTATAACAAATTATATAAAATTCTGGGTAAAAAAGAAACTTCAACTAATTATGAAAATGTCTGTATTGAATAATAATTAAAACAAATGAAAAATGTTTACGATTGCTTTTTATTTTTTATTAATAGTAATATTTGCTTATTAATTTTAAATATCGACATTAAATGCATGTGATCTTTGATTTGATCTGATCTAAGTTACAATTTAATAATTTTTTTAAGGTATTTCAAAATTTTAATTTCTTTTTAAGCATATAAATAATTTTTATCAATTGTTTTTTATTTATTGATTAAGAAAGATTCTTTTTTTTTTGTTATGATTTTCATTTTTTTTTTTTCATTCTAATTAAAACTTAAGCACTATCAAAAAAATTGTTCGGTATTTACAAAAATTGAGAAAAGAATATTGAATAAATAAAAACGAATCACTATATATTTATTATGAATTGTATTGAACTTTTTTTTTCGAGTTTTTGGCAACGTTAAAAATTATGTAAAGGACTTCAGTGTTGTGAAGCCAAAAACTAAAAAAAAAAATATTTTCATATTATAAAACCTGATTGACCACCATAATTTTTTTGTATTTTGCAACCTATTTAATATTTTTTGCAATTAATATAAACAACTATTAACAATGAAAACTTAACGATTCTAGTCATCTGGGTCCAATCCGATTAGTTCAGCTTGCAATCGTCCTTTAGTTTTGCAACAAATTGTCAGACAAAACACCCTTAGCGCTAAACGAAATTGTGGCGACATGCCCGTCATTATAACAATTTTCCAAAATGAATTTAATATACCGAACCACACAACACCGAAATGTAACAAGGGGTTTTGTATAACAACACCCATTATCAGTTCATAAATTCGTACACTGATATAGGGTAGCCACGATATCCAGAAGGCGAAGACTAATGCGAATGACATCATATGACTAGGATTTGATAAGTTTTCGGCTAGAGCTGTCGCATATTCTTTATCATGGATCGGTGCACCAGATTTTAATCTACGCATCATTACAAATATATAGCCGTAATTATGAACAATCGATATAACGCTAGGACCTAATACTAATATAGCGAGGGTGGCACTATAGGCAGCCATATTTCCCCAATCTAACATACAGATGTATGAATCGTGATTAAATAGCGGCGTACTGTATCCAAGTAGCGGTGGACAGCACAGCATTGCCGCCGATATCCATGTAAACGCCATCCAACATTGGCATCTAAAAAATATTCAAGAAAAACACTTGTTTTTTAAAAAAAAAACACTTCAAATATATTTAAGAAAAAACCGAACAGATCTGACAAATTATATAAAACAACTCGAGGAATAATTGAGGCGTTAAAAGCTAGAGTGAACCAACCCATATAATCGAGTTTTTGAAGCTTTTTCACTTTTGTACTATTATTTACTGTAAATTATTACTCAATGTTGAAATGTTCTTTTGTGCATCAAAACATTTTTATCTAGAAACTCACTCGCAATAGTGATTCAAACACAAAAAAAAATCACGATTTCGACATGTGGGTTGGTCCACTCTAGCTTTTAACGCCTCAATTGAGGACAATGAAATGAAATTCGCGAGAGTCTAACGACTTTTGCCTAGACCTTTTCATGATTTTCATCAAAAAGGTTGAATGATTTAGAAAAGAATTTTAAATAACTTCTCCACACATAAAATTTCTGTTGTGACGATGGAAACCTTTGGTAAAACTCTGGATCTTGCATTGTGTGCCATGAAAATAAGATTTAAATTCGAATACAATGCTCTCTATTGAATTTATATGAAATACAGAAATATATCTAACTCGTAAAAAATTGGATTTTTGGTTCATATATCTGTACAAAAATGTGTATTGTGAATCTCACCTGGTTTTTGTTTGAACCGTCTCATATCGGAGAGGTTTCCTTACAGCTAAATATCTATCGACCGATATCCACATAAATGTGTAAACCGAAACTGACCATAGTGTTACTTCTAGATAGCCGACAAATCGGCAAAGTACATCGCCATACATCCATTGTCCAATTAGGGCTGGATACACCGATAGCGGCACGATCATTAAGCCGCATAGTAAATCGGCGACCGCCAACGAAAGCAAATAATAATTTATAACCTCTGTGGGACCTAAAATAGTAAACTTTTATTAATATATTACATTTTTTTCATTAAAAAATCTTTTTTAAATGTAGGTACTGTTCCAATTTAATGACCAATCGCAACAAATGTTTAGATAATTCGGAAACAAAAGTACAGATTTTTTAAACTTGATCTCAACGTGTACAAAGTAGCCGAAGCTGAAATCATTTTTTGTTAAAAAATCGTAGCTTTTTCCCTGTATTTTATCTTTACGCAATTTTTCATTGAAGAAAATATAGCTAAAGCGCAAAATACAATTGGCACGACATTTACTGCGGCAGATTATGGCGACAATGTCGCCCTCCATATACAATTGCGCACACTTTGTTGTTCTAAACGTCATTTGTTTTTCATTTGATTTTGACAGTCGGGCTGTGAGCCACTTATAACATTTTTTCTTACCAATTATCATACAAATTAGGAATGTGAATGTAAGCAATACAGCATACGAACTATATTTCCTAACACTTTCTTTAATTTCCCCTTGAGTGACGAAATTTAGAATTTATGACGTCCCCATAAGATTTCATTTTGAATAAACCATGAAATTTTGTCGGCGAGCTGACCGACAAAAGTTCAATTCAATTCAACTTTTTACGACGCCAAAGTTGATCGGATTGATTGTATACAGAAGCATAGGGTGCTATGAGTTTAAAATCTGAATTGTCGCCGTAAATGTTGTGTCGGGCCAATTGTATTCCGGCCTTAACGGATGAGTTTCTGATTAATATAAATTTCTTCCAATCTTTTAAAACTTAAAAAAAAATATCATTATAGAGTTTATAATAAATTCGAAATGTCAAACAAAAAACAATGAACTGTTTTATACGGAAATAGCAATTGAATAAAAGAATCCATTAACACGTTGACTGCCAGACCAATTTTGCAAAAATGTGAGGGAGATACCAATACATGTAGACGTATGTAGAATGTACGTATGTATGAATGTATGTATGTATGCATGTAGATTGTAGATTGTAGACCCAGCTATCGAAAATGATAGCCTTGGCCGCTCATGAATTAATGCCAATTTTCACTGACTATCAAAAATGATAGCCATGGCTCACTGGCTATCAAAAATTATAGCCATGGCAGTCAATGTGTTAAGGCTCGATTGCCAAATATCATGTTAAACCAATCACGAAATTGCCATGATTTATTTGTAATAACAGGAAATGTTCACCTACACGAAATATGTTAGGTAAAAATCCAGTGCATAATGAAACTTTACACGTGCACCTCATTTCTAAACATGCGGCATAAATACGCCACGTGATATTGATTGAGTGAATATACAATTCTTCAAATAGGAATTCCAAGTTAACAAAAAAGTGATTATCAACTTAAATACCAGTAATAAAACATTATATTACCTAAAGACATTTTATTTTATTGTTCATTGAATTTCAATAGCGACTTTTACCAATTTTTGGGGGAAAAAATGGGAGTTTACCTCGAAAATTAAGATACGTTGCGATTATTATTAGATTTGCAGCAACAATGGCGATGCCCAAAATGAGTACTAGACCAGCTTGCGTGAATGCCTCCAGTGTTGAGCCGTAAACCTGCAGGTGACTCAATCCCTGCAGGTGCATTGTAGCCCCTATTTTGTAATATAAAGTGGTTGTTAAAACATTACTAGTAAAAACAAGTTTATGGAATTAATAATCTTAACAAAAAAAAAAATACACAAAAAATTATTTTCTTTTATATCTAGATATTAAAACTAGTCGATCTACAGCATTTTATTTTTTAAGGTTAATATACATACTAGCTGGAAAAAGTAACTCGAATTCCAGTAGAATTCCACTTGAAAGGCAAAAAAGAGAACCGACACAATTTTCAACTTATTGAGTCGAACTGTCCGAACTGTCGCCAGTCACCAGGGCACCAATCATGTATTCCGACGCGTCTCTGTCTTTCGACTTCGACGCAGCTTTTAACTCTTGACTTCGCCATATCTGCAGGTTGAAATTTCGCGAAATCGTCACTATGAATCGAAAGGTGATTCTGACTCTCATTCCAGGAAATTTGAAGCTGCTGATAGGGCGAAGTCAAGAGTTAAAAGCGGAGTCGAAGTCGAAAGACAGAGACGTGTCGGAATACATGATTGGTGCCCAGGTTTAAAAAAAGTATTCACTATTAAATGAACATGAAATTATTGCCAGTAACTGTAGAGCTTTTGTTCCAGTAAACTTGAACATTAACATAAAAACATAATTTCGATTACTTGTTCCAGCTAAGTGTACAAAAGGGTCAACGATTGTGAATTTTTAAATTGTTGTGAAAAAAGTTACAATTTTTCCTTAGGTAGGTATACTTTCATATTTTTCCATTTCTGAAACATTTTGATAGCTCGTAATTTGAAAACTTTATCAGGACTCTAAAATTGAAAGTTAAAAAATTGTTAGTTTCCTTTTGGTTTGTTAAATTTGAACAATTTTAAGAATCCGTACACATAAAATCAATCAGCAAAATGATTTTCAGGTCCTGCAGAAATAATTTAAAAGGCACATAAAAAGCGATTCTAGAAAAGAAATTAAACTTTTAATTTTTTTTTAGATACGTTTTATGTTACCACCACACTCTCTCCGAACGCAGACGAATCACAATCACGAATCAAGAATGCTGATAAATTTAATCCATTTATCCGTCTTAAAATTTTAGTTTACGATATAAAATATATTTACAATATCGTAAACTAGAATTTTACGCCGAATAAATGGAAATTATGTAATTCTTTTTACAAAAAAGTGTCCAAATCTGGCATCCGAGACGGTGGTTCGTCTACGTTCGGAAAGAGTTTGGGGGGCACTATGAAATTTAGCTAAAAAAAATTATACAATACAATTTTGAAAAAAAAATACAATCTTAAATAAAATGAGGCGTTAAAAGCTAGAGTGGACCAACCCACATGTCGAAATCGTGAGTGTTTTTGTAAAAAACTAGATAAAAATGTTTGGATGCACAAAAGAACATTTCAACATTGAGTAATAAAGTCCACACAAATTTTTTTTCCAAAAATTTACAGTAAATAATAGTACAAAAGTGAAAAAGCTTCAAAAACTCGATTATGTGGGTTGGTCCACTCTAGCTTTTAACGCCTCAAATGTTAGAAGAATACTAATTTTTAAATATTACATGAAAATTTATTCTTTTTTGCTTCCCCATCTTTCCTTATCTCTTTGGGACCGAATTTTTTTTGGGCAAACGGCGAAATAACAGGACAAATACCTACAAAAAAATAAATAAAAAATAGGGAACTTGTCCCAAAATTTTAAAAGAATTTCCTATTTCCGGATTCATGACAACCGGATTCATGTCAAATAAAAAAAATTTCTTGTGAAACAAGGATGCGAGAAGATTTGTGTTCTTGAAAAACATTTTTGTAATTACCAAATGAAAAGCGAAAACCCGATAAAAATCGATAAAACAAAGGAGGGTCTAGTATAAAAGGGAGGGGTAAGTTTTTATGCACAAAAAACCATCCTTCTATGACGAACTAAAAAGCAGAAAGTTTTCCCAATGTTGAAGATTTAAAGAAAAATCTTTTAAAAATGAGATCTGCACATTTTAGCACATTTCAAGATACCATATAGTTTTCCGCATCTAAATCAGATCTTCGTTGATATCAAATGAGGACAACTCAACCTGCATATATGCTGAAGAAAGTAAGAAAAACTCCCTAACCTTGATAGGTGAAGGACATCTGACGGAGAGTAGGTATAGGAAGTAAAGTGTCTATCGCTTACCTTACATCCGGTCATGACGCTTTTCTTATTTATTGAGTTGCACGACGCCACCCAGCGAAGGAACAGCCAAAAGCACTCTGGTCGTACATTTGTAATGTCTCAAGGGGAATTAAGCTATCTATAAACACCCAAATGAAACTCGATGCCAATGGATTGAGATTTCCAAATGCGAACAGAAGGCGATGATATCGAATAATATCCTTACGTGTCGACTTTTAGCTCAATTTCGAATTTGAACTATAATACTATTCGATCGTCCTTGCCGCTGTCTATTTTTGAGTGTGTGGGGTACCGCAGGGCAGTCGTCTTGGTACTGGAATTGTTAATTCGTTTTTGAGTGGCGGTACCAGTTAACGTCGTTGGAATTGGTTGATTTTCACTTTTATCGATTTATTTGTTTAACTTGTTATGCAAATAAGAGACATTCGCTCCTTGTTGTAGCTCTTTTCCCAGTTTTTCCTCGATTTCCACCGTTTTTACAAACGTTTGTTCAACAACCGTCGTTCCAGTGTTTTTCTTTTCGTGTTCTTGCTTTCAACTTTTATCGTTCGCTACTTCGCTTTAGATTAACCTTAATTTCTGATAGAAATTTTCTTCCTAGTACTTTTCTTTATTATTTTTTCTTCTTGTTTTTCGAATTTTATCGAATTTTGTACATTTTTCTTAAGTATATTTAATTTATTTATGTTTTGTTCGTTTGTTTTGGATTCGTGGCTTTAGTTTATTTCAAATATACCAAATGATGACTTCGTAAGTAGTTGAAATTTTTCTATCGATTGAGTGGTTTTTTTTGTATCGTTTATTGGTGTATTCTTGTCTCAATGCAGGAATGTGAATTGTATTTTATTTTCCTTAATATTTCTAATGGAAGATTTGTGAATTTGTAGTTTTGTTGACACAATCGCTCACTTGTCGATACATCGATTTAAAATTGAATTAAGGCCTCGTTGTCGTCTTTTGTTTTAGGGTTTTTTTTTTTTAATTTTTTTTTTTGTTTGTTTTCTCTGTTATCAAGAGCTGTTTTGTTTTTATTTTTTAATTGTGATATTTTTTCGAGATTATTCGCTGTAATTATCGCCGTTTTCTTGTTGTCACCGTTCCATTGCTTTCATCTGAAAAATAAAGCAATTTTTTTAAAAACTTCAGTGAAACATCAAATATAGCGAAATGAGATCGGAAAATGTTTCCTTGATGAAAAACTTGTTCAAGAATTGGAAAGAAAACGTTTTTGTTCAACACATTTAAAAAAAAAAGGGAGAAACGCCAGAAAATATATGGTTTAGAAATATCTTTGAAATAACAATTTCTCGAATAAAAAAAAACACAAAAAAACTGTTTTAATCAAAGAATATAGTTTTTTCAATGACGTAACTGTAAATTCGATGATGTAACTGCAAATTTTAGCTACTCTCCCTCTCTTTTCCCCTTCAACCCTGCAAAGAATCTTCCTGGGCCCCTAAAACTCAAAACCTCTGCTGAATCTTCTTTCAACCACCGTAAATATAAAAGTCTTTTTTGAAATGTGAAAATTTCAAATCTTTTTTTTTTAGAAAAGCGTTATTTCAGGGCCCTACAATATTAATACTCCTTGAACCTCCTGGGCCGCGTTCCATTACTAACCACGGTTAACCGCGGTCGACCACAGTTAACTGAAAGTCGTTCCAAAACACATACGGTTAACGCAAAGTAAACTATACTCGCGTTCCAAAACACCACAGTTGATCTGTCAAAGTTAACTTTTTCAACTTTGCTCAATAGCAGAGTTGAAAAAAGTAAACTTTACTCGGGCATTTTGGAACGCGATTTGGTTAACTTTGACAGTACTGAAAACTTATTTGAGGTTAAGTCGTTGTTTTTATTGTGAGTGATTTAATGAACAAGTTCGATAAGAACAAGTAAAATATTAAAATTGAGAAACAAAATGAATAAATTTGTGCGTTATGGCAACGGACACCTTTGAAATTATTTTGGTTGAAGGGAATTATGATATTAAAGACAATACCATAATGGCGAAGAATTCGTTCATTTTTTAATAGCAAAAATTACCATTTCATTCAAAATTTCTACAATTATTTGCCACATTTTCATACTGTTTTGTAACATTTAAGGTCATTAATTTCAAAACTTCTTGCCTCGACATTATTTTGCTGTTATCTGTCAAAGTTAACCAAATCACGTTCCGAAATGCCAGAGTACAGTTTACGTTATTTTCAACTTTGGCAATCAGCGGTTCTAACTTTGACAAACCCAACCTTTACTTTACTCCGGAATAAAGGAACGCACCCCTGGTAAAGCGCCTTTTTTGGCAATACTTCAAACTTTATTAAAATAATGCTCAAAAAGACGGGCTCCCGATTTGCAAATAAATGAAAGGTTTAAGTTAACTAAAATTTAAATAAAAAAATTGATAGATAGATAAAACGCACCCAAAAAAGATACCGGCGTTCCTCGGTTTACGACGCCTCAATATGCGGCGTTTTATTATACGACACAAAATCAAGAAATCGAGAACGCCCGTAGTTCCAATAAGATTTTTATAATATTTAGTGAAATGAGTTGTTGCTTTTAAATTATTTAGTGTTTAACCATTGAACCATTTCTGATTCATGGTTTATACTCGACCTTTTAGCATTGAATCCTATTAGAATTTCTAAAAGGATTGTTGCTTTTAAACTCAACTTCATAATTTTATTAATAATAATAATAATAATAATAATAATAATGTCTATATTCAATATTTTTGAATTTTACAATTTTTTTACAATTCACTCTTTTTTTTTTGACCTACAACAATGACATTCGTCGTCTGTCGGTGGCTAGCTCTAATCTTATATATAATTTCAGTTTTTAATATTAATTCCATTTAAGTTTCATATGAATTCGTTTCTATAATAAAAAGCCGTGACTACATATCTATATAAATTCTCAAAATCTTCTGCATTCACTCCATTTAAAATATTTATGATTTCAAAATCTTCTAGTTGTTTTTTCCCCAGATATAACGTTCTCAATTCTTTCAAGATTGGACACTTTCCTAAAAAATGCTTTATATCTTCCTCTTCTCCTAGATTACACAGGGAGCAGATCCGTTGATTTGCTGATCGAAATGTAGATGCATTTAATCCAATTAATCCACTGCGAGCTTTGCATATCCACATGATTTTGGATCTATTATTTGAATTTTGGAAGTAAATGGGTCCTTTAGTTAAATCAAGGTGTTTATATATCCGATCGCTACTGGCAAGTGCATTTTGAATATCCTGACTAAACTGTGTTTGATTAATTTGCTGTAACATCATATTAGTGTTATGTTTCCATGTTGCAAGATCCAATATTTCCCAATTAATCAGAAGACCCTCCGACAGTGTCTGCCACTCTTTTGACCAGAAGATATTTTCTTTCAGTATCTTTATTGACAGCTGATGTGGTAATCTTTCTTCGCCATATTCAAACAAGGACTTTGTAATATATTTTACGTGCATTTGGAATGTGTAGAGATGACACTCTGTGGTTCCTGTCTCCAAATTCAATACATAGTTTGGTGTAAACTTCGGTAAATTAATCACTCTTTTGATAAAATATCTTCGTAATTTGTCCACTTCTTTGAAGTATTTAAAGCCCCACACTTCTGTAGCATAGCAATGAATTGCTCTTGTTACGGAATTAAAAAGTTTCCATTTTGTAGCTAAACTAACATGTTTCTTTCCAAGAAAACTACTCCAAGTGCTATTCAAATTCAGTTTAGCTTTCTGGTCTCGAGATTTGATATGCTCCGCAAATGATAGTCCAGGCGTTAGCTTCACTCCTAAATAGTCATATGTTTTGACAATTTCAATTTCAGCGTCTTTAAAAGTCCATTTTTCGTTTTCTCGTAATTTTCCAGCTTTTCTGAAGACCATGATTTTTGATTTTTCCATGTTGATGGTTAAATTCCACATATCGCAATATGTCTCTAAATTGTTTATCATTTTCTGTAAGGTTTCCACGTCATCGGCGAGGATCACTATATCATCTGCATACATCAAAAGTCTGATTAATATTTCGTCAACATACAAACCGCCGCCCAAATGATCATGTAGGTCGTTTACAAACAATGCAAATAGAAGCGGTGACAGTAAGCATCCTTGTTTGACTCCCATACCTGAGCTGAAATAATCAGAAGTTTCAATTCCATCCCATATTGCAGCTTCTGTATTTTCATATAGTTTGCCAATTAGATTTACTATTTTTGAAGAGACGCCCAGATTGTACAATTTGTATAGAAGTGATTTCCGTGGAATGCAATCGAAGGCAGCTTTAAAGTCCACAAAGAATGCATACACTTTCTTCTTTTCTTTAAATTTCAGCTGATTTATGGAAACTAGACTATAGATATTGTCGACAGTTGAGTACGATGGTCGAAAACCCGCTTGGTATTCATTGAGTATCCCATTTTCCTGTACCCACCTTGCCAGACGGTTATTTACTATTCCCATCATAATTTTTGCAGCGCAATTCATAAAGGATATTCCTCTGTAATTTGAAGCAACATTTCTGTCTCCTTTTTTGAATATTGGAAAAATTAAATTTTTTAAGAAGGATCTGTCAACCTCGTTTGTGTTTAGTATTTTGTTGTAAGAAGCGACTAGATGCCGGTGAAATTCGTTTGTCGCGTTTTTGAAAAATTCGTAAGGAACTCTGTCTTCCCCTGGCGCTTTACTCAACTTAACTTTAGCTAAGACGACCATTAGTTCATCAGCGGTAATTTCCGAATCAAGATCTGCCACTTTAATATAAGGTGCTGCATATTGTATGTCTACCGCAAAAGCTGGAGGATTTAATAGTTGCTGAAAGTAATTTCTAAAGTCAATTTTATTATTCCAAAGTAGGTACTATTGTTAACACTTTGACTGCCACACCAATTTTGCACAAATGTAAGGGAGATGCCAATACATGTAGCCGTATGTAGAATGTATGAATCTATGTATGTATGCATGTAGATTGTAGACCCAGCTATCGAAAATGATAGCCTTGGCCGCTCATGAATCATAGTACCAAGTTTCACTGGCTATCAAAAATGATAGCCATGGCAGTCAACGTGTTAAGCCAAAAATTTGGATTTCAAAATAGTTTTCATTTTAAAGTCACCAAATTAAACAGAATCTTATTATACTCAAAGAGTACCCTATACTTGAAAATGCCAAAAAAAATATAAGTTGTTGGTAAATACGAAAGCAAAACAACCGTTCATGAAACCAAAAACAATAAAACTTTTCAAGTACACATAGAGTATCTTCATTAAAGTAATAAAATTGCATGAAACAGGAAAAGCTGGAAAGTTTACATAACAAATGAACTTTGAATGTCGGAAGAGTAAATCACCTGCTGATACAACAAAAGGTGAAAAAAGCCGAAAAAGTGCATTCCGGTCGCATGTTTCACATTCAACCACCACATAGAAAGGATTCGGGCAAGAAATTTAGTTGAAAACTTTCTAAAAGGCCTGGAGAAACGTCGTTGAGTCGTTTTGAAACTGGTTGAACTTTTTCTTGCTCTACATCGAAACTTTAACTCCCACAGGACACGACATCATTATACCACCCGGAGACTAAGGAAGGCACAATCCATCCAAATTCATTGTATAAAATTTTAAAGTGTGCAAAATTCGCTTCTGAATTCGGAAAGGGGGCAACAACAAAATGCACTTTTCAACCAATTTAAATGCAAGGACGAATGATAACGTCTTGTTCGTGGTTTGAATAGTTTGGGTAGCACGACACCTCGCCGACAATTCAATTTCCCAGTTTTCAATAGAATAATATATTGGGAATGGGGCGGTGAATAAACCTATATAAGCCTTGGCCTATATTGTCGGTCGTTCTGCAATGTCTTCTGCAGCTGTCGCTTCTTACTGTCTTTTTAAAGTGGGTCAAAAGTTAATCGAGTAAAAATTTGGTGCCGTCGTAAAAGTTCGAGCAAAAAAAAAATACTTTCGGCTTTTGCAATTGTTCATGGAAAGTTATAAATGGAGTTTTTCTTTAACACCATTTGAGTTTTTAAATGAACACCATTTATGCAATGCTTTTAGAGCGAATTTTCTACATTAATAATATTTAATATCATATGTAATTTCATTTTTATGCGATTTCCCAAAAAAGAAGCTTGGGTAACATTTTGCAACCAATGTAACAAACTTACAAGTTGAAAACGAGTTATCTTGTAGTAACAATGCAACTTATCATAAAATAACCTGTTTGTTACTTTATTATCTGTTGCCGAATTACTAAAGCCATCTGGTCGACACTGGATCCCCAACGGTCCCAGGCCCTGTCTTTCTCCAGGCGCTGCCGCAGATAGCGGGGAGTAAGAGCGGAAATTAATAGTAGGTTCTGCGAAGGAAGTTAGCACATACCCTTGTCTATCGCGCAGCAGACTCAAGCTCTTTGGCGGGTACTCCCAAGTAACAATTTGAGGTCACAATCCGGTTAAGAAACGTATTTGAAACCATGGTAACAAAATTCAAAAGTTTCACATTTGGTTCCTGTAACCTTTTAGAAACATTTCAGAAACCCTATTTAGAAGCTGATTTCAAAATAACCATTTTTGGCGGGTTTATTCGGAAACCATCTAAAATGTAACCTAAATTGAAGGTTTTTTTGTAACCACGGTTACAAATTGTTTCTTGGGACTTCTTTTGGGATCTGAGTGAACTATCCGACGCAAAATTGGAAAAAATTTTAGCACTCTTCAAGAGAAACAGCATCATCGAGGAATAACTTTCTCACGGCTTCTTAGAATGTGCACTATGCACCTTAGTCCGGTATTACACTTGGCTTAAGTAAGCCGGCAACTTTTGGGCTTAATAAGCCAATGTGCTTACATTTGTGGCTTAAATAAGCCAATCCTGTTTGCATATGCTACACAAGTTTACATGTGTGTGTGTGGACTCAAATGATTGAAATTGCTGTTGCTCATATACTTCCCAAGATCTCTACCTGCTGACGGTCAGAACGGAAATGATTTCTGCCTACTACTTTTCCCAAACCGGTTCACACGCTTTGCATGTATTGTCGATAATCCATGATTTTGAGTGGCAACTTTTCCCTCCGCAGTCGTTTCTCCCGTAAATCGGCTTAAGTAAGCCCGAAAGTTGCCGTGTGTAATACCGCGCTTAGAGTCTAGTGATTGTGCTGAGACTCAGCACCCTTCTTCATCATACCATTTTGCAACTTGCCGATTGCAAAATTAAACTTTATTTTCTAAACTGTGTATCTCTTAATTTAAAAAACTGCGCCGCATTCTGTTTAAAAAATTTCGTATGGTCATTCGACACAAAAAAAAACCTTTAGCAATGCTTTGATTTAAGCTACTACGTAAAATAAAATTTCATAACAACATAATAAGAGCAAGCGTAATAACATATTTCCGTAATTAATAAAAACACATGTACAGTTTTCATTATTTTAAGAAGGATATACCAAAGACAACCCTCCAGCAAAAAATACTAATTTTCAATAATTACTAAAATTCAAGAGAAAACCTACAAAGGACACCTAAATATTTTATATCAAACGCGAGTGATATTCTAAGTGAGATATCACTTTTCAACTGTTTCTCCCTGTTACAACACACACACAATGTTTCCACCAACAAAGAATAGCGTTCTTGATTAAAAATTAACGTCCGACACCTGGATTTTTGATTTTTTTTTCAGTGTCATTTTTGTCTATAGAAGGGAAAAGTTTCATAAAAATTCTAATTGAAAATTGAATAATAGCTGACGGGTGTTCAGAAACCCTCCAATTGGTACTTTTCTCAACGTTTTATAATTCATAAAACACTTTGGAACCGGGGTCGTCTTTCCTTTATGCAAAAATTTACAACTATATGAGTTTATAGCATTTTGCCGGGCATTTCATTGTTCTTATGGTTTTATGGGTAATTTGTGAGTGGGCAATTTTAATGGACCGCTGGTCACAGGAGCTTATAAAGGTGTATGTTTTAAGAAGATATTGTTCAGTGGGTGCATATGGTCATAAAAGAGAATTGGGATTTTCTAGCCATTGCATAGACAGGCAGACCCAATTGATTAGGTGGGGATTATGTATGAAACCAAAAAAGTGATCACGTCCTCAAAAATGACTTACTTTAAATGATGTCGACTTTTATTACATTGTAATGGTCATATATTCAATGATACGCCTAATCCCCAACAATAATACCTACCGAAATTAACCCACCCCTTCATATCACTCACTCACCATGCGTAACACACCGATCCCATCATTTGTTATGGTAAGAACGGATATATCAACCCACTTTTGAGAAAAAAAAGACTCAACTTTTATGGGAAATACCATATGCGAGCATTAAATTATTGAAAGCTTCCCATATATACGATTTTTGTATGACGTTTTTCGAATTACGTGCTCGGATATTTGTGAAGCTTTCAGCTACAATCGCGCCATATGGTATAAAAATTGTATGCCAGAAATTTTCTTCACTTGTTCTAGATTTCATATCAGAATCAATTTCCTTACGTGAAGTCCTTAACCGTCCCTTCATAACCGTCCCTTCACACATGGCCCGATTTCATCGTATAATTCTATCTTGTAAAAGGTCTCTATTTCATACATAGAAATATAATAAAGCCTGATTCTATTCTATTTATATTTTTTGTTGTGAATTCTTAATAAAATTATTATAATTATTAATAATTCATGTTTTTATACTTACATGAAACTATGTGTTTTTTACTCAAACCAACATCGAGACGAACCTTATGTTGGAAATCTGAAACAACGACAAAAAACATTCAATTATAAAATTTTCAAAAAAAAATTGCGAAAAAATGTTTTTTGACATCACAAAACATAATAAAAAATTTGTTTAGTTTAATTACTGAATTTCTAATTCTCCTCATATTGTGCGTTACACTAATTTTTGCTTGATAAAAATAAAGACCGAAAAATAGGAAATGTAACACTAAAATTTTGGAAAACTTTCCTAGACACAGATGAAAAAAACATCAGTTGTGATCTCTGCAATATTCATTTTCGGGCAAAATATGTAAAAAACAATTTTTTTTTCAAGGTATAAAACAAAAATGGCGCGGAAAATCTTTGAATTCAAAGGTCAAGTATGACCTTAAATTGACCTAAGTTCCCTTATTTCTATTTTCATGTGTATTTCCAATTTTTCTTCTTCGTGAGGTTCTTCGTGCGATCCGACTTTATATCTGGCTAGTGACTATTTTGCCACCCTACTAGGACGAGACACCAGCCAAGGGGGGCGAGACTCCCACCTCCCCTTGGCTCGGTCCTTCCTATAATTTTGTAAACACATTTCCTATTTTTGGAGAACTATTACCATAGAACTCCAATATGCCATTTCTGCCCATTTTTGTAGGAATTGCCCCCATCCAGCTGTTTCTCTGTGCCATGTGATCCAAGGCTTAAGCCAACAAATGTCAATGAAATTAAAAAAAAGATTATTTCACTAAAAACCCCATCGACAAAACAAGTTTTAACAAATCCAAATACCTAGTCTTAATTACACGCAAATCAAACAAAAGTCGTCTCCCATTAAATCATATTTAAACGTGATCCGTTTAAGGTTTATATGGTTGAAAGCAATTCCAGTACCTACTTTATACTCATATCAGTCATGGATTATTATTATTACAAAATGTATAATTACCAAGGACTTGGCATATTTGAGCATTTGCAATAAAAGTAATCGTTAATCCTGAAAGCTACCTGGACACGTAACCGGACTGACAATGGAAAATTTTGGGTCAATAAACTTTACTACTTTTCCTATGACTAAATAATTTTATCCACCCGGTCTAAATTTAATCTTAATAGTCGTACTTTTACTATGGGTAATATTCAGGTAGGTGGTATCTATATTTTTTTAAAATTTTATTTTGTCTGTGTTTAAATGTTGGCCTAAAATTAAGTTTCCTCGCAAGTTTCCTCGCAACTACGCAAAAATTCATTGCATATATTTATGCTGCATTTTAGTATAGTGTCAACCCGTAATCTGGAATATCGGGAAAATTGGAATTGAAAATCAGGTCTGCAATGAACAGAAATGATTATAAAAAAACTGTCATGAATTTAATTTGCATAATAAACCGAAGATAATAAGTGGAATGTCTCCAAAAAGTATGCAATTTTTTTTTTAGTTATAAAACTACATTTTATGACTACAAAATACGGTGGTTTAAACCTAGTAATCACTTTGCGCTTATATAGCCATAAAAAGCGATTACGTAACCTAGTGGATTATGCGGTATTAAACGAAAAAACTGAATCTGTATTACGATTACCATTGACTTCATCGAAATTCTAACATATCGACTCACTACGCAGTGATATTTTCGACGATAGCTTACTCTCATCCTGGTACTATCTCTAACGACATTAATATTTCCGATTTTTTCTGCAGATTCTCGAGTAGGTAATAATTTTTGTATTATTTCCACAATTGTTTAGTCATGCAGCCGGAAAATCTCTCACTCACATAGAGTAATCGATAATCGATATATCTCTTGCTTTTCATCATCATAAAACTTCGTATCCTGGCAATTCCACATAAACACACCTTCCAGGGCTTTTACAGCCTCAGAGCGTGCATAAATCAAATAATCCTTGCATGTTGGAACTAAGGAGGATTATTTATGACTGGTTGAGTTATCATATTGGATGGGATTTGTTGCTAAGCTCTAGAGAACAGTCTCCCATGTTGCATTTTACACGATATTCAAACTTCGATGCGGTGGTTTTTAAGTGGGATTCTATTCAGGAAATCAGAAATATAATTTTACTTCTTGAATAAAACTGGTGTATGCGAAATATATTCGAAACTACGAAGAAAATTATTTATATTCTATAAAAATGTACGGCTGTTGACTTTTGATATTCCAAAATTATTTAAGATCCCTTCTGGAATTGACTTCTGGAATCTGGTGTAGCGCCATGATTTTTCTTATCATGAAATAAAGTTAATTAATTAGTTTGGTGGGGGCTCCAAAGCCACTCAGAGTCCGCAATTGGGACCATAGCGTTCCCACAACTAGTTCACTTATACCCAGAATGTCGCGTTCGCATGATTTTTTAGAGAATAAATTCAGAATTCGTTTGACTGTCTATAAAGTCACCCGCCTTGATATGACATAGTCCTTAGTCCTTTACTCATGCATCAATTGCATAACGCCGGGCTTGCATACCCGGCGTTGCCGGGTTAAGTTTTTTCATTTTCTTTTCTTTTTTTTTTTTGATGGTTTATGTTGGAGCTAAACTTCAGGCCAATCGGTTCAGTAGTTTCCCCGCGAAAAAGTAACATATCGCAAAAACTAAGTTTCGAAATCACTTTACCCCCTCCCCTTACTCCCCCCACCCCTCGCGCTACTTTTCCGTATGCCTATATTGGAACCAGAGCTACCACAGACACTCATGCCAAATTTCAAGTCAATCGGTTCAGCCGTTTTTGCGTGAAAGAGGAACAGACAGACAGACAGACACCAACTCATTTTTATATATTAGTATGATTAGTATGATATGAGAATAATTAGATTTAGTATACCGTTTGTAACGCATCAGACGAATCGTCGGGCACTAAAACGAACTACACCAAGGTGTTTGGTATGACAAAAGATTTTGGTTTTTATATGTTCGTCCATCTGTCTGTCCGTGAACAGCATAACTTTCGAAAGGATTGAGCCAGAGACGTGAAAATTTTCACAGTGACATTTCTGATAACTACGAAGGCTAAATTCTTGAACGGGCAAAATCGAACCATTGCTTTCACTCCCCAAACAAACAGGATAATTTTTTGCGATTTTATTGAAAATGGTAAGTTTTATCGAAAAAATTATAAATACAAAACGTGTTGATAATAAGATTTTACATAACTTTTCCATACATTAGAATTTAATCGAGTTCGGACGTCTTTCAGGAATAGATTTCTGAATTTTGTGTTATAGTGTAAACGGTTGTGCAACATGAATTTAGTATCGGAAAATAAAATTCGCAGAATAAAGCGTTAGGTGTGAACGACACCCTGTAAAATGTTTTAGAAATTCAAAATCAAGGGTTGGACAGTGAATTTTTAATACCGTTTTCCGAACTTCTTGCAAAGTGATTTTAAAAGAAATCATCATATTTTTTGCAAGATAAATTCTCATAATTAAACATCGTTAATTCCCTTGATTTGTTATAAAAATAAAATAATGCTAAAAGAATTGCGTTTTTAGACCGTAAAAATTTCCAATTAAAAAGCAAAAATACCTCCACAATGACATAATAACGTAGTTTTGATATTAAAACCATTATTTTTCCGTATAATACTCGTAAGTACCATAACCGATAAAAAGAAAAAAGCATTTTTGAAATGAAGAGCACTAAAGCTTTAAATCAAAACGAAACGCATTATTCACGTCATTGTAGATTCCTATCGACCTATTTTACCTTCAATTTTCACATAATGGATCCCTGCCGTTGTGTAATCTACCATCAGATATTCACGTTATAGAAAGCACATAAATGAAACTGAATGGGTAAAAATACAACATAATATCTGTATACATTTTTGATTCATGCATCCGACTCGCTATGTGTGTGTGTGTGTGTGCATTGTGCATTTCAAAGGTTTCACATAAATCCTAGTCCTTGAACGTATTTGGATCAGGGAATTATAGACATGATTGCTTCGGAGCGTGTGTTTCATTGGACTGAAAATCATTTGTTGGAAAAAGTTTTAAATACACTCCCTTCAATCCTAACCTTTCCAAGTTTTAACAAGCAGAGTGTAAAACTTTTAAAGATTTTTGCAAAAAAAAAAATTTAACTTTTTTTAAATAATTTTCCTTTTTTCAACGTTTAACGAAGATACATAGTTTAAAAAAAACTCATTCAAAAAGTTAAAAATCAACTCTAAATTTTTCTTTACAATCGCTTAATTTTTTTTTTTTCAACATTTGATTTCAAAGAAATATTTTATCTGGAAATGAGAGATTGACAAAATCTAATTTTTTATTCACAGGAATGCTATACAGTATATGTTATATGTTTTGCCTACACAGTTTTATACAGGCACCACTTGATTTACGATGCTTTTGCGTCAGATTTCGTCATATATCGAAACGGCAATCCTTACGCAGAGCGTATAACGGTCGATAACTCAGTCTGCCTGCTACAGAATTAATTTGTCAAAAAGTTGATTTTTATCAGATTTTCTTATTTTTCTGAACGTATATCGAAACTTCTTAGTGCCAACGCACACGGTTCATCTCGTCGCGGCAACTTTTGGTCCTCAAAATGCCTTTCCGACGTACACGCTTCTTCACTTTTTAGTAGGAAAAACTTGTTTACAACAAGCGATCGCTCATGTGTGTGTGGTTCTCATAATATGTGTTGTATTTCCAGCTCATTCCCTTTCTAGCTAGCACCGAGGCAACATCAATTGCCACAATAGAAACTGCCAACAATCGAAGAATAAGGACTGATTATTTTGTTATTTACCTAACTACCTGAAAACTAAAACTACCTGGAACTGGTATTTCATTATTTGCATTCAATTTTTGTTTGTTTGGGATATGTTTACGAGTCGGTGGATAAGCACCGACTGCCTCAATGAAATTACGCACACAAGCATGCTGACGTGCTACATGAACGACTTCGTTTGTATGCGTAAAAGAAGACGAGAAGAACACTTTTCGAGTGGCAACTTTTCCACTCTTGCCGCACTCGTTTCTTTCCAACAATTTGGTAAAGTTGCGGCATCCTGATGACCGAAAGTTGCTCCGTGTACGCCCATACTTATAATAAGATCTTGCATATTTTTGTCGTTGTTAATTTTTGTATACTAAAAGTTCCGTGATTTAAAAATGAAAAAAAAATTTAATCATAATCATATTATAGTCGGATTAATGTCGGGAATAAGACATTTAGCATTGCAAAATAAAACGTCCCATATCGAATCGCCATAAATTAAGGAACCTTTTATCAAAATATAAAATATTGAAGTTACATTTGTTCCAACAACCTGTATAAAATTCTTTGAGAAAATCTCAACATTGTTTTTGTGGAAATTCGACCATTGCCTGAAATCATTAATTAAAAGGAACTCGTGTAATTGTATTAATCTCTCTATTAACCTGCAAAAAACTATCGGTTTTCCCCCACTTTCCTATGTGAAACCTTTTTTCACACTAAAATTCAATTCGTTACATAAAAAAGCCCTTCCGTTGATTACTACGTGTAAAAACTTGGAATGGGAATTGGGTAAAAACGCAAATAATTGGCGTGTCAAAATGATTATCTGTAGATTTACCTGTAGTGTGAATTCTAGTATATTTTGGAGGGTAGATGGATAACATAGTTTTGGCTACGGTTTAATACCCTTTTCAAATAGAATTTATGTTGCTTTTCTATTCAGGGCCGTCTACATAGAAGTTGCGCCCAGTATCGCTATTCGAATGAAAAACTCATCCATCGATTGTTTCATTAAATTAATTAAGCTCTCAATTAAGCTTCTTTGTGTTGAGTATAGAAGGGCCGAAAATAGAATCCGGATAGAAAATATTGTGATGGCCTTTTGTCTGTATGATGAAAGGAGTGCTTGCACGAAATTATTTTAAATGGACACGAAAATATATCGATGTTTCTTTCATTTTGACGGGGGCTTTTTTTTTGGAAGAGAAATATAATGACCATCATATATTAACAAGATAAAGTCTTTATAATGTAAAAGTGCAAGTTCCTGCGGGTGTCCCAAGGATTTGGGCGCGTTACCCGACAGACAGACAAACAGGCAATCCAACAAGAATTCAAAAAAATTTGTTTTTTGGCTTCTCAAAATCTAAAATTTAAATTTTTTATTTTGAAATTTAAATTAAAACTCTTTTGAAATCGCGAATGTTTCTCAAATTAAAATTTCTATCCATTTATAGACATAAATTACCATTCAGGAAAATGCCTCTCACACTAATGACTGTCGGTATATTATTTTTTTAAATTTTATCGATAAAAGTATTTCGCGATTAACGAAACTTTATCGGAAGTCAAAATTCAACATCATTAAGCAGTTAAATTATGCGAAATTAATTTTTTGATAAGAATTTATCTTAGAAAACGTTGTTCTCATTCCCCATTCACTGTCATTTAAAGTCTGACACTTATAACGAACATCTTCATCCATATTAGACGAACAGATGTGATGGAAGGACGAATTTTCCTACAGGAGCAAAGTACACCAACATCGGGTTTCATTATTCCAATACGATCGCAAAGTGTTATGTGTGACACTCGTATGTCTTCATATTCGTAAGATGACGGTCTATCCGTAGATTTTCTATAATACTTTAGACAAGGATCCAATCTTCAAGCAGCCTAAGTGTTCTGTCATTTTCGTAAACGACGTCACATCATGTTTTGAAAATTGATGGCAATTTTCTGGTTCAATTTTCGTCGTTTCGGCAACAGAAAAAAATAATGAAATTTTCAAAGTGACAACAAGTTTAACGTAGTTGTCGTTTATTATATCGTCTATACTCGATGGTCGGAAATCGTATCGCTGGTAGTTACGTTACAAGTTCTCACAGATACGAAAAGTTATATCACATCCAGTACTGAACCGATGAATCTCAAGGATATGTGATTTGAATAAAGTCGTTCCTAGATGTGTACGAGTATATAAGACCATTTGTAGTTTCAAACTTATGCTACACTTGGGTGCACTGACGTATTTCTACCTGAAAGTTGTGACACTCAAGTGAATCATACTCAAGACTTCAATGAACTAAGGGGATCCGAAAAGAATGTATACCTGCTTCTCGTAATATGAAAATCGCCATTGAAAAACCGCAAAACTTACAACTACCTTATTGGAAAAAATGCCAGAAAATAAATCGAGCTTCAAGTTGATTGAAAATATTGGAACTAGTATCATATCAAGACATACATATACTCAGAAAAATGTCCAAGTCCACTTTTTGTCAGGTTAACTCTGACCGCTAGAGGTTTCCATTACATAACATTACATCCTCGAAATACCTATCTAAGGTCAACTCGTGCAGCTCCCAATGCCCTACTTCACCTGCTGGTGGCTTAATTTCAGAATTTCTCCGGCCACAGGTCAACACAAGTTTTACATTTCCTCATGCAGGCGAACGCGCGCCTCGCATAGGCTAAATTTTCCTGCCCGAGGCCAATTACGCTGTATGTAGGTCGTCGAGTTAGCCTCCATTTTTCTGAGTGTACTGGATAAAAATTAGTCACATTGATATCAAATTATGTTTATGAATTATATCCGTTAAACTTTTTTAATATTCATTATTGATTTTTCTCGTTAAAATAATATTCATTATTGATTTTTTTCGTTGGCGGTAGACATGTTTCTTCTGTGTGAAAAAATGTCTAAAGCAAAGATATTTTAGTCCAGTTTTAATACAATTTTGCTACCCTATCCTACATGCTACCCTACCCTACATTAATTAGTCATCTTTTAATGGCATCACGGCACATGGACGAGTCTATAGTGGTTTTTCCGCTTTACGACTTGTTATTCAACTTTGCTATTGAATTTTTTACCAAGACTTTCACTAGATAAAAGATTAAAAGCACAGTATTATTGTTTTGTCCATGACTAATGAGATTTCGATAATCAAATTCGATTTTATGCGAGCGGAAATTAAATTTATCCATGTTAACAAATAGCTACTAATCTTCTTATAGATAAATGATGTCGATGCGTTATTTTTCTTTCTTTTCGCAATATAAAAAGATCATTTTATTGCCAATCGATTCAAATAAACCAACCGACTATGAATTGCTATTGAAACCTTGTCACTGTGAGAATTTTTTTGCTACTAATTTTTATATCCTTTTAGACTCTTATTTCCATTTCGCCCCCGTTAAAGACTATTTATATTGTAAATCGATAGAATCCCATTAAATCAGTTTCTTGAGAATTAGAATTGTGAACCAAGAAGGTCTGCAAATCCTTATTCAATATAATTTTTTATCCATCAAAGGTGGGTATAAAAAATAAAATCATTTGGCATACTTTTTTCTATATAAACGACATTTTACGCCTTTTTGCTTGTTGGCCAATACAGGTATTTCATATCAATTTTTACAGATATGAGTATTTAATATGCTATGCAATTATTAAACACCTACACTCTTATGTAAGTTAATTATATTTTAAATGTCTCAAAAAAAAACGGAAATCGAATAATCAAAAAGGCTCAAAAATAAAATGTTTGCGTTCTTCAATTGAATTTCCTTGGCCGTTTTCGGGATATTAGACTTGTTCTTAAATTGAAGGTTTTCAGGTTTTCAGGTTTTCCTGAATATTTGCAATTTACAGATTTCCGAGAGTATAAAACCATTCCAAAATTTTAATTAGCGAGCCAAATTTTCTATGCATTTAACCGTTTCCGAAATTTTTGACATCAAAATATTCAGGGTATTCACAGTCCTCTTTTAATTTTGGGTATTCCGTATTTTCGGTAATATTAAAAGACTGAAAATATTCTGCTGTGAACATCCCACAGCACAGATTTGAGAACAGCACAGATTTGAGAACAGCGATACGTGACCAAATTATGAACTGCGAATTTGATTGTCACATACCTTTAAATCCATGTTTGATGTATTCTTTTGAATTTCTATTGTGGCCACGGCTATCAAAATTGAAAAAATTTGCATCAGTCCGATGAGATTAACAAAAAACCAGCGAGAAAATTTGACAACTGAAAACATTACTAGCGCCACTCGCGGTTGATTCTTGATACCGAATAACCGGGCCGGAAAACACAACTCAAGGCATGTCTACAATTACCGAATCCGGTAATTCATTTTTACATGAACCAAATTACCGTCTCGGTAAAAATCTGTTAAATTTGACTGAATTACTGAGCGGTAAAATTCCTTGCAATTTAAAAGAGGACTGTGAATACCCTGATTGTTTTAACAAGTAAACTGATAACTTTAGTTGGCTGTTAGATATTTACTTCAACAGGAAAAAAAACTTGATACCAATAAAAAAAAAATCTGTTCTACGTATAAGATTGTAAAAAGTTGTGAAAAGCTATTCTTTCGACCCCCACAGAAACACTTTTTCACATGTGGCACTTTAAAAGAAATATTTACTTTCGATCAGATTATTTGCTTTATTCCAGTTTCATTATTTAAAAACCCATTAGAAACTTTTCACCGGAAAGGAAAATGGCGTTTTCCTTCCCCCATTATCCTCATTTCCCAGTATTTTGTCCGATATTCACTCACTAACACCCTGGTGGAAATATTATCCAAGAAACAGGACGTAGCCCAGTTTAAAATAATTTGGATTGAGTTTCCGGCACGCCAATCTTTTGGTGGTAGTATTTCTCAGGTTTTTACTCGTATTGGGATTGTGTTTGGGATTGCATGTCATTTAATTAGCCTGTTACTGTCGTCCATATAAAAAGAAATTCTATATATACTAAAACTAATCAACCGTCAGCCATTTGCCATCCCCGGGCTAAAACATAGTCAAATGATTTACAAAAATCGGAAATTTTCAATTTGCCATTTTCATTTTAAGTTCCACTTGGTGTTCCTGTGCGATAGACTCGTGGTTTTGTAGTTTCTGGGTGCGATATCAGGGTCGTACGACGGTGTTCCTGTCGCCATCAAAGTAATTTTCACCGACATAATAAAACAAAACCAACTATACACATATTGCGTGCCCAGGTAACATGAATGACTTTCGGCGGATATGGTTTTTACCAACATTCACAACGGATCTCGGCTCGTTATTGTATAGTTTTTCTCTCATGCAAATCGCATGGATTAATCGGAATTATGCTTTTTACTTATGTGAGTTTGTTTATTTAAATTACGCCAACACCTGAACCCTTTTTTCGAAGTGTTGAGTCCGGTGAACATTAAAGTATCCCCACATTCCATTCGATAGTAGGTGAAAAACGGTTACAGGTTATTTGCATGGTTGAGGCTTATCTTTTTAATGGCATTTTAGATTGCACAGTCACCAAAAAACCAACCCAATTTAAATCCTTTACATCACCATCGCCATTTTCAACATTTTCCAATATAATCATGGGGAGTTCGTCAAAACTCGGCAAAAATACTTTTTTTTATAATTTTACTGGAAAATCTGATTTTTTAAATATTTTAATTATGTGAACAGATAATGTGAATATAGCCGCAGATATTTCAGGTACCGTATTGGTAACAACGGTATGAAAGAACCATGCAGGATTCAACGATTTTTATGCCCCCGGGCTAACTTTTGAACCAGTTCGGGTTTCACTTTCGTAGTACATCCATTGGAAAGGTAATTTGCTCTAGTTTCATGGACATAAGCTCTTTTTTGGCGGGGAACTGCAGGGGGGTGGTCAGCTGCCATCTTAGGGGCACTGATCTTTTCATGCATTTTTCGACGATTTTTATGCCCCGGGCTAACTTTTGAACCAGTTCGGGTTTCACTTTCGTAGTACATCCATTGGAAAGGTAATTTGCTCTAGTTTCATGGACATAAGCTCTTTTTTGGCGGGAAACTGCAGGGGGGTGGTCAGCTGCCATCTTAGGCGTAATGATTTTTCCATCAAAAAATCATGATTTTTCCATGAAAAAATCATTGCGCCTAAGATGGCAGCTGACCATCCCCCTGCAGTTCCCCACCAAAAAAGAGCTTATGTCCATGAAACTAGAGCAAAATACCTTTCTAATGCTGGTACAACCAAAGTGAAACCCAAAAGTTAGTCAAGGGGCATTTTCGTGCATCGTTCTTTAATTCATTCGAAGTAATTGTAGCCCATTAAATTTTTAAGGAGCAATCACTAAGAAAATTGACGACATAGACATTGTACATTGTTCCCCTTTGTATGATATTTGTAACCCTATTTTCGTAATTTTTTTTTTATAGATCCAGCCAGAGCTTAAGGGAAGACCCTTTAATGCCGAAGCACAGCTCGGGATGGTCGGAAAGACAAAAGGAGATGCCGATTTATGTTCTCCTTGAACTTCTGCGGGTTATAGTCCGGGGGGAACACATCGGATGGTAAATTATTCCAAAGTCTTGTTGTTCGCGGAATGAAGGAACCCCTAAACTTTACTGTACGAAAGCGGGGAGGCTCAAGGAAGAAGTCGTGCGCACGTGCAGCTGCACGAGAGGGTCTAGGGAAAATATACCGTGGAGGAATAAGTTGGGAAATTTCGGTGGAACATTTCCCATGGAAATATCTATAGAATATGCTGAGTACCCCAACAGAGCGACGATGCTCGAGAGACGGTAGTGAATCTGTCAAAGACTTGTCTCCAATCAGTCGGATCGCACGTTTTTGAATTCGGTCCAGCAGTTGCAGGACAGTTTTTGGGGCTCCAGCCCAAATATGCGAATTGTACTCGAGTCTCGGTCGAATGTAGGTTTTGTAAATGTTTAAGACGTCGACTGGTGCGAAATATTTTTTGCATCGTCCCAGGAAGCCTAAGCACTGTGATGCTTCCTTTGCTATTTTGAAAATATGATCACTCCATTGGAGCTTCTCATTTATTTCGATGCCCAACATTCTCAATAAAGTAATAAAATTGTTTTGTAGATTTAGCAACTTGAATTACCAACAATGGTTCTATTTCTTACTTTTAAATTCAATGGTCCCATCCTCGAAGACATGCCTGATGAATATACCCTACTTATTTATCAAAAAACCAGCAAAAACACCAAAAATCATATTTTTAGCAGCTTTGGAAACTCCCTAAAAATTTCCATTTAATTTAGCGACTTTAATTTCTCGTCGAGGAGTTATTCAGCCCTATTCCCGTAACCGGCGGGACGTGTACGCCGCGGGATTTGGCGTTTCCCACAGAAAATTTGCATTCTGCTAAACGCAATTGTCCCGGCGTGTGCCGTGGTGCTGAAAACGTTTTACTTTCGATATTGCACTAAACGCACCCGCAAATGTTTTGACTTTCCCATACATTTATTTCCCGCGAGTAAATCGTTGCGGGACCAATCAATTAAATAGAAAGTTTGAATAAAAATGTGAATTTTATTTATACATTCAATGAATTTTAACTAAATATAAGTTTTGAAGGTCAGGAAAAACTAACTAGACGCAGTACAATCATTTAATTGAACAAATAAAACTTCATGCGTATCAAATCAGCAAAACTGTCAAAATAGTCAGCGCGGGGCTGAATAAAAGTGCGTTTCTACGTCTGCTAGAATAAGAAAATTTCATTCGATCGAGATAAAACTTGCGTGGCGTATACACGTCCCGCCGGTTACGGGAATAGGGGTGAATATCAAATTTCATTTACCAAACTCAAATTTTGATTTGAAATGCTTTAAACAAGCATTTAAATACTTTTTTTGCCCTCGAACAATAAAAAAAGTGATTTACAACAACTGTTATTTGACAAAAATAGACGACTTTCGATACTTTCAACATAATTCCCCCATAAATATTAAATAACAAGCATATCATTTATCCACAAAAAGTTCATTTTTCATCCATGAATAATGATAGTGCCATTACTAGTTGGAAAATTGTTAAAAAAGCAATTTAACCGTAAAGTTTCGTTTGTATTTGAATCTAGCGCAACTATTTATATTTTACATGGTATTATTACATTTTTTTTACTCCATAATTTCAGTTGTCATCAAGAACACACGCAATTGATGAATATTAATTATACTGTAATTAATTTAATAATCAAAGCTAATAGCAATCATTAGTGAAGTAATAAGAATGAAACTCCAATGGTTACTTTATGCCTATTAAACTAAATTCAGTTAAAACATAATATGGATTTAATCCATTCTTTTTATTTGTACACCTAGGTTTTTTTTTCTGTTTCCATTTCGAGTTCTTATTTGATTAAAAGAGGTGTGCTAAACTAGAAATTATTTTTTATATCCATTTTATGAATATTCTGTAGGTTCGTCCTTTCTCTAGTAAATTATTATATTGTTGGGAGATGTCTTTTGATATTGTTTGTGGGGAAAATATTAAAGCACGAAAGGTTCTCATGTTAGCACGATAATCATTTCCGTTAATATTAGCCCCAGTCCAATCGATATCCAGCATGCTTCATAACATATTTATTTATGCTTTTATGCTGCCCTCACGCTTATGTCGCACTATCCCTATCATTGTATGTTGATAGAGTAGTATACTATAATTAAAGGAAAATTGGTGGAACCAGTAGAAGCTAAAGAAAAATAATCGTTATAAAATGCTATAATTCCTTCGAATCCTTCGAATCCTTTCACGGCAAAATCCGTCATAATATTTATATATGCTAACCCAACTGTGAGCAAGATAAGGATAAGGTGAAAAAATATCAATAGACATAAAATAATAAATGGGAATGGGTGGAGTCTGTGGTATTGATAAGAAGTTTAGACTATGTTGCGAAATAAATTCCATTGGTCTTCGTAGAGGAAAAAGTCGTAGTGTTTATTTTTCATTCACGTTTCCCGAGAAAGGCGTTCGTGAGCTCAACAATATAAAATAAACAACAAAGGCGAACAACCCAATTCCACTATTTGGCACCAAAAGAATAGACAACTCCTCCATTAATATTAAAACTTTTTGGAATCTACCCGCCATTGCTCATCTAGCCATTTTTAGGATTATGCGGTCTACATATAACTCTTATCTATCCCAATCGATTTAAGTCATTTGCTTCCTTGGATCTTTAAAATTTAAAAGGAGACTTTTTTTTAGAAAATACGTCACAATTTTAGGCTTTTCGTATTACCCATACCCCTTTTCGTATCACCCAATTTTTGCCGATTTTTTGAGCGGAGTTTAGTAGATACCGTATGCCTCTTCCTCTCAATTCTAGAAAAAATCGCAAGTGTAAAACCAAATTCTTTAAGAAATTTTACTCCATTCGATTAGAGATTTAAATCTCGCGAAGAATTGCGGGTAAAACTGAAAAGGTTTTTAAGCAAAAACTTAATTTAAAATAAAATAAATGTAACCGGTTTTAATTTTTTTGAATTAAATTTATGTAACCGTTTTGAATTCAACATCTTTATTTGCAAAAGTTTGTTTTATACCTGCAATTTTCATGATTTTTTTAAAATAAGGTTGAAAACAATAGAATATCCCAAGTAACCAAATAGGGCGTAAAGTGGTCGTGGCGACTTTAACATTGAATCTTTATGGTCGCCACGACCACTTTACGCCCTAGTTGGTTACTTGGGATTTTTCCCGAATGCTCAGATATCAATCGAACAACTTCATACCTGATTGATGAATAAAGAAAAAATCGCAGATTATCTTTACAGAAAAACATATTTAGAGCACCAAAGCCCTAAGTAGTTACAATTAACTTTAATCATAACGTAATCTACATCATGTACTTAAACTACATATTCGCGTTAGCAATTATGTTGCAATTTTCGATACATAAAAGCACGCTTATAAGCCAAACAACATCCTCAAATTACATAATCGATATCCTACCATAATGAGATTTAAATTTTCACAATTTGCCAATGCCGAACAAGACGAGCCGAATAGAAATTTCCCCCTCTTGTCGAGAAATTCCCTCTAAATACTTGAAAAAACTTTGTCAAGTTATAAGATTTGGAAAAAAGTTGGGGGGGGGGGGGGGGAAGGAACTGATGTGAATCATGATGGAATAATGGAACAAGAGAGAAATGCCATGTGAGTTGGTATTTTCTTAGCTACAAAACATTTTTTCGGGAAAATGAGGTCGCCAATTTTTATTTTTGCTGTGGCACAGCAATAGACGGTTTAAATAACGGTAAATTGTGGAAAAATGTCTACCCTAAATGGAAAAAAATACTAAACTAACTATTTTATAATGGGGAATCGGGAATACAACTAAAATAATTAATATTAATTTGTGATCGACCGTTATTTTATATTTTATTAATTATTTGAAGCGGGCTCATCGGTCATTTGTAGGTTTTTTTTAAATCAAAGAGTGTTTTCTTTGTAAATCCTTCATTATTTATTAATTAATGTTAATTCCTCGACGTTTCGACTACGTTTGTAGTCATCTTCAGGATGGGAATCTGTTTTTTTTTTACAAGTTTCTTACAAATTTGTTTTTTAAGGATTTGAAATACAAAAATACTTACTTACTATGTTTCTTTGTTTTATAAAAAACAAAGACATGAAAATTATTACGACGTCACCATCATAAAACAAAGAAACATAGTAAGTAAGTATTTTTGTATTTCAAATCCTTAAAAAACAAATTTGTAAGAAACTTGTAAAAAAAACAGATTCCCATCCTGAAGATGACTACAAACGTAGTCGAAACGTCGAGGAATTAACATTAATTAATAAATAATGAAGGATTTACAAAGAAAACACTCTTTGATTTAAAAAAACCTACAAATGACCGATGAGCCCGCTTCAAATAATTAATAAAATAATTAATGTCAATGACAAAAAGAGACTAAATCGAAAGCAATTGGTAGCAAATTTTACTATTTTCTGGTTAAATTGACTATTTTTGTAACTAAAATTAACTAATTTACTTGTGCTCTACTTGTACTCTCGATAAAATAGTTGAATTTACTATTTTTTTTCTCTGCGTACATATCAATATATTTTTCAATATTATATGCTAAGTTTCTAATTATATGCTAACTTTCTACTTCTTTGACTAAGACTGGTAGGCAAAGTTAATTACACTCAAATTCCTATTCGTACAAATTTACAAAAATAATTTTAATTGCCCGCGATTTTAATGGTGGTTCTACACTCTCCCCAAAAACAGTCGAATGACTGTCTCGGCTGACACGTTAAGCGCTTTTTTGTAATTTGAATTACATTAAGGGTATTCACAGTCCTCTTTTAAATTGCGAGTAATTTTACCGCTCGGTAATTCAGTCAAATTTAGCAGATTTTTACCGAGACCGTAATTTGGTTCATGTAAAAATGAATTACCGGATTCGGTAATTGTAGACATGCCTTGAGTCGTGTTTTCTGGCCCGGTTATTCGGTATCAAGAATCAACCGCGAGTGGCGCTAGTAATGTTTTTAGTTGTCAAATTTTCTCGCTGGTTTTTTGTTAATCTCATCGGACTGCAAATTTTTTCAATTTTGATAGCCGTTGCCACAATAGAAATTCAAAAGAATACATCAAACATGGATTTAAAGGTATGTGACATATTTTACAATTAAATTCGCAGTTCATAATTTGTTCACATATCCAATAAAAGCGCTGTTCTCAAATCTGTGCTGTGGGATGTTCACAGCAGAATATTTTCAGTCTTTTAATATTACCGAAAATACCGAATACCCAAAATTAAAAGAGGACTGGGAATACCCTTATTGCTTTGTTCGTTTATTCGGCTTAAAATTATGGTTTTGCATATTTTATATCCTAAAACAAAAATTTAAATGGATTTAGTTTACAAAAAAAAAAGCACGCAGCCTTGCAATCGAGACTGTGATTCGCTTGAATTTGTGGAGAATGTAGAGCAACCATAAGAGAATTTCCAAGTCCATGATAAAAGGTATTTTGGAGAATCGCGGTCCCTTTATTTTTAAAAATGAAAATGTCGGAAAAAGAAAAACTGTATAAATTTGTTTTCACATAGACCTAACATCGTAAGTGCATTTTTACATTCTCTTGAGATTATTTAAAAAAAAAATCTTTTAAAACCTCAAGAAAAGCGTTAAAGTTGCGATATAAATTCCTTTAGAGATGGTCACTGCTGTTCAAAAACACAATATGCAACTTAATGGAAAAGTTTTTTGCAAAAGTTGGGAAAACATGACGCCATCGTTTCCATTTAAAATGCAGTTGCATAACAAGAAAGTAGAAAATACTGACTGGAATTTTCTTTCTTTTATTTATATAACTTAAAACTTTGTGCTAGCATTTATATAACTTAAAACATCAGATACCTGCAATGTGATTCAAAAAAAAATTCTCTTTCTTTATACACAAGATACTGACATCCAGAAATACGAAACTGAATAGGATTTCAAATTCAATAAATTTTAATGTTTGATCTTAAATTATATTTTGGGTATTTATGCAAAAGATATTGGTCGTACAAACCTTTCTACGTAAAAAATAATAATGGAACTTTGATCCACAAAAATCCGTCAAGTTTGAGCGTTTTTAGGTGCATAAAAATTTTCCACAAAAATTTACGAAGATATTTGGAAAACTAGTTTTCAAGTACGATACTTAGTTTTCAAAACTGGTATATACCAACTAAAAGCCATAAAACTAACAGAAATTTTTTTCCCTACTTAAACCAAGTCATTTTAACGGTTACAAACGGATATTTAAATTTAAGAACTTTTACCAGTATGAACTTGTTCGCAATATTTTATATAAGCGCACAAAATTCTATTTCAATCCAACACTACATGAAATGCAATTCATTTTTCTGTTATTTCCGAAAATATGCCGTAGGTTTATTACTAGCTTTTTTCTGCATTGTTAATAAAACATAAAAAAAAGCCCACGGGCTATTTTCGGAAGTAACCGCAAAATTGTTAATGGCCACTGAAAATTCCATTAATCTAATTTTCCTGCAGCGAAAAAAACAACGATAGCAAGAATAAAAACTAATGTTGTTCTATATACAATTTTGATGAACTGTACGCATATAAAAAGACGCAACGCTTCTCAAGATTCACAGTTCAATTCTTGAAGCTAAACAATTAAAACTAAAATGTCTAAAATCGTAGGTTATCCTGTATTCATTATTGTTTTTATTATTATTCAGATTCTTGTTTTAATAAACTTAAATGCAAATTACCCAGTTTTCAAAGTTTTTTTTCTAATATATTCCGTTTACAAATCTCTACTTTTCAATATTTCTTAGATTTTCGTCGTCCTTTTTGCTGTTTTCGCATTGGCGTTGGCTGCTCCTGCACCCGAACCACAATTTTTATTGCGTAACACATTTTCTTCAGTCAACCTTAGTCCTGTATACAGGCAAACAGTACTTCCGTCATTTGGAATCTCAAGAACGGTGTGCTATGTTGATGGAAATCCAATTTTAGTAAGTTTACCACCAAAATTACTATACATTTGAAGATAGTTAAACTTATAAACTCTTTTCAGTGTTAAATTTCTGGCTAACGTTCATACTGGAAAAATTATCTCGACATTCAAACTTGAAAAATGATCACGATTGATAAAACGTTGTTACCAAACTTAACCACAAATAAACTTGTTTAACAATTATGAAATTTTGTTTATGTTACAAAAGTCACCGAATGATTTTTTCAAATGAAAAATTCTTCAATTTTTATGGTCAAAGTAGTAGCGTTTTGAAATCTAAAGTGGCCCCTAGACGTGCAATATTATTGTGCAATATTTCAGTATTGTGCAATATTTCAATATTGTGCAATATTTCAATATTGTCATTCTTTTTTTCAACCACTCCTTCAACCATCTGCGCTTTTTTTCAAACTTCTTTTTGAAGTTCACAGCCAGTGCAATGGTTTCACAACTAGCTTCAATGTCATTTAGAGACGTGGACTGCTCACGAATCAAACGTAAAATGATTTATTGTGCAATAATATTGCATCGTCTAGGGGCATGTCAATAATATTGTGCAATATATTGCACAATAATATTGTACGTCTAGGGACCGCATTAAATTGCTTTGATTTACTCATATCGATTTTCTTAAGGATTCCGCAACTAATAATTTCAAATTCTACACAAAGTTCCCATTTGAAATTCACAAGTTTTAAGACTACGTAGAGTCGACTTTATAAATAAGGTATGGCCGTTTGAGTATTACAGGGGTTTTGTTCAAGCTGTATGAAAATGTCCCGTACATGAAACGGCGCCAATCTACCTTACTTTGTTGGAAACACTGCAAAACTCGATTACGCAATCAAAATTCTAAAACGCGTTAAAAACTTTTCTTACAAATCAATATCAAGGTCCAAAATATTCATCAAACTTTTCATTACTAAGTTTTTAAATAAGAACTGAAACAGTTACGATAACATTTAAAATAACAAAAAAAACCGCCAATTTGAACATGTGATGATAGAATCTCATTAATCACCCCTAAATTGAATGCAGCGTATTCTATTCGGCCTCAGCGCTATGTGAATTTCTAATTTACACTTTTATTGCATTCATAAATCTACTAAGCATTCATCAAATTGATTGCAACGGTTGAAGTGCCAGACAATTTGTAATCCGTTACGCAGATCACATTTGCCAATTTGGCAGTCTTACGAATCGGACAACGTGCAAGAACATCTCGACAAGATCAAGATAAGAATCTTAATGCCAAGTAATACTTTTCTTTTAAATGCAAACTAAACAAAAAAAAAGTCATTTTAATTCTAAATATAAACGAAAAAAGCTCAAAAGCCAGCTTGTATCTCAACAAATTTTATTTTATTGTGATTTTATTATTTTCTAAACGAATAATATAGGTCCTATCGATGTATCTCTTTATGCGACATACTGTAACCGGGATTCTACACTTACGATTTTTTATCCCAAGAAATATCTCATCGGAATGAGATTTTTTTGACAGCTGAGCAGAAATTTTCATGGAATTTAATTTCTCTAAATGCCTTTGAGAAAAATATAACTAATTGCCGTTCTTGCAATCCACCAAAAAACATAAATTTTAAGTGCAAAAAATAGTAGGCGAAAAAAAATCTTAAAATTTGTAAAAGTTAAGGGAGAACTCCAATTGAGCAGAGGCAGCAGCAGAGGCAGAAGCAGTAGCAGTGGCAGAAGCAGAATCTGCTTTCTGTCCCACAATGAAATTTGAATTCTGACGAAAATAGCAGAAACCTGTCAAAACGTTGTACGTATTTATATCCACCGCATGATTTGTCGTATAATATTTTGTTGTTTTTTAAGTATTCAATTAATTTCTCCTCCATTTCAAGTATTACAAATATTTACTTCCGTCCATATATGCAAAAAATATCAACAACGATTTGTGAGGTTAAATTGAAAGCAGAAATTTAGAGATTAGAGCTAAAATGTGTTTCTGCTTCTGCCGCTGCCTCTATTGCTGCTTTATTGGAGCTCATCCCATAAGACGCTATGTGTTCTAAAGTTCTGCTTCTGCCTCTGCTGCTGCCTCTGCCGAATTGGAGTTCTCGCTTTAGTGTCAGGCGAAACCGAGCGCTGGCAATCCTGGTGGTGGAGCGAGAAAAGTTATACCGAAGGCGAGGAATAAAGTTTCTTGAATTTGTCTTAACCGTGCAATGTTTTATTTCTGAATTTCCCTTTATCCAACTGTTCGTGATCCTGACATTAGTTTTTTTTTCGGGACTTCTTGTCGAGTGAATTTAGATTCTACCAATTTGAATTGAGAAATGTCAAAAAGATTCCATGAAAAGCATTGACATCTTTCATGGAAATTCCCTCTGAAATTTTTTCTCGCCACAAGCTCCTCGAGTTCTGGAGTGGTATTCCGTAACTTGTTTCAAGCGTTTGTTTCGAGTTAGAAGAAAAAGTAGTATTCGCGATCTCTGCTTCGCCCTGTCATTTATCTTGATCGGAACAAAGACATCGAATATTACTTTTCCTTCTAACTCGAAACAAACGCTTGAAACAAGTTACGGAATACCACTCCTGATTGATCAATCATTGAGATAAAAAATTTCTTGGGATAAAGAATCGTAAGTGTAGAGGCCAGCTAAGATAAGTTGCATTTGCCAAAAAGACAATCGTAAAATACCCTATATGATGAAATCCTACGTGAAGATGTTAACGTACAAAAACAAATTGGATTCTATAACAAATTAGTTTATGAATCAGAATTTGTTACGTAGGGAAATGTTAGTAGATATCGTATCACGTATATTCTACATCGTTTTTGAGAAAACTTAAAAAAAATCTTCATTTTATTAGCAGAGAACATGACGAAGTAATCTGATTTTAATTTGCATGATAAAATCTCCCATTTTGTAAAATTTTACACTATGCCTCTTCCACTATAAACGCCGGTGCAAGGTTTTACATAAGTACTTTCAGTCAATTATCTTCCATCACATAGGGGATATAGTATATCACAATTTCAATTTATCTGGTTATTTTTGGTTATTTTGCTATTTTCAAACTGTTTTCAAGTTCATGAACTCGTCTGGTATTTATGGGCCACCATTAATTTCAAACAGTCAGATAAAAATAATAAAAAGCGTAAAATCAAATCTGTATCTTTTTTTCTAAATGCATACTTTTTAGAAAATTCACTCACTCTCAATCAAATATTCAAGATGATTCACAGAAAGGTCTTTTCTTAGTACAATAGAATGGCGGTCGTTATAAAATATATCAGGAATGGCATCGATATATTGTAAAACATGCTTAAAACAAATTTTTGTTCAAAACAATTTAAATTTCTCGACTGTGAGAAATCAACGGAGATTTAATTTTTCATTATATCTTAAAGAAATTACTTTTATTTATTTTTATTTCATTTATTCACATGAGAAAAATGAAATATGGGTTGATTTATTTGTTTATAGCGAAAATTTGGATTCGAACATGTGTTAAGAAGACGGCTTTCCCGGGCTTTTTTCATAAATGCTTTGGTGTAGAATGATTTTTCAATTTCTTTCTGTTTCAAAAAAAAAATCCTTTGACACGAAAACAATTTTCCATGCGCACACGGAAATGAATTCATCCGCAATGAAAATTAATTCAAAATTTCGGTTCATTTCATGTTTTTTTTTTTTGTAATACAAGAAGAAATTTTGCATAGCGAATGTTAATTTGTTAACTCTGACCTCTAGCTGGCTGACAGAGGTCTTCATTACATGACATTACATCTCGAAATGCCTATCTAAGGTCAACTCGTGCAGCTCCCAATGCCCTACTTCACCTGCTCGTGGCTTAATTTCAGAATTTCTCCGGCCACAGGTCAACACAAGTTTTACTTTCCCTCATGCAGGCGAACGCGCACCTCGCATAGGCTAAGTTGTCTTGCCCGAGGCCAATTACGCCGTATATAGGTTGTCGAGTTAGCCTCCATTTTTCTGAGTGTACAACAGACAGATCGAGAGACAGATGCTAACACATCCTCATAATTTGGCCTGAAACGGATTTCGTACTGTTCAGAAATTTTCTATCAGCCCCAATTCTCGAGTCCGTCTCCGTTGTAAATACAATACTTTCCTTCTATAAAACAGCATCGTAAATATACCTGATTATCTCACAGGTGTAAGTAACATAATCGAATGAGCTCAATTTAATTAAACATTATCGGTATGGGTAACCCAAACGATCTTCATTCGTGTATCCCTATGAGTATATGTATAGTATATGGCCACTAATCAAAAGCATTTCAATTATTATTATGTATACATCGTAAAACAATTTTATGACTGATAATTTTTGTGTTACTTTTAATGTGTCAAAGTTCATAAAATTTTAATGTTCACTCCAGCGTGAAAATTTAACATGACACGCGGAAACAATTCACCGCTCGACTTCGCCTTTGACCAAATATTGATTTTTTATGCTTTAATGGCTTTTTGGTTTTTAAATATATTTTGGGCTAAAAATTCTATGGCACAGTAATTACAAGTGAAACATGGATAGGTGGAATCTCACAGGATCGCCCCATGTTTCCCACTTACGCAAGTCCCACTTATCCAGGTTCAACTGCATATTTTATTAAGTGTAAATAATTTTTAGGCCATTGATGAGAAAATTCTTTATTAGGATTAAAAATACATAATAACAATATATCGACTATAAATTAATTTTTGTTGTTTTTCAATAAGTTTATTCTCGAAGAAATATTGGATTAGCAATGACAATACATTTTGTAAATGCAGGTCCTTTAAATATACAGTGCAACTTTTGAACCCCGAGGATGCCTCAGCTCAAAAAGAATATTTCGGTTTGTGAACAAAATTTCAGTTCATACACAGGGGTTCAGAGATGCAAACCAAAGGTATTATGAGTGTGGCTCGATTTTGGTTGAAAGGTTATTGATTTCTCGTTTTTAGTTTTGGTTTGGGTTGTGGTTTCTAAAATTTCAAAAGTAGTTTTCGATTCCGATTTAGTGATTTTTGTTATTTCCGGATCATATTAGCAATATTTCTTGAAATACAGGGCACGGAGCTGTATGTTTGATACTACATTAAATTAAAAATGTGCTAGACTCTACATATGATCGAGGAAAGAAAATAATAAGAATTTTTCAATTCTGAAAATTAAAATATAATCCGAACCATTAAAAAAGTCTGGTTTTTGGTTTGGTTAAGGCATTTTTCCAAAAAAAAATGGGTTTGGTTTTGGATCGGTTGTACCATCATTTTTTTTAGGCCTATGTTACAAACGGCAACTTTAAACCGATACAAAATACAAAAAGTTGCTCGTTTGTGCTACACGCGGAGACAAGTTGCCGGAGACTTTTGTATATCACACAGTGAGTCTTTCATGTGTGTGTGAAGTTGTGTGAAGAACGAACCCGTTCTTTGTGATTTTGTGCTTGTGTGCGTATTTGGTCGCCTTATTTCTACTTTCGGAACTGGCGACATTAGCCCCCGCTTCCCTCATTTCTCGCGCCTATACTTAAGAAAAGTCGCCGCTTAAAGTTGCCGTGTGTAACATAGGCCTTAAGGGTCAACTACGATCGACATAGGAGCGCATATGTAGCTGCATATGTCATTTCCAGAATAAGAAAGTCAATGTTATTACCCACAATAGACATGTGTCAAAGTGTTGCCACTTTCAAACCTTCGTTAAACTTTCGTTAAGCATGAATTATTCGATACAAATGGAACTGGCATATGAAAATAGTGAACATAACCTAAAATTTTAGTGTGAATTTCATAATATTGTGGCCATATTAATTTGCACTTGAGGTAAAATGAAGATTAGCTTTTATGTTGACAGCTATGTATGTCAACATTCGTTGGGAATTTGACATTTACATATGCGTTCTTATGTCTATCATAGTTGGGCCTTTAGAGTGGCTCAGTTTATGGTTTGAGTTTGGTTCACTAAAATTTCAAAATTCAGTATGATTTTTGGTTCGATTCAAGAATCCGGTTCGCATCTCTGGTTTTGTTTCATGAACATGTCGGTTCATGAACGTTTTTCAGGAAACGGATTAAGCTCTTTAACCAAACTTTGACTGTAAATTAAACTTTTTCCACATCAAATTGGCGATATATGAGATCACATTATTTTCGAAATACATTACTTAATACAGTATACTATTTTTCCATAACAGATTTCTATATATTCAAGTCATTATTAATTCTAAACATATAGAATCTGGATGGTGTTTGTTGGGAAAACAAAGGACTTTAGATGGAAACCTCTGATGAACTTGAAAAGCCAAACACATTGGAAAGAACAGAAACAAATAGCAATTGAATTGATATCAAATACAAATAATATCATTTAGTTGTCCTTACACGAACACTACAGAAAAAACCACTACATGTAACATTTTGAATAAACCATTTTCACTTTCAATGAAACCATATTACAGAGGGATGTAACACCATTGAAATGAATTTTCTTACATTTATCATTTTAATGGAATCCATTCAATAAACTCGAGGCATTATAAAGCATTATTCATTGTGCTATTTATTCAACGGAAATCAATCATATCGATCTATCAAATTGTTTTCAAAAAAAAACAATTTAACTTTATTTATAAAGATTTAGTACATAATTTTTATTAAAACGCGTCATTATTTAGTAAATTGTTTGATTCGAATTTCTGTAGCATTGTAATGGTTCAATAATCAAACAAAATGACAAAAAAAATTATTTTTTGCGAATTATTTTCATATAAATTTGTTAGATTTTTTCTTTAAAAAAACCGCAAATATTTCGTCGCCTCATCATGAAAAAAGAAGACAAATTGTACACACGCTCCTTTTGTAGGTTGCCGAGATTATTTTCAAGGCTAATAAGGCAAAGATTTGCACAAGACCATGAAACAAAACAAATAAATTTATGTATCGATGAGACATGAATAAAAAGCAAACCAAGAAAACTCCCCTAAAGAAAACAGAAAGGACACCGCACAAAAAAAATATTTGGTGCTTAAAACGGAATAAAAACGGAGACATTCTAACATCAGCATATATTTACCCTCTGAAGATCTGCAGGGAAAACATAACAATAAAGTTTGTGAATATAGTTGGTTGAAATTATTGCTTAAATAACAAAAAAATACATAAAAACAAGTCGGAAAAGTGAAAAATTGGCAGAAATGTGGCGCCTCTTGACGAAAGAGAAACAATGGGAATACTTTTCATAATACTTTCTTTCAACTAAACACAATCAAAAATTACACAGGCCGACACAAATTTTAGGGCACTGGATATAAGTGTCTTTTTTTGTAGAAATTGGTGTCGCTAAACCTACACTCAGAAAAATGGAGGTTAACTCGACAGCCTACGGCCTAATTGGCCTCGGGCAGGAAAATTTAGCCTATGCGAGGCGCGCGTTCGCCTGCATGAGGGAAAGTAAAACTTGTGTTGACCGGTGGCCGGAGAAATTCTGAAATTAAGCCACGAGCAGGTGAAGTAGGGCATTGGGAGCTGCACGAGTTCACCTTAGATAGGCATTTCGAGGATGTAATGTCATGTAATGAAAACCTCTGTCAGCCAGCTATAGGTCAGAGTTAACCTGACAAAAAGTTTACCTGACATTTTTCTGAGCGTAGCAATAATTTGACTATATCAGTTCTACTTTTTGAGATATATATATTTGTGATTTTCAAAAATTTGAATATTTAAACTTGATGACTAACACGGCCAACTCCACATCACGACTTTTTTGCGTATTTTTACTACGTAAAATATAATTTTTCATCCTTTTTATTCATTATATTTTTCCCTGAGTTACTTTACAAAGTTCTTTCATTTGGAACCTAACACGATGGGTACTTTGTTAGTTCGAATTGGGAAAACAACCGTCAGCCGGCCGCCATTTTGTTTTTTCTTTATTTATGTGTGTATTGCATTGTCATCGGAATTACATCTGTATCTGTACAAAATTTTTAGTCAATCGGATGATTGGAAGTGGGCCTAAATTAGATTACAAGATTTGACCCTAACAAACAAATCAACAAGTGAAACTTGATAAAAGCTTGTAATCAAAAGCACCCAGGATTTTATTTTGGGAGGACCGAATTTAGTTTAAAATCATTAAACAAAAAATGCACCGCAGGCGATTTATGATAATCAAAGTCAAATATGCAATTAAAAAGTCCCTAAATTAGAGTAAAACTTTGTAAAACTTAAAGAAAAAACTTTAAAACAAAGAATACATTTTTATTATTTTGTTTTATGTAAAATTTAAAGATGAACTGAAAGTTTTAGTCAAAATACCCGAAATTTTTAAACATACATACTGTGAAAAGTTAGGAAACGTAAGAGAAGCACTGTATAATGTCCTTTTTCAAGGACCTAAAAACGCCTTCTCATTTCATTAATGATAACATTGTGAATTTTTCTCTTGTTCTACACATCCCAAAAATAACTCAATCTACAGAAAATTGCAAATAAAAAAAAGAAGAAAAAATACATACTTCTTAAATAGCGGCACCAAAACTTAGAAAATTATACAGAAATTTACCATCACATTTCGAGTTGGTTTCGACAGAAGCCATCATTAACATCATCATAGCAACAGTATAGGAGAGGAGCCAGTAAAGGAGAGCAGGACAGATAGTTTAAGTTTTCTATGAAAAGTAGAGAAATAAAATCGCAGCAAGGATTTCTGATTACGGCGAACAGTCTAGGAAAATAAATAAATAAATTCAACAACAAAAAAAGGGAAAAACTTGAATAAGAAATTCCAAACTTCACTGAAGAAAGGCAACATGAAACTCTTTCTCTTCGTTTTTTTTCCTTAAAGAAACTGAACCCTCCCGCAAAAATTCCGGCAAAGAATGAACAAGGAGAGAGGGACATATAAAAAAAATATATTTAGGGTGTGGAAATGGAGTCAAAATTAGAATTTAGAAAATATACACGAAAATTCTCAATACTGCTATTATGCCATGATATCGTAATTTTATTTTCCTTGTACGGCATCGCGATAAAGGAATAAGTTAAAGCCCAAGCAACTGCGAAAGGGAGCGAATCGTGCACTGGAATAGGAATAGGGAGCATATAGAAGGTAATCAGACGATATGGACCACTTTAAGCTTAAACATGCTCAAAAATCTGTACAAAAGTCATTTAGGGGATGCGAAAAAAAGGAGCACTACGAAATCAATATTCCCAGCATCATCGGAACTTTGCGCATTGCCACACATTCTCGTGGTGTAAACATTTTCAACAGTCGTCGTCGGTACAGTTTGTTAGCAGGAAAAAAAGGACTAAAAAAGAAAATGATACAATTGTGAGTGTAGTTGTGGATGGTATACTCGTACCAAGAGCTTTTTACCAGAATTCTCCCGTGAGTATTGTTGAGGATATTTTAGTTCAAGAGGCGTCTCTAAATTAACATGAGAGCTGAGCTGATCTTATCCTTGAATAGAAGGATGAGAATGGTTGCGATATTTTCATTACAAAACAATTAAATAAAGGGAATAAAGGATGGAAATTGTAGATTTTCGGTGGAGTGAAATCAGACTCATTTTTAGTCTTTTTTTTTCTTGTTTTGAATTTTGAATGTGACGTCAGATTATGAGTATGAAATTGAAAAAATTGGGAAACTAGGAATTGTACAGAATAATTGAGGCGTTAAAAGCTAGAGTGGACCAACTACCATAACCGAGTTTTTGAAGCTTTTCCACTTTTGTACTATTATTGACTGTAAATTTTTGAAAAAAAAATTTGTGTGGACTTTATTACTCAATGTTGAAATGTTCTTTTGTGCATCCAAACATTTTTATCTAAAAACTCACTCAAACACAATTCAAACACCACTCTTGCTCTCAACGCCTCAATTCTAATTTAGTTTTTAGGGAATTTTACTGGACAAAAATATAGCCGGTACTTTTGAGTTATTTTAAAAACTCATTACTGAACTTTTCGAAAAACAAATTATATCCGCAAATTAAATTTTGTGAAAAAAATGTTTACAAGCGAAACAAAAAATAATTTTTATGCTTTTGAACCTCAAAATGATTTTTGAACAAAATTTGATAGTTTAACGTATTTCTCTACTAAAATCTTGAAAGCAAAGCAAAACATGTATAATCCGGAGTCGCACGCGGATATAATCCATATGTATAGGAGAGGAGAAAAAGAGTGGTCCGATTGGATTTTGATATATGGAACGGTTATGTAAAATCATATTCTAAACAGATTTTACTTTAATAAGTTTTTCAATATGATTCCCCATTTTCGAGAAAATTGCAAAAAACTATTTCTCATATACTAAATCTAATATACTCCTATATGATATATCATATAGAGCAGTGCTGCCCAACCAGGCGATCGCGATCTACTAGTCGATCTCGACACGAATTTGGGTCGATCTTCTACTACAGAATGAAAATTTAAAAAAAAAAATTTTTTTGTAAACACAAATATTAAAAAAAAGGTAAAGTGAAAATTAAGTAATCACACTATCTACTTCTCCGTTTTTTTTTTGTTTTTTTTTTTGCTGTTAAAGCACGTGGTCTATTTTATTTAGATACCTTATTTTAAATTGAAATAAAATAAACTGAACTTATACCAATTAAAGATCAATTTTTTTGTAATGGGTAGATCTCGATGTAGTTGGATTAAAAAAAAGTCGAACTTTAGTACAAAAAGGTTGGGCAGGCCTGATATAGAGTATAAAAAGCGTAAAACAAACCAAGTGACGACTGACTCATCAACGCCCAGCTAAAACTCAGGGGTTTTCGGGTCGCTGATCACGAATCTGGGCAGCAATCATGTATTCCGACGCGTCTCTGTTTTTCGACTTCGACGCAGCTTTTAACTCTTGACTTCGTCATATCAGCAGCTTCAAATTTCCTGGAGAGACAGTCAGAATCACGTTTCGATTCATAGTGACGATACCGCGAAATTTCAAGCTGCAGATATGGCGAAGTCAAGAGTTAAAAGCTGCCTCGAAGTTGAAAGACAGAGACGCGTCGGAAGCCCAGATGTTAAGGCCTGTGTCCACATGGAAGTTTATTTGCAGAAGTCGCTTCTAGCAGAGACTTCTGGAAGTTTTTCCCGTGGAAACACTAACTGCAAGTGAATTTCAAGAAGTTGTGACACAGGCCTTTAGAATTTCAAAATTCCAAACGGAAATCCTACAAAGATAACGGTTTTTTTTTTCAAAAGTTTTAAAGTATTTCTGGGTTTTTTTTAGCCCATCAATGACGGGTGTGCAAGCTAGTATGAGATCTGCGTTTTGAAGGTTTTTTATCAATTTGGTAATTTAGTTGCGTGTGCGCCTTATGGCATGCGACTTAACTGACTTTGGAGCAGCAGAAGAAACAAAGTTTTCATGAAAAAAATTTAGAAGCTGTTATTTTAACACAGCTATAATTGTGTGTATAAGGTTTTTTTAATTAAACTAAGCGTGATGCACATAAGATGCACATAATCTAAAGATTAAAAATATTTCTTTTTATATTTAAAAAAAATCTATAAGACTCACCTTTTCAAGTGGATTTTTAAAATTTTCTGATCTTCTCAAACAACTTTTCTAACAATTCGTTTAAAAACTATCCAATACTTGATATTTTCTGGAAAATTTTACGTTTTTATCTTCTCATATCTGCAAGTAAATCACAAAATAAAAACTATTACATTTCAAAAAAAAAAACCTAACATCCCCAAACAATATCACAAAAACATTTAAAATTTACAGAATTTTCCAAACAATTGTCCCACATGTGTGAGGACTGTATTAGTTTCTTTTATTTGTTTTACAAATGTAGCAACACTAGTCAGATGTTGAATTTTCCCGAAACGGATAAACAACTTAGAAAAATAAATTCGTATCAAAGTGGTTATTTTGTAAACACAAAGTAAACTTCATTAGTGTTTATTTTTACTCAGCGCATAATCATAATAAATTTGATCTACATGAAAATGTTGATTTCAATTATTCATTATTTATTAACAGGGCCCGGATATTTAAGGCAAAAAGGCATTTTGCCTATTTTGCTTTTTTCGTTCATTTTTGTATAATAACTGCCTTTTAGGCATTTTTGCTTATTTTCCCACTTTTTCGACCATTTAGCCTTTTTTTAATGCCTTTTTTAATAATTCCGATCTTAAAAAGATTTATAAATTCCTTTTAGGGTAATTTAAGTACCCATAAAAATTATCATTATTTTTTTTTTGATTTGGCAATGCCTATATTTATGACAGTTGCGCCAATGTACGATCAGTTTAGTTTTGGTAGTAAATTGAAATCTTAGAAATGCCAAAAATCACACGAGAAAACCGCCTTATACTCGTGAACCTTGTAAATACATTTGGTAAAGACTGTTTCTCGACAGACGGGAGTTTGCTTTTCTGCAAAATGTGCGAAAAAGTAGTGAATCATTCAAAAAAGTATTTTGTGACACAACACATAAAAATTGCCATACACAAGAATTTATTGCAGAAAGCAATTTCAAAAAAAGTCGGGTTATTCAAAAATGCAATCAGCAGAAGAAGCGACTCATAATTTTTTAGAGATTTATGTATGGCATTTGTTAAAGCAAATATTCCACTTTGGAAATTGAATAATTATATTTTGAAAGAGTTTTTTTCAAAAATATTGCCATGAAAAAATTCCAGATGAATCAACGTTACGAAAAAATTGGAAACCTGCTATTTAGAAACAATTTCGGGGATTAGAAAAGAACTTTTAGGTAAGTTTTATTAGTTCACTTAATTATTTCTTGCAATCAGTATTAGATCCGTATTACCTATTATGATTCTTAATGCACCTAAAGTAACGTCACTATAACAAGTTGTAGGTAAAAAGCAGCGAACACTTATATTACTTAAATGAAGTGAGGCTCTTTATACGGCTATTAGCTTTTTATATATTTTTTTAAATTTATTTATATGAATTTAATTTATCTGAAATTTTTTGCAAGCGTTCTGCGTTCAATTTTGTGATACATGATATGTCATATTCGTGCAATGAAAATGCCTTTTGTTTAAATAAATGCCTTTTTTTTGAAAAATTAATGCTTATTCAGTCTTTTATACTGCCTTTTTGCCTGCCTTTTTTCCCATTTTATAAGTGCCTTAAATCCGGGCCCTATTTATTAACTATAGTAACATCAGGAATAACACCGGATTCCATTACTGAAACTGGAAATGCACCCACAAAAATGTAATCAACTATAATTCATTTTCATTTGAACTGAAAATACCTGTAATTTTACTCGATTTGAAATTAGTCACTTTTGATTGTGGGGAAACACTTTGAATCCTTTCCGGGATTTTCCGAAAAAAATCACTGGAAAGAGAAAAAAAAATCACAGTCACAAACGATTTTTTTCTATTTTCAGAAAAAAGTTATTTCTTTCGTAGTTTTAATAAATGTCCTATTCCGGCTTTTCATTAGGAAAATCGAAACGTGTCATGTTAAACACAAAAGATGTCCTTTCTTCAGAAAATCTTGGATAACTTTGATTTCAACCGGCGACTAGCAATGACGATAGTAAAAAAAATCCACCAGATTTTCTTGCCACTCTCGTGTGCGCGTGATAGTGAAAAAGATATTTTGCGTTATCTTTCAAGCGAAAGTCTATACAAGACATAAACACTTGAAAAACAACCCAAAAAACGAATCGAATAGAATGTAGATAAAGAGAAATGATAATAAATTAATGTGAAAATAAATAAATATGAAACAAAAACACAATACACCGACAATGAATGTTCTACACATTCAATACAATCACTACCAACACCAGTACAGTACGACGGTGGAAATTTCGTCCAAGAAAAGCACAAAAATATCCTGACGACGATTTTATGGAAATTTCGGGCTAAAGAAGAGCCTTCTTCTCACACATATCTACATTCACAATTGAAAAACGTTCTCACGACCCCTTCTCATATCATTTTTCTCCGTATTTTCCTCGCTATTCAGAAAAAACAAGGGCGAAAAACTTTTTCAAAATTCAAAAGACAAAAAAAAAACTTTGAAAATTTCTCCCAAATCAATCGCAAAATTTTCACCGTTTCGAACTTTTCAACCGAAATAATTCCAATCGATTTTACCTCGATTGAGAATAAAAGAAATCACAGCCCAAAATCTAGGCGATAATTTAACACTATTATGGCTTCAGAATTTACAGTTACTTTTAAAGTTTTCCCATTTTCCGCTGTTTTTCTTTGCCAAAAGTTTTCCATCCACAAGTTAAACACTTTTTTCAAAATATTGCAGTGGCTTTTTCGCAACACAAGAGTTTTCTCCCCGTTTGAATTTTCACAATTTGGTTTTTCTTATGGTGGTTTTTTTTTCCTATATGGTGGACGATACCGATACCGATGTTGTACCGTTAGTTCGCTCTACAATCTCGACATCGACTAAAAAACGGTGAACGATGCCAAGAACAAGGACTACCCCCACACGACGACGACGAAAACAACCACAGCGACCTGCACAGAAGCAGAAGGCGGAAAAGTGGCCAGCACCATGAAAATACATTGGAAAATTCCTATATGTATTACCGTTATCATAGGTGCAAAAATATAAAACGATTGAGATTGTGTTCATGTGGCCCATTATTCTACATTTAGGCGATTTTCACACACAGATCCGAATGAAAGTTTTTCAGAGCTTTTCTTGTTTCGGTTCTGCTTGTGGAAATGTTGGATTTTCGGGGAAATCATTTAACATTGTGTATGAGAGTTTTCTCACTATTATGTCTTGGTGTTGGATTTTTATCTCATATACCGGGACCGTTTAACTACTGGTAAGATTGTTATGGCTAGAAAAGCGGGAGATGGAAAAGTCTATGCCATGATATCCGTGAACAAAGCAGCTCAATGGAAAGGAAAACGTAGACAAAGTGATTGGTGATTTGTTAGCAGAAACACTCTTTATTATAGCATATAAATGGGATTTCTGGAAAAGCTCTGATACAGTAGTGCCACACTGGGGGTAAAATTTTATAAATTTATCCTTTGAAAGCTATGAAACAAGCGAAAGACAAATCTTTTCAAAAAGTAACTGATTAAAAAGTAGAATATAACGCTTTAGAACTACTTAGAACATCGTTTTAGAACAGCGTTTTTATACCCGTATGGTGAAACCAAAGGGTATATTAACTTTGCCTTACCGTTTGTAACGCCAAGATCTCGTCATCGCACACAAAAATGAATTACACCAGTGTGTTTAGAATGATGAAAAAAGTTGAATTTAGCATGTCCGTCCGTCTGTCTGTCCGTCTGTCTGTCTGTCCGTCTGTCTGTCTGTCCGTCTGTGGCGCGGATTGCGGGCGCACGGATTGAGCTAGAGACTTGAAAGTTTGCACAGATCCGTTTTTCGTAAAATGCGAGGTTAATGGGCAAAAATGGACCATTAGAGGGGGTACCCCCCATACGAACGAAAACGTTTTTTGTGAATATCTCAAAAACGTCCAAGAACAAAAGTTTTTTAGGATATGATTCTACATAAAACTCCCATACATCAAAATCCAATTGGAATAAATTTTAAAAAATCTTATTGGAAAGTTTGACTTCAAAGTGGAATTTTGGTATAACTGTTCGAATTTTGATACGAATATCACCATAAGGGTCTCCAATGATTGCCAGATTGGCAATTATAGCTTTTGTTATGTTTGTTATTAACATTCTGCGAGTGAATTCTAAATCCGAAAAACATTGCCGAACAATATTTATGTATGACTATGTTGTCAGATTTTTTAGTTATTGATCCGTAAAGTTTTCTAAGCAGTTATCATTCAAAAATGCATAGAAATTGCAAGTAGAAGGTTGATCTTTAGCTTGTTTTGAAGGTATTGAGACCTTCTGTCATTCAAAAATACTAACAGAAAGATTTCCTTCAAAAGGACTAATAGAACTAAAATGAATGCACTTTTTTCAACTTCACCATACCGTGATATCCTTTGTAATTTTTAAATAGCTCGACTTCCACAAAAATCATCTAAGGAACAATTGTATAGAATCCAAATAATTTACTAGAACAAATATTGTCTCGTCTTTTCCCGTAACACGCACTCGAAAAAACAAGATACTTGCGAAAACTTAATATTCAGTCAACTTTCTAGGTTCTATACGTTTTTTCTTGTGATTTTTCATATGAGATTTGATACCGACGTCACCATTCCGCATCACCGCCTCTCTCCCCTAAAAGTGTGACGTATTTTATGATAAATTTCTTTCACGAAAAAAAAATATTATTGCAAATTGTTTTTTTAATCAATTTGGAAATTTAATTCCACCTCCAATCCTGTTCACCCATATTTTTTAACAAAGTTTTTGTTTTCAGTCGCAAAGCTACCTTCATCCAAGATATTCCCCCTAATTTTGTATAAATTCAAATCCAAGACAAGTGACGTCATAAATCCTTGAACTTTAAAAAACGGAACACTTGTCTCATCATTTCCCATTCATTCAAACGAATTCACACGAATTGTAAATTTTGCAGAAGCTTTAACGATTTATAAGGTCTATGAAAAGATTCCAACTAAAAACCTAAAAGATTTTATTCAAAGGATAAAAATAGAAAATCTTTCCTTTAATGGTCGAATATAAAAGAAGGTAAAGAAGAGATAAAAATAAAATTCATCTTAATATTCGCACAATCCTGCATTTAAAGAAAAACCGATCCAGTCCAGTTACCTCACTTGACTTTTATTCCCCATTTTCATCGTCCATATTTACAGGATCTTCACTATATATTCTCGGATATAATCTTATACTGGTATAAATGAAAATTTTATCAGTAGCTTTCTGGGTGGTTGAACAGTGAAAAACTCATCAAAAAGTTGCTTCTTCGTACATCGTCGACTAAGAATAGAATAGAAAAATGTATTTCCAGAATGAAACTCATCGTCATTATTTGGCTAAAATGAATCTCTGTCTAAATTTTCTAGTACTACCCAAGGATAATGCTTGCATAAAGCCACAACAACAACAGCAGCAGAAATTATCTCTTAGAAATCTATATTCGTAAATGAAAAAATATAAAATATACGCAGCATTGGAGCATTATGTTGGACTTAAATGCCTAAAAAGATTAAACTTTTGTATTAAGGTTTTATGGATCACCAACGAGGTTCATCTTGAAAATCTATACGAGAAGCTAAATAGGGGATGAAGTTAATAAACCCATTCTAAATTTTATTGAACCAGAGAATGGGTCTTTTCGAACAGTCTGACTAGAGTGGGAAAAGGAATAATAAACGAATTGTTAAAAAAAAAGGGTATATGCAATGACTTTTGTTTTGCATAATTAGGGTTGACCTCGGTTTTATTTACACTTTGCCCTTTGTTTGATACAAATTTACCATTGCGTTGGAAAAGGTTAAAATTGAAATTGTTGGCCTAACAAAGATTTACATAATGTGGAATTTTTGCAAATTTATTTAACGTTTTCCAATGGTAAAAAAAATTAACACATTTATTTTAGAAAAACTTATGTTATTTCTTCTTTTAAATTACAAATTCAATACAACTCAATAAATGTAAATAAAATTTTTTGGATTAGTAAAAAATTTAAGAAAAACTCAAATAAATCTTTCAAAATTATTTCCAAAGGAATCACAATATTTCATTTATTAAAATTTATATAAATAAAAAGATAATGTTTTTTCTTTGTTTTTTTTTTACATACAGCATTAAGCAAATACGGGAAGAGCACTTTATGAATAATTCAACTATTTTTCCCAGAAAGCAGAATAGTAGCTTAAATAATCATGTTATACCAATGGTCTTATTGTGACAGACACAAAAACCCAAATCTATCAATTGTAGATACAAATGCATATAACTTTTAATAAAACCCAGCAAACCAAATGAATATCAACTAGTGATTCATTGACATTCACTTCTTTGTTGTCCCGACAATTTGAAGATTTTAAAAGATCATTTTTATACCCGTATGGTGAAACCAAAGGGTATATTAACTTTGCCTTACCGTTTGTAACGCCAAGATCCCGACATCGCACAAAAAAATGAATTACACCAGTGTGTTTAGAATGATAAAAATATTTAATTTCTGCATGTCCGTCCGTCTGTCTGTCTGTCCGTCTGTCTGTCTGTCCGTCTGTCTGTCCGTCTGTCTGTGGCGCGGATTGCGGGCGCACGGATTGAGCTAGAGACTTGACATTTTGCACAGATCCGTTTTTCGTAAAATGCGAGGCTAAGTTCGTTAATCGGCAAAAATGGACCATTAGGGGGTGGGGGGGGGGGGGGGGGGGTACCCCCCATACGAACGAAAACGGTTTTTGTAAATATCGCAAAAACAGTGCATCTTATCAAAAAAGTCCAAGAACAAAAGTTATTTAAGATATGATTCTACATAAAACTCCCATACATCAAAATCCGATTGGAATAAATTTTAAAAAATCTTATTGGAAAGTTTGACTTCAAAGTGGAATTTTGGTATAACTGTTCGAATTTTGATACGAATATCACCATACGGATCTCCAATGATTGCCAGATTGGCAATTATAGCTTTTGTTATGTTTTTACTTAGTTCTGAGTACAGCCAAATCAAAACATTTCATTTTCTTAGCTTCAATTACATCTCTTTCATCATGTACTTCCGATTCACTCACTTTTGATAAACATTCACCCTCGGCTCACTGTTCCTTCACCCCAGTGAAAAAATATTATTTACTCCCCACCCCCATGCATCTTTTTCTTTAAATCATTCTGGGCCGCTCATAGAATGTTCACTTGCACTGAATTCAGGTGAACATTCACTTGCTGGTTTGCAGGAAATTCTTATTGTGAAAATATTGTACATAAATAGTTTAGCTAAATTTCGTTCAGTGTAGATAGTAGTTTTCCGCCTAAACTGTTACCTAATTCCGGAGGCAACGATATCCTGGCACCACGATAAAAGGACGAAAATTAGGTCATCTTCAATGTGCAAATAATCGCTGGAAACGAACAGCTAACTACTATAACAATAAAATTACTAACTCTCTAAGAGAAAAATTCCAATCGCATGAGCAAACCGGATAAACTTTTAACATAAAAGTGGACCTCTCTATGACCAAAAAATACGAGAAAGGAAAATAAAAAGGAATGCTTTGATCCCTACTTAAAATAGTAAAAGATAAAAGAACACAAAAATTCGTTTCAAAAATGGAAAAAAGGATTACATAAAAGTTTATGTAATATAACCATACCCCATCCGCAAAATTGTTCAGTTCACATTTTGGGCCGACCACAGCCTCAAACTCTTTGTTCCAAATTTAGATGTATTCTATTTTGCTATGTCAAGGTAAATGTAGGATAAAATATGGCATAGTTCACTTATGACGTCATTTCGTTTAGCACGAAACTAAATAAAGGGTAAACTGGGACATCACGTGAAGAGACACCAGAGTTATATGTTTTTATCATAGCATATGAGGATGTACAGCGGGTGGAATAACGAATATCCTTAAGGATATTTCTTATATCATATTTGGGTAAAGATATTCAAGGGTGGGAAATAAAATATATCACATTATCGTGAGTTTGTATTCTTTCAAGAAAATTATTCTTTTTAAAGTTATAGAAAATTATAGTTATGCATTTTTATTAAAAAATTCCCACCTCAGTGTTAAATTAAAACATAAGAAAAGCTTCCGGGAGGATAATCTTTTTTTATTGGAAACCATGCCTTAAGCAGGGTTTATACACAGCAAGTAACTTGCGGCAAGTAAAGAGAGGCAAGTAGTTTGCTTAGTTTACACGTTTCAAGTAAATCATTTCAAGTAGAATGACAGCCGAAGGAAAACATAACCTAAAATTTTCTGAAAAAAAATATCACGACTCTTTTTTGTGGAAAAATTTGCGAATTTCGACCTGAAACTGTTTGTTGCCGACGAGTTTTTTATATCCGTGTCGTTTTTTCCTTAAAATGTTACGACGTTTTCTGGCAAAGCAGCAAATATAAAATGAACCGAAACACACACACATAAAACCACTTCATTTGTACGCGGTTCCATGTTCTTGTATTGGTTTTACTTGCCACAAAAATAGAATGGCTTTCTATTATTTTCGAGAGAGCGGCAAGTATTCTCACACATATGCGAGCGTCGCACACTAGGTCAAATCGCGTGTATTTACGTCTACTTGCCGCAAGTTACTTGTCTCGTCTAAACCCTGCTTTATATACGTTAAAAAGCTTAAACCTCTCGACCGATTGAGTAAAAATTTTAGACTATCTCTTCCAAGAGCATGATTATGAAAAACAATATTCAGCGTATGCAAAAGAGAAATTCAGTGAATTTTTACAACGCAGCTTGAAAGACACTTAAAACACAATTCCGTATTAAGAAATATATTTATAAAAACCCAAGAATAAAAACTCTTCTTTCTACTCGACATTTACATAAATAAACTGTTAGTAAGCATATGTCGAAGTTTCTATTTGGTCAGGTATTCCCTCCATATTTCCTTCGGAAACTTTTAGCATTTCAATTGTCTTTGGTAGATTTTGTGCATGAAATTACATTCTGTTCTTTGATTTTTTTATGAGACTTTAACATGAGATGATGTGGTTGTATTATCGTGAACAAATAAAAAAAAGGACCGAGGGACTCCGGTAAATATACGCAACAATTTCCTTTTCACTTTAGCCATGTGAAAAACTTAATACTCAACACTGGAATTTAAAATACTTGAAGTTGTTATTTTTTTTTCACAAAGAGGCCCGAGTTTTTAAATGTCATAAATTGATAATTTCTATAGTCCTGTTTTTGTATAATAAATTTTCAATATTTATTTTGTAAAATTTAATTTAATTTCAAATTTATTTTATTAAATTTTCCGTAATGTTCGAGTGGAATTTTTTTCGTCGCGAGTTTAAAAAACCAGTACCGAAGTTATCAAAATTTGCAACTTTTTTACAAGCGGCAAACGAAACTTATAAAAAGTATTTTAATGTAAAAAATATTATTTTACACCATCATATAATATCTTTTTTTTTAGCTTTTTTCAGGCAAAATGTTGGTTCTTTTATGCATTCCTGATTTTCCTAACATCGCTCAGTCTTTACTTTTTCTTCCTGGACCTTAAGCGAAAACGTTTAATTCATCAAAGACGTCGCGAAATACGCCAATCCAGTGAAATGTGAGTATTTTTTTTTCAGTGTAAATTATGAAATAAATAATGGATTTGCCAACTCGTAGGCGTTTATGTAACTCTTGTGGTTTTTTCAAACAGCCCGCCTCAGAAAAGACGGCCGGGAGTGACTTCAAGAGATCAAGAAATCTATAGAAATATTATGGGAAGAGTTAAAAAATATATTGGAACAAATGACAAATTGGTTTTTCGACAAACGAGAAGTGGAACGATTTATGGACAATTTGTTAATAATAAAATCGATTAATGACAGTGATCGTAAATAATAATGAATTTCTATATAGTGTAATGAGAAATTATTGTGCAAATGTATCAATGTATTTTGTGTTATTATGGGAATTTATTTATTAGTTTTTTGATTAAAATTTTCTTGTAAAATAAAAAAACTTTAAAACATTTTGGATAAAAAATTAAAAAAATAAAGTCGGTGAAATCAAACAAGAAATCAATCTTTTTTTAAATGACTGTGTACGTTATTCGGGGCAAAACTGTTTTACCAGTATTTGTCCACCAAAGAAATTTGACACACTGCGACTAAAAAGCTTACCAGCTAGTATAGCAAGAGATAGAAGCCAATGAGTTCCTGTGTAAGAATAATTCAAAAATTGATTTTTAACGAAATTTCCTGGTCTAACCCCACGACTCCATTAGACTTTTTTCCAGATTGTATTTAAATCCAATCACAAAAAGTCTAATCGAGACTCAAAAAATCTTGCATCATGATTTAAATCTCCTTACTGTCATGATTTTTTCGGCTACTGAAAAGCAGGAATTTTTTTTGACATTTGTTCAGTCAAATTGGCTGATTTCTAGTTGGCTGCCCTGATTACCTCCTGGTTGACATTTCTAAGTACGCTATGGAGACAAGATAAATATGAAAAATTATGACTGAAAATGCCCACGCGCTGATTTTTTTATTCGCCAAAATATGGAGTGGGGGAAAAAATCATGAGTCTAAAAAGTCTAAAGCGGCGTCCAAACGCGCAGTTTTTTGCTCCGTTTTACCCGCGCAAACCGAGTCTGCGCAGGCATGTCATAGCGTCTGGACGATACACAGTTAGTTCGCGCGGATCAAAAGTTCGGCCTGTTCAAGTTCAGGTTGTGTCTGAAAATAACTGTGGCACGCGAAGGCAAATCGTAGCATGTGGACGAAAATTCAGTCAGTTTTTGTGTCACTTTGAACATTAAATCAACATTAGTGATTTGCGGCTTTATTCAAAAGAGTTTTTGGAAGAATTCCTAAATTTATATAAAGAGTTTCCGTGCTTGTGGAAAATAAAATGTAAGGACTATAGTGATCGCAATTTGAAAAACAATGCATATGAAGTGCTTATTAATAAATTAAAAGAAATTGATAAAAGTGCCAATCGCGAAACGGTTGTAAAAAAAATTAATAACCTTCGAAGCTGCTACAGGAAAGAATTGAAAAAAATTAACGCTTCCATTCGTTCCGGTGTTGGGGAAGATGAAGTACACCTCTGGTATTTCTCCTTGCTCGATTTCCTAAAAGATCAAGAGACACCGCGTCCAGCAAAGTCAAATATGAATACATCCGAGGAAAGTCAGGTAAAAAAACAATGTGTTTATGCATGAAGTTTCAAACAAAACTGCGATAAAATATAAAAAAAACGGAACCGTGTGGACGCGAAGGTTACTCAGTTTTTTTTACATAGATAACTGTGCAAAATAAGTCGTAGCAAAAAAACCGCGCGTTTGGACGCCCCTTAAAAGGGCCCATAGACGGCCAACCTGGTCGCCAACATGCAATGTTGGAGTCGACGTCTGTGGCCAAGTTGGCGGTTGGTTTTTCATGTTGTCAACGAGGTTGGTGTAAAATCAAAAAATTTTGAAAACTTAGCATGTTGGCGTTCATGTTGGGGTGTCTGTAGGCAAGTTTACAACCTGGTTGCCAATCTCAGTTGCATTGAGTTGTTCATCTTCGCACAACTCGTTTAAAACCAATACCAATAATAAATCCTTACTCATTTTTCACTAGTCAAAATATACCCTATAACCATATAGTAAACTATAAACAATAAAAAAATTAGAGAAATCACCTAAAGTCGACGGGATCTTGTTAAAAATGATGTTGACAACTTGGTTGCCAACATTCCGTCTCGTCTGTGGTAAAAACTACCAACCAGGTTGGCGACCAGGTTGGCAACAAAGTTGGTCGTCTATGGGCCCTTTAATGGAGTCGTGGGGTAAGATATACAATTCAGTGCCATTTGCACCAACGAAACTTAGCAACTTAATATAAACTTAAATTATTTGAATTAAGGAGAGAAAGTTGGCGCAAACAACCGTTAAAAATTTTATACAATTTTTGGAAAACGTTTCAAGAAATTTTGAAAATACGTCCCAAATCCGCTCAATAATCAAAAATTTATTTAATTAACCCTTAATTTATGAGGTGAAAATCATATGCGTAAATGATGAGGTGGTTTCCAATGGACTTGTTCTAATCACATACCAAATCCGTGCTTTTAACTCGGCACACAACACCATACTGTATGAAGGTACTGAAGATTTCAGAGTCACTGTGCTGAAAACATGAGATATAGCAAAGAGAGAAAAGTCAATGTGGGTCCACTGGACCCACCTCATCAATTAAGGGTTAAATATACTCACACTTACATTTGGGAAAAATAAAAACCGAAGCTTTACAAAGATTCAAATTGGCGCCAAAAAATAACGCAATGCAAAAATCATAATTTATTTGATTTAGTTGTTTTTATGTTTTTATCAATAACCCCATCTCCAATGAACAAAGTAATTACGTCAAAACTTTAACTACAAGCAATAAATTTATGGAAAACGCTTCTCTTTTTGTTTTATTAGTGCCTCGTGATTTCACGTTTTTATAATGTTTCTCGCGTATTGGATATAATTTTCAATAAAACAATGTAACACATGGATCAATAAGTCCCGAGACTAACAATGAAAACAACATTTTTTTTGCAAAATTTTTTTTTATTCATCAATATAATCACCTTTTAGGGTGATACAATCGTCACGCCATGCGTATCCCAAAAAACTGACGCCATGACTTTGCCAGCTGACTGCTGCGTTTTCGGACGCTTCGGACGGCTTTCGCCAGCTGTGCGCCACTCAGATGACTGCCGCTTCGACTCTGGAGTGTAGTGATGTATCCATGTTTCGTCCATGGTCACGTAACGACGCAAGAAATCTTTTTTATTGCGAGTAAATAGCGATAAACAGCTTTCTGAATCATCGACTCGTTGCTGTTTTTGTTCCATCGAAAGCAATCGCGGCACCCACTTGGAAAAAACCTTTTTCATGCTCAATTTTTCATGAAGGATAGTAAATGCACTTCCATATGATATCTGTGTTATCTCAGCAATCTCACGGAGCTTCACTTTACGATCTTTCATTATAATTTTTGTCACTTCACTCACATTTTCCGGTGTAACGGCTTCCACAGGTCTACCCGAGCGTTCCGCGTCATTTGTGTCGGTACGACCACGTTTAAACTCGGCAAACCACCGACAAATCGTTGCTTTTGATGGACAAGAGTCCGGGTAACATTTTTCAATCCATTGTTTCGCTTGCACGGTGTTTTTACCCATTAAAAAACAATGTTTTATCAGAACACGAAACTCGGTTTTTTCCATTTTTTAAACAAACTACAAAACGACTTTACTCCAACCTCGATAACTCAGCTGTTTCTGGTCCGATCGACTTAAAATTTTGACACGTTTCAAGCAAAGGTTAGTACTCTAGAAAGACGTGGTTACTGGTTTACTACGAGCGTCATCTCTGGGTTAGTCTCGGGACTTATTGATCCATGTGTTAAAAGTGTGTTTTTTTTAATAAAAAATGCATTTCAATTGAAACCTTTATTCGTAAAACACATAACAAATCGAACATCCAAACCATTTAGTAAAGCATAGAGTCATCTGTATGACCATCAAACAAATTTTCATGAATTTTAAATTCGAGTAAAAAGAATCAAGACTTTTAGATTTTAGTCAGCGACACATCATATAATATCAAATAACTGATAAATGTGTGCTCTGTTTTGCAGATGTTTTATTCACTAGAAAATATTTTTATACATTACGCATTTTAAGAGAATTATTCCTAGAATAAGAAATCCATTTAAATCTTTTCTCTGTGGTATCTTCTTGAAAGTAGCGAATCTAAACAAAAAAATGTAAACATTTACAAGGAGCAGCGGGTGTAGTAGAAATTTTCAAAGAAAATATGATTTTTAAAAAATCATGGGCTCTACTTAAAAGGTGTTGAAATTAAGAGGAGTGACTATCACATTCATATTTTATGTTTTTTAAAGTTCAACAGCATACAAAACATATGTAAATTCGTTGAATCATTTTGAATTTTTCAGATTTTAATTGCGAAATCCGAGGTAATTCTAGCATAAAACATAATTGCTTAGTGATACGAATTAAAGTGTTGCCCGCGGTAAAATACAGCAGTTGAAATGCAATTTATTGCAAAACTTTTTAATAACGTCGCGGAAACCATTTATAACAAAAAAAATTGCAATATTTTCCAATGCTTTAGGAAAAACGAATGCATTTGAAATTTTTTTTTATCGATTTCAACATGACGCTTGTTTAAATTCGTTTGCTTGCATTTAGCAATCTATAGCGTGTAATTTCCCTGATCCGTCCTCCATATCGTTTGCTGAATAATTAATAACACTACAGAGTCCTATAGTAGTTTAACTTATGTATGTATTGTATATTTTATGTTTACAATATTTGTGCTAAATCTATTGCCTTTTATGCGAGTTTATGGGTTGTTTTTCTGTATATTCGCGAAATATGAACGACATAAATTATTGGATTTTCTGTAATTAATTGCTGACCCGCGCGTATCGAATCCATGGCAATTTTAATGGCCTCTAGCCGATGCTTACAAGTTTTTTATATTCCAGGCTAGCTGTGCGTTTATGGTTTTCGGGGGATGCCGGTAATGATTTCACTGCTGTTTGCTCATATTAAAGTACCATGTAATATTTCCTTGTACTTTTTGACAGGTACAACAAACGAATTGCTTAATTACTTGTAACCGTAAATCAGTTGAACCATAATATTTTTGTATAAAAGAATGTGCGCTAACTTTTAAATCATGAAGTGAAAAATTTTCATTAAAAATTACTTTAAAAAATTAAAACATTTTAAAAGCAAGCTTTTATTGGAAAAAATGTACTGAAAAGAAACAAAAAAAAGTTACGATTTCTATAAAAAAAAAATCCAGATAAAAACATCATCTGTAAATATAGTTTTTATTGGTTCTACTTTTATTTTTGATACAAAACGCCCAAAAGCCTTTTTTTTCTTTTGTTTTCATGTCCTGTTTAAATTGTAATTAAGCCATCTGTGCTGTGACCAAGATTTTTTGAGGCTACACTCTAGAAAATTTTATTGTAATTTTACCACTAAAATAGTAGGAAACCATTTTCCTACTATAATAGTAGTAAAATTAAACCGAGTCGTAATGGCTTAAAAACTATGTATTTATACTCATTTTGTGGCGTACAAAAGCCACTTTTACGGGGGAACTTTAAACTAAATAAGAAGTAAAAGTACATACTGGTGTAATTTTACGACATTTTTTGTTTAAAATTAAACTGAAAATTGTGTAATAACTATCATGGGTGTTTAAAATTACCACATTTTTGTTGTAATTTTCCTCCTATTTGGTAGCAAAACCGCTTCTTAAGGTGTAATTTTACGACATTTTTTGTTTAAAATTACACCGAAAATGGTATTAGAATTTCTTGGCTTATACGGTCTGCAAAAACAAAAATAATATAACAAAAGAGTAAAACTCGATTCGAGTATTTATACTGCGATGCCACAAACCTTGTTCGAATTATAAGGTTAGGGCAACATAGTTCTATCAAGCCAGAGCGAATAAACTATTTAGTGTTTAACCATTGAACCATTTCTGGAATAACGATCAAATGACTCATCAAACACGCTAATGCCGTCAATTGCGTTGTGAAATAATGAAATTGACCGCACAATAATGCAAAAATACCCTGTGAGCGTGTTTTTACAACAAAATGAGAGTAAAAATATGAATATTGGTCGAAATTTTACGCATTGTTTAAAATTACTATTTCTAGTGTAAGATTAATGTTTTTTTGGGTAAATTTACATCTTTAATGTTGTGCGACCTAAATTCTGAATTTTTTTCGAAATTTTACGACTTTTTTGTAAATTTATCCCGTTTTTACCCCATTTTTCGGTTTAAATTCAAATCCATTTTCTACAGTGTATATGATAAAATTGAAATGGAACATAAGTAGCTACATTGATGTAAAAACGGTCTTTATTGTTATAATATGACAAAATATAATAATTTCAAACGACATCAAAAAATTAATTTTAAAAAATCGAAATGGAACAAAAAAACTGGCTCATTCAATTCCAATACAAGAATATGTATCCCAAGACAAATCATTAACTTGACATAACAAATTCCATTTCTTCTTTTTCCCGGAGAATTGGAAAACCCCATCATTGGCGGCGCTTAGAAGCGAATTATTAAGTGATATTAAATGGCTGTTGTTTTGTGATCTAAAAATAAACCATAAATTAGAAAATTTGAAAAAAAATCTTTTTTTTTTATACCTTTCACTTTCCATTTGTAAGTCGGTCCACCAATTTGTTTTAAAACAATAATGTGCTATTGATGGGCTGGAATCAGAACTTTCGAACATTTCTTTAACATACAGTTTATCATTCCAAATTGTTGCTGAGCACTGTCCCTTTATTCCTCTCATAGACGGTATTGAAAACCATCTACCCTCTCTCGGATCTAATCGTTCAACGCTTGAATTCGGACTATCCGTATCACAACGATGGCCACCGCACAAAAAAATTGATCCACCTGAAATTAATTTCTCATAAAAACGTTTAAACCCACGACCTCCCCTTTACCGGCTGAGTACTTTATCACTTTTTACTTACCAAAGTTAACTATTCCAAAGTTGTAGATTTCCTTCTTCATAGAACTTTTTTGAAATAAACGATCCGTAGTAAAATCATAGCACTTGCATGTAAACGTCGGATTAGAATTGCCCGAGTTATATAATGATCCTCCAAGTACATATAATTTATCATCAATAATAGTCGCTCCAGGTGTAATTCGATTCACTGGAATTACTAATTTTCCTTCATCCCACTGGTTAGTTTCAAGGTCAAAACTGTAGGACTTTTTCACATACTGTTTTGTTCTTGTAACGCCGCCAACTGTGTAAATTTTGTTTTTATAATAAACTGGAGTATAATTCCAAAGGTCTATAAAAGTCCATGGAAGATCTACTGTTTTCCCCGTAAATGGATTTAACTTAAAATATGGCCTCGAAACACTACGATTAAATATTAAAATTTCATTCTTGATCATCTTTAGATTAATAATCGAATTGGCTTTTTGTGTCATCGTCAAACTTGAAGTTGCCTTATTTTCTGCATGTGTATTATTTTTGTTTGTTGTAGATGTGTTCAATTCTAAAGTACTTTTTGACTTTCTAATTACCGAAAAAAGATTTTCCAGGTTATCTTTCATATATTTCTTAGCAATACAAGTAAGATTTTCGCAGCCACAATATTCTAAAATGTTGAAAGTAAATTAAATTTTTTATCCTTAGTTTTATAAAACATTTATACCTGCAACATTCCAAATACTTAGGCAATTAAAAGTGTCGATAATCGATGCAAGGTAATTTGAACAAACGTCTTTAATCCATTTTATCTGAAAGAAATGGGAAGCTTTCAGCAAGTCAGTGGCTGTGTCTGGGTCTAAACGTAGATCTCCCGTGTAAATATAGTCTAGGATTATTTCGATGATTTCTGGTTTTTGATCTGTAAACTCAATGCAGCTGCGAGTCGTTTCTGAAATATTTAAAAGAATTGCAACTATGTTAAAAGTGTTATGCGTTTCGACGTAATAATGTATAAAAAATGCTAATTTTAGTTTATATTATGTAGACAGAATGAAATGGTAGCACAATTGATTTTTAAACTAAGGGTTAAACTTTCCCAAAGAGCACAAAAGGTCGTAAAGTGGCCACTGCGACTTTAGTTTCGTAACTGTATGGTTATGACGACCACTTTACGACCTTTTGTGCTCCTTGCTGCTTGGTCTATGGAAACATCGTATTAAACGTTGCAATTTAAATGTTAACTCATTCGGGGACTTCCCAAATAACATAATCTCAAACACTATGACGTTTATCTTTCTTAATCTATTTTATCAATTCAACGTTTCGTGTCATTGTGTGAAATGTAATTCTATACCTTTGAAAATATTTTCGAAAACCGGTGAACACAACGCTAGGATGTTTCTATGGACTGGAAAAACTTTTCCCGATACTTTCAATTCCATATCACAAAACTAAAAAAAATATTTATTTCAAAAATTAATCACTTTGATAAATTTTAAACCATTTTTTTTTTACTAATTTTTGTTGACGTTGTCTTTGTAGATTAGCGAATGCATCTCCAAAGTGGGTTTTGTTCTTTTCCGTTTCTACACTAGTAGCCATTTTGAAATAAATTTAAAATTTGAAGATTATTCTTAATTCAGAAGAGATATTAATAAAACTTATTTAAATCACACTTTTTATTATTTCTTCACAAATCAAACTTCGTCTGATGTTCTATTATGAACACATCAACCTAAAATAGTATTTTAGGGGTTTGTTATCATCGGATAACCATTAAATGTTTTGTATTTTATCACATTTAATCAATATTTATGCGATTAGATATTTTTAGTTGCATTCTGTGAGTGGTTCGAGGTTTTTATCAGGTTTCGTCATTGGTTTAGTAAACTTGATATTAACTAATCTGCAAAATTTTATACTTTTTTAACTAATAACCGCAATGATAACGCAGCACATTCCAATTTCAATGTAATATTATGTGTACGTAAATTTCACTTTACCCAGTACAAGTTTAAGTGAAAATTTATGTGAATTTTGAGATTTGTCGATGTTTCGAATGCGACAATTGCACCAAGGTAAGAAATAACCAAAGTACTTTTGTCATAACGTGAGTAGACTGCTACCATTTCGTCTTTTAGTCCCACACCACATGCCAAAATTGCAAATAAAATTTTTGCTAGGTTTGTGTGCTTGTTCTGACTGATATTCGTATCAACTATCTGAAAAATCACTATTAAGATATGAAATTTTTGTTGTGAAACGCCAAGTCACACCACCATAAGTTGCCTGAAGGAGCTCGATTGGGTTGTCAGAGGAAATAAATTAACTAAGGTCAGGAAAAATATGCCCACACAAAAATTTCACGATTCAACTGATTTATTTTTTTAAGCTCTGGAGTTCTTTTACTCAAGTCAAGGTAATTCAAAGATCTGCTTATTTATAAAGTTTCAAGGATTTCCTCGGGCAACCTTAGTAGAACACTTATGCGTAGGCGACACATATGACCCAGAACTTGCGCAGAAACTGAAAAAAAACTAGAATTTTGAATTCGTATTACGCTAGGTTGTAATTCTCGGCTTTTATTTTCAAGCCAAAATGAATTAATTAAATCATGTTCTTCTATAGTGAAAATGCTTATATTTAAGGATATACTACCTTATATGTCTTTAGTTTATGCTCCTAAAAACTTTCTGAATTGAGAAAAATTCAGAAGGTTTTATATGTATGATAAATCTTCATATCATTTTCCATTTTTTACATTTTTTATGTATTTTTTTCTTCACTTATCATTTTAATTCGATTTAACCATTTGTCATTAAGATAAGTTTATTAATCTCTACCATACTGAGTTCTTTGTTTGATTTTACTGTCAACAACACGTTAAACCGCTCACTTTTTACTCGTATGACTTACAAGTTACAAGAATATCATCCAAAACGTGTTCCTTATATGTTTTTACTGTAATAAAAATTATATTCTCGTCATAATATGCATTCGATTGTAAATAACGTTGTTTACTTGCACATTGTAGACGGCATTAATGGGTTTTTTATTGCTACAACTGGAAAGGCCAAACAGTCAAATTGACATTTGTTTTAAGTTTAAATCTGGCTAAACTCCCCACAACGATTGTACAATTGAAGTATTTTTTATAGATTTATGCACTTTAGGTCCTTCCATTAAATGCAAAATCACACTCAATTCTCCACAGCTACTGTAAATAAAGACGAAAGTTTACTAATTAAAATTTTAGCAGCGTTAAAAACGACAGATTAAAATGAAATTTCCAGGAAAATGGACATATCAAAAAGTTATTTATTTGTTATACGTTTTTTGACACAAAGTTCCGGACTAATGATCCACCGATCCATTCATAAATTATTATTCATCGCTTTAATGTTCTGGTTGTGTGATTCATAATGGTAGCGATCTTTTTTAAACAACCACCGATTGTCTCTCTGAAAATTTATAGGTACTTATTGGCAGACGGGGCAGTTAATTGAACTTTGATTTGACCAGAGTTAATTAGCAGTTTTGAATTTTTAATTTAATTATTTTTTGCCAATTTTTATTGACTGATTGTAATTTTTTTACCGTGACGCCTAGAATACCTGTGGCTATTATCATATTCGTAACTCGTGGCGATTTTTACTGGTTTTACCGTGTTTCAATTCCTCCACTTTAGCATAATACTACATGGCTACGATCGCAATGCGCGCCTGGCCTTAGAATATGCTAATGCGACTCTTTTTGATTTTTGTTTAAAAAATTGTACTATTTTTCAAACGAAGTTCTAAATGGAATATTTGAATATTTTCCAAGATTAGCTTTTTTCACTAAAGTTATTATTTTAAAGCAAAAATATTTTTATTTTCAATATTCTTTGGGCAAAGGTATAAGCTAGAATACATTTCACGCACTTGGATGTATGGAGAAGTTATGGCAGACACCTCTCATTAATGCCATCACTTTTTTGTCAACAATCTTATATAAACAAGAATATATTAAAAAAGTATACAAAATCATTTTTAGAACCTCAGATTTATGTCTTTGGAAATAGAAAACAAGAAAACAATTTGCAAAAAAAATGTTTGAAGCCCAACGAAAACCGCAGAATTGGCGCCTAAAAAGTTTGGACATGTAGAATTAGGTGTCGAAATTTAAATAAAAATTCTAATCTGTATGATTTTGATTAATAAGTATCACAACAACTGAATATGTTTTCGATTAGCCTAGCAACACGAGGCCTTTAATCATGAAACGCCCAAAAACACATTTAATAACCCCGTTTAGACCCCCCCGAAAACCAACACAAGCATTGTCACTGTTATATCGGTCAGAGAAAAAAATCAAAATTCGAATTTTTTAGATATAAATTTTTACTTATTGTTCACCCAAATGGGTGGATCTCGAAATTTCCGTCATTCAACAGGCATCGACTTCAGGTCATGATCTCACCTTTATGCTCAAAGCTATATTTCGACCAAAGAAGCAACAAAAAACCAACATCACAGACGATCGTGATCAAATTAAAAACAAATTATGCTGTCAAATAAAGCATAAGGTCAGAAATTTGTTTTGAGATGAATTTCATCGATAAATAAAGCATAAATCGCTTCCTCAGAAGGTTGTGTCCAAATAGAAGCTATTTCGATTGTGAAAAGTTTTTTTTGAATTTTTGGTAATGAACTTTTGGAAATGAGCCCTAAATGAAACCTTTTCCGGTACAAAAAAAAGTTAAAGCCAAATAAAAATTGGTAAAATTTTCTTACATGCTCAGATATTGAGCTTTCAACTTGGCTGAAACGGAAAGTAAATCTACAAATGTCTTGTAAACTCCTCACGAATGGAGTGGGTACGATGGGCTGAACGGTTAGCCCTTTAGGGCTTAAATAGTAGCTTCTTAATTATATTGATCCCTTCATAAATCACTCTTTATGGTTAGTTAGTGCTAAACGATGAGGAAATGTCGGTCAATTTCTATGATGAATTAAGTTTCAAATTTTAAAAGTTTCTTTTAAGTCTTTTATCAGTTTTATGATTATTAATGATGCACGATATTATATTTATTTATATTTCAGATTTGAAACAAAAATTTCATTCATCTTAGTTACTTTTCTAATTTAAAATGTTGCCACAACCCATTAAAAATATTTTCCTTTAGAATTTGTCTGGAATTTGATAAGAAATTGTTTCGAAAATCACGATTTTTATAATTTCATGATTTTAAATCCTGGATTTCTCAAAACTAATTGATAAAAAGCATTCCTTAAATATTTGAATAAAAAGATTTTTAAAATGGACTGTCGCTCATCATTATTTTATCATTAGCTGCTGATAGATATCAAAAAATCTTCCATTAATTTTTAGGTTATTAGGGAAAACAATAGTTTGTTAGGCAAAATCAATGAGAATATTTAGCCTACAAGAAAATACAAAGTTACGAAATAAGACATTCTTTCACATTTAATCCATTCGGAGGTTTAGAAAGTAGAAAATTTTACTCACGAAAACCCCCACCTTTAATTTAGTGGAACAGAATCTTTTGCATTGAACCGTCAACAAACACTTTTAACGTGTCTAATAAATGATGAAAAAAATGCATAAACTTATATTATTTAATGATTCTCAAAATGAGCGAAATAAAATCACCACAATTACCGGTTACTGATGGCTAATTGGGGGATTATTTTTTAAAATGTCGTCACGAAACGCCAATTTTTCAGGCGCCATCTGTTCCGAGTATGATTTAAAAAATTCTTGCAAATTTACTATCTATAAATGAATACAAAAATCAGTGCATGTCGACAAAGTAAACAAACAATTTTTTTATCTACGAATATGAGGATCAGACGCATAGAATAAAATTCATCTGCTACATACTCGTCTGTTCCATATCTTGTATTTAAATATATAGTCAAGAATTGCAATCGCCATTTTCAGTACAAACAAGAAAAACTTCATAAAGCAGATGAACTAGAAATCAGCATGGATTCTAAATTTGTCCACAATAAAATTACAACGAATTGAAGCTAACCTTGAAAAAAGAAATATTAATACCGCGATCAATGCGCCGCAGCACAAAAGCTGCGTAAAGCCGCGTAATTCCCAAGCGTAGTCAGTCAATAACTTGAAGAACATAAAAATCAAAACGGAAAACAAAAGATTTGAATTGTGTTTTCTATTTTTCCGCACACTTCTTCCTCAATATCAGCCAGAAGTACTCGTAGAGGCACGAGATGTTTAACTATGTGGACACAATGAAAGAACTTTGAATCCTCCCACCCTTCACATGCGAAGATCTTTCTTAGCAGAACCTTAATCTATAATCTTCTAGCATTTCTAGCTTCTGGCTAGATCCACAGACGTAGGGTTTTCTTCTAACTTCCAATTTTCATCTAAGCAATCGATCTCAAAGTAACTTCCATGTCGATCTCCATTAAGAGAACTAACGATCTTCACTGGAACTGAGGATCACTGAAAATCTCTTCCAGCATTTTCTTCTAACTCTGTCGTAGTACCAAGCAGAATGTCGCGGGTTGTCCATCTCTTTCTCAATCCGATGCACTTCTTGAAGTCTCGTGGGATTTTCTTAAGATCAGCGAACCAAGATGTTGAACCTGAATCTCTAGCCACCCAGGCCAGACTAGACTTCTTCAGCGTTCGCCGCGGATTTGTTAGTCAAATCCAACTTTCCGTTTCAGCCGTTTCGATCAGTTCTCGGTTGGTTTAGTAGTTGCGGGACTGAGCATCTGATCGGACTACTTGGTTCCAAGATCCGCAGTTGAGCGCGTCCAAGATTCGTTTGTCGGGTTTATGGGACACTGGCCTCGCGGTAAACAAAAAAAAAATTGAATCGCAGAAAACGCCTTCTTGACGTGATTAATTGGGATCATCTCGCATAGATGTTTTTGGTGATCTGAATTTTTTTTTATTGTGGTGAATTTCATTCCTTTGTGTCTCATTTATTACACCTGTATTTGTGCAATTCAAGTAATTTTTTGTTGTTTTACTGGATCAGAAATTTTTCCGCCCAATTCGAAATGGTGCCAAGAATCATGACTTGCTGCACATTCTGTTGCAATTGCATTCTGCTTAAAGTTTAGTTTAAATTGATTACAAACAAGGAACAATTAAAAATTAATTATTGGTTGAGATCTCGAGTAGTTTTACTAATAAAATTATTCTATTTCAAGTGTTTGATTATTAAAATTTTATTGCTGAAAATTTGAAGATTGTTAATGAATTTGAAACAAAGGATTTTAGAGTTTCTGATTTTGTATCACATTTTATAGTCCTAAAAGGATTAAAAATTTGACATACAAATAGAAAAGTCAGATCCATCTATTAGTTCACAATGCTTTGAAGATCGCAATGTAGATAAATATTCATTTTTGTGAATTAAAATTCAAAATATGTATTAAAAATGATATTTCGGTTTGATTATGAAAAATTTTACATGCAAAACTCCCTTCATCTACAAATTCAACCATCGCAAACCGATAACTAAAAACATGCCTCACCATTTCGCCTATTAACAAGACATTAAAAATTGCGTGATCATTTTATCATATCGTATTTCAATTTTTGTCCTAAGTTATCAAAAATTACTAATGACTTTGAAATAGCAAAATAAATAAATAAATATTTTGGTTATTTGGTACAACAGATTTCGAAATTATCTCAGTTCTGCTAAAAAAAGAGGTCATACGTGCTTGTTTTGATTTTGTAAGCTTTTGAAGGAAAATCTTAAAATAATATTATTTTTTGAGCGACGGAAATCTAACAAACGCTTTACAACTTCAAAAATTGGCGGTTAGAAAACCCGTTTTTTCTAAAAAAAAGTTAACAAAAGTCAAATAGTTTAACTTTAAGGAGCTATAACAGATACGTGACTGGTTTAGGGGAGGGGTTTGCGGCCCACGTGTTTTTAGTTCAAATTTGACCAATTTACACATGGAATTCGCCATTTATAGAACAAATTCATGGTGAATTGAAATTCATCTAAAACAAATTTATTTATTGTGATGAGTGTAATTTTTGTAAAGATTTACGAGTTCAAGAAATACATACATTTCGTAAATTTAGAATACTTTTAACCCTTTCAATCACAACAAGAGTTTTTTTTTTTTTTGTTTTATAAAACAGAATTCTTTATTATTTTAAACGTACAATTATTTGTTTTCCTCCGCGACAATTTGCTAACATTGACTACAAACCATTTCAAACCACAAAAAAAAATTTCCTTGAATTCAAATAACACTCACGCCATCCCAAAGGATTAAATATGTTTTGTCATTATTTAATTTATTTATGTTTTATCTTAAAATTGAATATTCCCCAAAAGAAACATAAGAGAAACATGTATTAAATTCAATTGATTGTGCCTTCAGAGAATTTACATGAATACTGAATGTGAGCATTAAACATAAATTTTCATGTAAAACGAATTGAAATAATGTCATTTATTTACAAATTAAGAAGAACTTGAGAACTTCGAAACGATTTACGAAAATCGATCCAGAAATGTCAATTAAAATCTGGTTTTTTTTTCTCCATGAAAAATTTGAATTCATTTATTCCCTTTATTTGTTTAATCTGCGCCATTCAATCGAAGGATTAAGTAACAAAACTAATTAATTTTGGTTCAATGGCATCTTTATTGGTTTTCAGATCGGAAAAAGACATGCACAAAACATCTTTTCGTGTGCCCTGCCCGGGTCTACCTTCTTCGGAAATCTCAGATTCATCGTCTTGGATTTTCGTGTAAAACAGGGCGAAAAAAAACATCGAATTTCTTAAAACTCCTGGTTTACCAAAGATTTTATGTCACCGAAAAGTGATCCCTTTACTTTTGTTGCTTTTTGACGATACGGCAACTCCTTACTGTCTCCGTTGAAATCGAATTTTACTTCAGTTACTGCAAAATTGTTTTCAGTTTTTAAGACTTCTTAATTTCATTTCTTGGAGTTTTTTTTTTATTTATTCGGCTGCCATTTAGTTTTATATATTTTGTCATCCCGGCTCATTCTGAGAAAAATCAATAAATTATTCATTAAGAAGTTTGCTTTTACTGATGATAAAGCACGAATCTCGTTACTATTACTGCCATTCGAATGATCCTGTAGTCATGATACACAGGCGACAGTTTGTCCAGTTTTTATTTTATCCCAAGCGTTTTAAACGCTTCTTATATCGTTAAACATCTTCTCTCAACTCATTAAAATTGTGCCATTCATTTGTTCATGATATCGTAAAACGACGTATCTCATTTTATTTGCAATCAAAATAATTGCACTTCATCTACAATTGAAAACAATTAAGAAAAGTTCCATTATTACTTGGAATTGAAATTACAAAATAAAATGTAATACCAGTAATAACGAAATAATAGCAATTATGATGATGATGAAACACAAACTTTTATTAAAACAATATTTAATTTTAATTAGATTGTGTCAGTCATCTTCGTGGAATTTGTCGCAGTTCCTTTAAAAAAATCATATTAATTCATATTAATGGAATTTTTTAAATTGAGTTACTTTTACAAAAACCACGAAAAAAATTTAAGCGAATTAAATTTCTGAAATTAGATTATTTTAATTAATTTCAGTAAACGATTTGACACTGAAAATTGTCAATAAAATTTGTTGATTTCTATAAAAAGTACACCCAAAAAAATTAATAAAAATTATTTCATTGGACCCGAAATTAACAACAATTTTATCCATCTTACGTTCTTTTTTATTGTACTGACAATTATTTTGTTAATTATGGACTGATAAAATAAATTTTATCAATTTTTTGATGTAGCTTTTATGCCCGATCTTCAAGAGGAAATTCATGGTTTCTTGATAAAAAAAAAAGCACAATTAATCTGTTTTTAAGTAACTCAGAGGCATTTCACGATAGCATTTTTTAATATTTACTCTATTCGACATATTTGGTGAAAAAATTTACCATACACGTTATATACAATCCGTAAGGGGGCTGTGCAGGGGTATGTGACCAAAGTAGTGCTATTTTTGAATAAGACAATTTTTTGGATTCACAACCCCTCCGCCAGTGGTAATATAGAAGATAGATTATTCAGAACGTTTTTCCGATTTGGTACAGAAGTGTTGGGTAAATTCAATTGGATTTGTATTAAATACTCTATCTAAAACACTTTTCATTCAAGTAGCTATGTTTCATGCAGACAAACAGTTATTACCCACATTACTCAAATACCAAACGTTTTTTTATTAATGTCAATGGGTAAAATATTATCAAAAATAAATCTATTTAACAGTCAAATCATGAACAGAAAACAAGTCAATTTAATTCTAAAATATACAAATGTTTGAATTATGCTTATCGAAAACTATAACAACAAATTAAACACAAATTAGTGTTTCGAAACCATCACACCCCATGAATTATAAAAGTATATACTATATCGAGCCCATAATTAGTAAAATAATCACGTTTGGAAATTATTTAAATCAGTTTTAGAAATTATTTAGGAAATATTTTTAACCTCCAAAAACAAAATTTCAATGAAATACTTTTCTGACCATATTTTACGCGATCTTTTCTTGAAAACCTCCAAAGCTGGCCACTTTTTGATTATATTGAACCTGATCAAAATTGGTTGAATTGTTTTTCTTACCAATTACTCGTACACAAGCATAAATCATTTAAACATAATATTATTTCAGGTGTAGGTGGTACATCACTAAGAAAATAAAAATAATATTCTTACATGAGTTGAAATTCTGTTGCTCCAGAACAGGAACAGATCGAATTTTGGTTATGAAAGTTCGAAACATGTTCAACTTTAATATACATTTATAAAACAATCGTACATTAGTGAATTTCGGTTACTACATTTGTGAGAATGAAGAAAGATTTTGTTCCTCTTGTACCGTCAAACATAAGATATTTTAAATATCGATACATAAAGTCGTAGGTGGATAATGATTCAAAACGCTACTTTCAAATATTATTTATGTACGAGTTTAACTATATATACTGAACGTACCAATGTTTATGATGAAGAAAATTTTAACATACACCGATTGAGTTCGAATATTTTCAGTAAAATGTGGATAGAGAACATTTCAAATCAATAATTATGTTGGCTGCTGGTGATTTTATTGTTGAAATCAATGGTAGTTAATTTATGTAAAAACATAATCAGAAAATCGTTAAACATTTGGGAACTTAATTGAAATTTCGGAGTGAATTTTCCTTGATTGAAAATGATGTGTCATAAATAAATTGATTGGAAATGATTTAATTAAATCAATTGATCTGACTGTCGTGGGTTATTGATTGGCTTATGCCAAATATGTATTTTATTTAGGAAATATATTTGGTATAGATTTGATGATTAAGAAATTTTATACATGGTTATTAAATTTAAGCACATCGGAAAGAAAAAAATTATTAATTAAACCTGCGTGTATTTACATTTTTGCGGAGAAGGGGGCTAATTTGAAGCAAGGCCACTAACCGCACCCCTGTCCTCACCAATGGAAAACTTGTTTAATCCTTCTTCGACAATCCAAGTGGGGTACATTTTTTTAGATCTTCCTTGAGACCTGATGGCTACTCTAATGGTGAAAAACTGATTGAAATTCCTTCAGCGGTTCAACAGCTATCGGGTAAGGGGGCAAAAAAGGGGAAATTTTAATATAGAGAATAACAATTCTCTTTAATACAAAGAATAAGCGTAACGATTTTAATACAGAGAATAAGCGTAACGAAAATAAATCCAAAATCTTCCAAAAGTTTTCCGAAAAAAAGAGTTACTTAAAGCATAAAAAACTCTGTAAAATAGTTCTTCTTTAAAAAAAAACATCCATCAAATTATGCGTAAATAATCGATTTAATTGCAACAAATCAACTTAGATTAAGGATTTTCCACTCATAGAATCCCGGAAAGATTAAAATGCCACATTTAACTAAATTATGCAGATCCAGACATAAATCTGATAATAATTCAAGTGCACGTCCATTAATGCATTACTTACAATTAGTAGACAACAAAAAGCATTATCCGCTTAACACACTGTCGATCATCATAACCTTGTTAACTTCCATTCATAGCTTCCATAATTGAACATTTCAAGAAATTGCAACAGAAAATCGCAGAGTCAATCCGACATGCAACACATGTGCCAAGGATTACATTTAACTCGTATTTATCGTGGCTAAACACAGTGGATACTAATAGAAAATTGTTGAATAAAAATGCATTTCTGTCAGTTAAATTAACGACCCTTATGTAGGAATTATCGGCATGTAATTGAAAAGGCGAATTCTTCAGCTAGAGTGCAAATTGAGATCGTGGCTAGCAAGAACGACCTTGTAGACAGCTTAAGGAAAATTCTTTCGAAAATATTGAAATATAGGAAAAAAAATCAACCGCAGATTAAACACGAGTTACATTGAAAGTTAAAAGAGAATCAAGTGTTTTAGTTAATAGTGGAAATACTGTAAACATTTATGAAATTTTTTGTGTTCAAAGAGAATCTCGTTTAGAAATCTAAGAATGAAAGCATCCACCGCTAGTCTTTTACTAATAGCGACGATGTTCTCATGCATCGTCATTGCACGAACTGAGGACAACAGCCAGCAGCAGCATCAGCAACTTATCAGAGATCATCGCAAGCATCACCAGCATTCGCATCACAAACACCTGCATCACCAGCATCATAACAACAGTAGCCAAAGTATCCAGAATCAGCCTCCACAGCAATTGGGAAACAATTCGTTAGCATCTGACGCAATAGTAGATCAAAGGACGATAGTCGTGGATAATGGGAATAAAACCTCCAGCCAAAGTCACTCCGTTCGACTAACGATGGTTCGGAATGGACATGGTAACCACATTCCCAGCAACTTCCATAATCGGAATCACCACGATTGGCAGAGGAACAAAAGAACCTTCTGGACACATCGGACTCCCAGTCGAAGTGGTTGGCACGGAGATTCCGGAGTTCGAGGCAATCGGGAAATTCCTGGTTTCGAGGGGAGAGGTCCAGTGATAATAGATGAGGGCAAACGGCAAATCCTTAAGGATGTCGTCGACATCGAAGGACGAAGCATTTTCAAGGATGACATTGAGACATTCCCAACTACCACACCACCACAGGTCACTGCGAAACATCCAAGGGGAAAGGATCCAACAAAATCGAATGATGAGTAAGTATTTTTTTTTATATTTTTGAGTACTGCTCGTTATAACCGAAAAGATTTCCCTGTTTCTTTCACCCCTCCGCACACTTCTTCTGCTGTTCCAAATTTACACAAATTAAATACATAATCGTACTTTTTTATTACTTGAAGATGTTTGTACAGATTTTCCTAATAGATTATGCGTATTTGTTGTGGTTTACCAGATGGGAGCATGTTCCTAGTTTTGGGACCCAGCGAACTTCATCAGACGCAGGTTTATCAGCTTCCGCACTGCAATATGGATATTTTATAATAGCGGATTGAATGTTTGGTATTACAAAACTCCCATAATGCATTTTAATTGTAACGGCTCTGATTCATATATTCAATGCCTAATTTTAATGACTAAGAAGTAAAAAAAAAGGTAGATAGACATATTTGTTGGTCTGTCCAAATGAAATCAAAAATTCAATTGTTTGACCTGTCCTGAAAATAAAAATATCTGAAAAATTTCAATTATTTTACATACGTTTGTAAATAAATTTTTGATTAGGTGTCATCAAACAATGAATCTTCAAAATCGCAAACAATCCAAAATATGTAAAAAAAAATTAATTGATCATTTAACCAAATATTGTCAATCGATCAAAGTTGTTGAAAATATGAATGTTAAACCAGTATCTATATTAATAGACATCGTATATAAACATACATATCTATTATGAAATACTTTCATTCTTATGAAATTTGTATTCATTGCGCATTCTGTCGCAGGAGACGTTGGCGCTTATAATGTGCCAAACATTCTTGGAAAATCGAATTTGCAATCTTTAAAAGTGAGACTATCGTCGAGACATGAGACTCATTTAATCCCTGACAGAATATTCGATAGTTTTGTTGATTCGCTTCGTGATGTAAGTGTTTTTTTTGTCATCTTAAAATGTTCTGACTTTTAAGCCAAGCATATTCCATATCGTCGTTTTCCAATCTACCACTTCATATTACAGAAAAGCAATAAACTATGGTTATGTTAAGATTTATCTGATGTTAATGCTGTTGGTTAGGTGAGCATAATGCCTAACAGCAAACGATCGAATCTTAATAAATGATGTTGTAATCAAGCACAAAATCACGATTACTCAGATTCGAGGAATAATTATCAACGTTGAAATTGGATAGACCATCATCTTCTGATAGTTGGGCCAAGAAAACGACTTAAACATCGGTCTAAGATGAGTTTACAGTATATTAGTAGCCATCAGATTCCTCAGGTTCCCAAAGGCCAAACTATTTAGTATACACCCTTGACCTATTCAAATGCAGTGGGAACATTTTCTTCTCTTTAATTTCAAGATGCATTCCCTGCTATAAACGCATGCTGTTCATCGATAAAAGAATCTTCTCACACAATATTGTCACATTTACATATTGGAAAAAAGTATCGTATTTTATCGGCAGTCGATTGAATTAGATAAAATGTAAAATACTAAAGTTTTGTTGAATTGATAAAATGTTTTGCTTTATTGCAGTTCGTTAACAATTTCAAGTTTTATTTTATGAAGATCGTATCAATTAATTATTAGGGAAAGGTGTGTCCTATTGATTGATCTCTTCGATTGTTCAGCTTTTGTTGGCAAACTTTGATAACGATGGAAATATTTTAAATCACACAAGTTACCTATAATAAAAGAGATCAATTTGATTTATATAAAAATTTTATTTTGAAAAAAATGTCCACATGTCGTGTGAACCAATGCACAAGTAAAATCACAGAATAATTTAGAAAATTAAATCTCGATTTTTAGTATTACAAGGTTTTGGAAAATAAGCAGGAAGCTTCTGGGGTCGGATTCCGCAAGCGTAAATTTTGAAATGCTCGCGAAATTTCCAATAATTTACATACAAGTTTTCGTGCTTAAAGTTACGAAATTAGTTCCCCTCTCCCTGATTTAAATAATAGGCTGCACACAAAATCCTAGTATGGCGGCGGCACTTAACTCCATAGGCTAAATCGGGAAAAGGTGTGGCGAGGGCGGATTTGAAAGAACTCAATTTAGCATGGCGTACTTTTTAAACAGCCCCTAATAGTTTTTCACACCGGTGCATCCCGCCGAAAAAAAGTTACAAAAATTAAGATCGTTTAGAATATGATTTGACATAACTTTTACATACATTCGAATCCAATTTTCTTTTTTTTTTAATTTAACCAGTTACACTTACAACATACGCTAATCACTTGACGGCATTAAAATATATAGCAAACATGTCCATCAAACATAATCGATTCTCATGATTTCAATCTCTCAATTGAATCTGTAATAAGCATCTTTATGACGTGTCCAGTTTAACATCTTGTTATGATTAATCATCAGGGAGTGCAGATTGATGACCTTTAAACCTTCAACCGTACTCAAAATGAACTCGTTACGTGTGTCGATGTCTGAGACAAGTTTTTTTGATCATTTCGGCAAAATAATTTCTGTTATTTTGTCCAGACTCAATTCAAACCCAAATTTCAAAAATGAAGGGTGAATTTCGGCACGTTGGGCTGCTGTTTACATTGTTTCAGGTGCCGAATTTTTATTTGAGTAAAAATAACATCCTAGTAGTTAATTTTTAAACTCGTGATGTCTTAAACATTTGTCTGTAAAAATTACATTTGAAACCAGTTTAATATTAGGTAAGGTCAATAAGCTATTGGTTTCTTATATTTTGTTTATTATACATTGTGTAAGAATTCAGACAAAGCATGGTTGTGTTTAAGATGAATGGAGATTTGATTAATGTACACATGATAAAGATGTGTATAATCGAGGAAAAAACCAAGAAAACCTGAAAAACTCACTTTCACAGAATTTAGAATGGAATGCCTTCTATAAATTAAGAGGTTGAGTGGTAATTAAAAATGTTAAAGTCATTATTTTTTGTTTAGTAAATAAGTCTTTAGGAAGTCTAAACACGGTTATAAACGATGTTATAATAACTATTTATATTGCGTCATATAATCGCAACTGTCAAATTTCCACCTCTTTTCTCGCACGTAAATTACAGCTTTAATTACATGAATTTTTCGTCTTATTTCCTCGTTGAATTTTGAGCAGTGTGTCAGTAGGGTGCCTTTCAATGCCGTCTGAATTAGGAAAACCCGTTTAGGTTTAGAGTTTTTCACACGAGTTTGTTTTCATTAGCAAAATCGATGTTACGATCACATCCAGTTTACGACTTACACAAAAATTTACAACTATAAAAAATTAAATAAAAAAATTCACATTTCTGTTATGGTTTTTTAAAAAATGATTTAAATTTAGACAAAATATTTGTTGCTGCAAAATCTAATCTGTTAAATATATGCCATTCTTAAGAAATGTGGTTCTGTCAGACGATAAGTGTTTATATATGGTAAAAGAAAAAAAAACTACTTAAATTTTTGATAACCAACAGCGTCACAAAAAAGTTGTGACCAAGGGCTTTAAGATTATTTTTCATTGTCGAACTTGACCTCTTGAAGCATTTTTCATGCTTAATTATGGTAGATTAAGATGTAAAACGATAAAAAAAATGAATTTTTCATTTTTGTGGGAAACAGTTTTTGAGGTCAACAAATAGTTTCACTGATTCGTATTTATTTAATTTTTCTGACTAACTGTAGATATAAAAATTCATTGAAAAATACTTTTGACGCATATTTTCCATTTACATTTGATTTTGTTATTAAATGATTTTAAAGAAAATCAATTCAATTTTACTTAATTTGAATTAATTCTGATTATGAAATTATATTTTTTAAATACACCAGAATTGAGTTAACCAAGAAAAGTTCAAAAATCTTAAGGCAAACTGCGTTCAAAATAATAAAATATCTCCACAAAATTTCATGTCGATGTTCGCAAAAAAAGTTATTAAAAACAAATTTAAAAAATGATAATCAAAATCCAGTTGAAATTCTGCTTCCATCGCTTCGATTGGTCTTTAAAAATTTGTTGCGTCGAAGGCGGAGTTGAGACCTTTCCAGAACGACCTCTGGCTACACCTTTTTGCATCTTTCGAACATTTTCCGAAATCTCATTTAAAAACCAGACACGCAAGGTTAACAAGCCCTGAAACAAGGCGCTTCCGCCACACTGAAAAAGGAAATGACACATTGCAACAATTAAACTGATAAATGGATACTTTTTTGAAATAACAGCAAACAGATTAGGGCAATAACTATAATTGACATATTTATACCCGTATGGTGAAACCAAAGGGTATACTAACTTTGCCTTACCGTTTGTAACGCCAAGATCCCGTCATCACACACAAAAATGAATTACACCAGTGTGTTTAGAATGATAAAAATAATAAATTTTTGCATGTCCGTCCGTCTGTCCGTCTGTCTGTGGCGCAGATTGCGGGCGCACGGATTGAGCTAGACTTGAAAGTTTGCACAGATCCGTTTTTCGTAAAATGCGAGGCTAAGTTCGTTAATGGGCAAAAATGGACCATTAGGGGGGGTACCCCCCATACGAACGAAAATGTTTTTTGTAAATATCTCAAAAACGGTGCATCTTATCAAAAAAGTGCAAGAACAAAAGTTCTTTAGGATATGATTCTACATAAAACTCCCATACATCAAAATCCGATTGGAACAAATTTTAAAAAATCTTATTGGAAAGTTTGACTTCATAGTGGAATTTTGATAAAACTGTTCGCCATTCACTTAAATCACCATACGGGTTTTCAATAATTGCCAGATTGGCAATTATAGCTTTTGTTATGTTTTTTATATGCAGTCTTTGTCGGAATATGAACCCAATTTCAGTTGAGATTTTCAAGAACTGCAAAAAGGTCTAACCACCCTCATTATTTGAGTCTAATCAGTTTTAAAATATTTTTTTAACAATTTTCAACAATTTTTTATGCGCCCAAACCGCACAAATGAAACTGAATAATTCACGTTATTCCTTGTGTTCCACATATTCTGTGGCAAAGTCTAAGATTACATCTTAAATCCCATTACCGTTTTAATGGCCTTTAAAATGATCCTCTTTGAGCCACGATTTTCTTTGCATTAATTTCTTTCCTTTGCACACAATGACTTTCTGCACATTTTTCAAAAAATATTACGTATACTGAAATATTGGAAAAAATAAAAATAAAACAAAAAAATCAATTTAACCGCGCCGCCGGTCATACAATAAATGTTAACGAACTTTGCGAAAATGATATGCAAGGCCGGCTCCAAAGCAACCATTCTATCTCTTTTTTGTTACCATAATTCATTAGGTCTTCGTCATACCTGAAGATCGTTAATCTCTTAAGATTGTTAGCCACCAGGTGAAGAAGCGCGCGCCATCCGACAAAACCAAGATTAAGTCGACTTTTGGTGTCAAAGATCCTCGTGAGTCAACAATGCAAACGAAAAGAAACCGCAAACCCATTCTGCAACCTTACCTTTTTTTACCTGGGGCAAACCGGTGTTGGTGGTTGGAGAAAATGTGACATTTACAAATCAGCTTGATGCAGTTATGCCTTTGGATATCTAGCGGGTTACATCAACTTCCTGATGTGAGTATAAGTTATGCTCAAATGTTTTTTTTAGAAAAAATGAGGGTTATGTCTTCGAAATTTGATACTTCCATGTGTCACCTATGAAATTTAAGCTGTAAGGCTTCTGGTAATGGATTTCGTTCCGTTGAACTTTATAATTAACTATGAAGTATACTCAGAAAAATGTCCAGGTCAACTTTTTGTCAGGTAAACTCTGACCTTACAGAGGTTTCTGTAAGCCAGCTAGCGGTCAGAGTTAACCTATCTAAGGTCAACTCGTGCAGCTCCCAATGCCCTACTTCACCTGCTGGTGGCTTAATTTCAAAATTTCTCCGACCACAGGTCAACTCAGTTTTACTTGCCCACATGCAGGCGAAAGCGAGCCTGCCCGAGGCAGGTCGTGGAGTTAGCCTCCATTTTTCTGAGTATACTTACGAATCAGATGTTACAGGGAATGTCATGCTTTTTGTGTGCGGCATAAGGCTTAAATATGCTTGAAAAAAACGCACAGCCCTGCGTTAACACGATTTATGTATTTCTTATCCCTTTTGCTCCATAATATTACAATCCCATTTTTTTTAAATATTTTCGAAATGAAAATGTTCAAGCCTTTCCTGCCTCCAATTGGTATTGTGCAACAAATATCCCACAGTTAATTTAAATAAAATATAAAAGCAAGCATAAAGACCTACATCATAAAATGATTTAGACCCCCGCATTGAATTAAAGATTTTATTTTATTTTTTCTTCCGAGCGCATTGTTTCCTGCCTGAAAAAATCTGGCTGCAGTTGTTCGTCTTTGTTTGCAAAACTGTACTGTGGGGGCTTCGACCCGCGAAAAAGGCTTTGAAATTCAACCAAAGGGAATTTATTCTCGCCATTAAAACTTCTTTTCGTGCTTCTTGGAATTAAATGTGACTAACGAATGCGATTTCGATTAATGTCTGAAAAAGAAAAGCGAACAAATCTACAAAACATAACCGTGATAAAATTCTTTTTTGCCTTGTGGAAATCATTTTGTAAGATGCAGGTTCTTAAGTTTTTTTTCCATTTTTCACGAGGATCAAAAGATGCATAACACGAGTCTTGCAATAATGGTAAAGTATACGATTTTTCAAAGAAACCAAAAAAAGATATTCTTTGCACACAATGACTTGAAGGTGGTATTTAACAATGGGGATTTTTTGAAAAGGGTCCAAATTCAGTCAAACGTAATTCGGTTTTCCCAAATCTTGCATGTCAAACATAATTATTTAAACACACAATAAACAATCAAGATAGTAATTTGTCAAAATTAAAATATTTTAAAAAAGATACAATCCTTTGGCAATTTTATCGATGCGATTTTAAAAAATAGCGTTTTTTACCAAATTAATCATACTTCCAATGTGATGGCTCCAAAAAAGATAATTGTGTTATAAAGGGATTGTTTTTTAGAACTATATAAAATTACAATTAAATGGTGTTATGTTTTTTTACTTCATCGGAAGTAAGAATCTTTTTTAAAAAAAATCTCCTATTAGTCATATGTACATGTGACCAAGAAAAACCAAACTCTACTGATTCATGTGACAATGCAGCAACAATTGTAATAAAAACTAAGTAAATTATGAATGCGTTAACTGGCCTCCATCGTTCAATGTGTATTGACTAATTCAATTTAAAACAGAAAACATTTTCTTTCATTGATCATAAAATGTTTATTTATGACCATTTGAAACCATTGGAGCTGGACATCGTGAGCAAAACATGACAGAATTTCTGAAACAAAAAGTATGCACATTCTTTTTAAGAAAAAGAAAGAACTTTTTTTCATATTCGCAAATTATGAAGTAATCTATATTTTATCTTTGGTAAAAAGTGAATTATTCAGCAAAATACTTTAAAATTAAAAAAAAACCTTTAATTTCAAAGCAATTATAAATCGAAGTTTCAAGTTAACACTAACATTACACGGTTTTGACAGATTTCTGCCAAAACTCGTATGTAGGAAAATCAGGACTGTGTCCGAATTCGACACCGGAAATTTTATAATATTCGGCTCCAACTCTAAGTCCTGAAAGTTTGCCAGGCTTAACTCCAACTGCTTCGGGTAAAAAAAAATAATTAAGTCAGCTCAAAACCAAACAAAGTTAGTCAAGCATTAACCGCCAATGGAAGGAGGTATTAGGCGAAAACCGATTATTTTTGTAACTCTTTTTGGTTGATGCTCCATGAACATAAATTCTTTTCTAAAAACATAACAAAAGCTATAATTGCCAATCTGGCAATCATTGGAGACCCGTATGGTGATATTCGTATCAAAATTCGAACAGTTATACCAAAATTCCACTTTGAAGTCAAACTTTCCAATAAGATTTTTTAAAATTTATTCCAATCGGATTTTGATGTATGGAAGTTTTATGTAGAATCATATCCTAAATAACTTTTGTTCTTGGACTTTTTTGATAAGATGCACCGTTTTCGAGATATTCACAAAAAACGATTTCGTTCGTATGGGGGGTACCCCCCGTAATGGTCCATTTTTGCCCATTAACGAACTTAGCCTCGCATTTTACGAAAAACGAATCTGCGCAAAATTTCAAGTCTCTAGCTCAATCCGTGCGCCCGCAATCCGCGCCACAGACAGACGGACAGACGGACGGACAGACAGACGGACGGACATGCTAAATTCAACTTTTTTTATCATTCTAAACACACTGGTGTAATTCATTTTTTTGTGCGATGACGGGATCTTGGCGTTACAAACGGTAAGGCAAAGTTAATATACCCTTTGGTTTCACCATACGGGTATAAAAATATTGCGCTATTTTTGAACGTTTTACTTAGATTAATTTAGCAAAAAAGTTTCTGAAACTAAAAACATAACAAAAGCTATAATTGCCAATCTGGCAATTATTGAAAACCCGTATGGTGATTTAATTGAACGGCGAACAGTTGTACCAAAATTCCACTTTGAAGTCAAACTTTCCAATAAGATTTTTTAAAATTTATTCCAATCGGATTTTGATGTATGGAACTTTAATGTAGAATTATGTCCTAAACAACTTTTGTTCTTGCACTTTTTTGATAAGATGCACCGTTTTTGAGATATTCGCAAAAAACGTTTTCGTTCGTATGGGGGTACCCCCCCTAATGGTCCATTTTTGCCCATTAACGAACTTAGCCTCGCATTTTACGAAAAACGGACCTGTGCCAAATTTCAAGTCTGTAGCTCAATCCGTGCGCCCGCAATCCGCGCCACAGACGGACAGACAGACGGACAGACAGACAGACGGACAGACGGACGGACATGCTAAATTCAACTTTTTTCATCATTCTAAACACACTGGTGTAATTCATTTTTTTGTGCGATGACGGGATCTTGGCGTTACAAACGGTAAGGCAAAGTTAATATACCCTTTGGTTTCACCATACGGGTATAAACAGTAGCTAATTTGTTGAACACTGATATTAAGCGATATGTTAACAAAATGTATGTCAAAATTCACATTGAGTGCAATTAAAAAAAAACATGTTTCTGTCACAATCCAGCAAAAATGATATGCATGTCGGCGATTTTATTTTACTCACAACCAGCCAGTTGTCATTTATTTTTACTTGCGAATTGACCACAAGTTCATAGACTAATTAATTCGAAGATCGTTTAGAAAACCTTATTGAATTTATTGTTCATAGATCAACTGATCTGTTAATTAAGAAGTCAATAACAGTAGGTATGGAAAAACCCGGATTTCAAGCTGAGCGGGTTAGTAGGATTAAGATATAGGAGAGATGTAGTGATTTTGAGTAAATACTCAAATTTCAATGTATGTAAACAAAATTTTTTTTTGTTTTTTTGGCAAATAATCAGTAGAAAATTTTAAATTCTTCAAGAATTTTAGGCCAATCGGTATAGAACTTTTCGCACGATTGTAGCGCGGTCCGTAAGATACGTCACTCTAATTTTCGCCGTTCCGAACATCCTCGACTCTCGTCGGCTTTTTCATGACTTTTTTTCATTCCGAACCTCCTCTCCTTTCCTGCTAAATGTGTGACGTATTTTATGGAACGCTGCAAAATGAAATTTTCATATGATTAAATTCATTCAACTATAATGATGTCGACAACTTACCAGATTTACTGAGTTAACCAACTTACCCTCCGGATCATAAATAAAAATAATTTCTGTGCAGATAATAATCTAAAAAAAATACTATTCACACGTCATTAATTTTCATATGCAAATAAAAGTGGGCGGCAAAAGTGATGAATGTCGTCGCGATGGACATAATTCTCCTTATTTTCATTGAGTTCTAAATTCTAAATGACAAACTTTTCCTCATTATATTCGCTATATTTGGATCTTTCGAAAGGATTAGAAAATTGCAACCATAATCTCGCTGCGGATTACTTATAGTCAGAACATCATGTAAATATTATCAATAGTTTCTTTACCCTATCGCCTTGAGACTTCGCAATTGAAATGGCGTGAATCCATGCATTTAACGTCACTTGACGCGAACATTTAGTCACGATCAATTGTAAATCTTCAATCGACCGTGGTTGGTCAAGTTCTGGCTAAGAAAAAGTGCAACTGATTCACTTAATTTATTGGCATTGCTGAAGTTTATGATTCCTGGTGGATTTTATTTACATTCACGACGGAATCCATGTGCGTGCTGTCTAATTAATTGGTGGCACTTAGTCGATAGTGCATGATCGGAAAGTAAGGCATTCAGTCTTATTTCTTGCACTCGCGAACAAGCCGAGGACGATCATTTCCAAGAGTGACGAATGATTGGCTATTCCCACATGAATTCTGCAGCTTTCTTGAAATGTTATTGTTTCACTTTCAATCGGTTGAATGATCCTCTTGTGGAAGGCCATGGCTAGAAGATGTAAGATCTTCATTAACTTCAATTGATTCTTGATTTCATTGATCGATCTCTGCTTCAGAAATTGGCCTGGGGCGGCTTCTATTCATTCTACAATTTCTATCTTTCATCATCAAGTTATAGTAGCACCACTCCAGAATGCCAAGAAATGCTGACCTTCATGTCGATCTAAATTTGTTTCATTTTTTACGCCCTTTCATTGATTAATAACTAAATTGCAGATATATACTCGTTTTAATTTCCCACATGATGTTGTTTACCATGTGATTAAAGTGAAGTGATCTACATCTTTACAACAACTTGATACTCAAATCAATGGATCGCTACAACTGTAACGAATTCTGATGAAAACTTACCAAATTTTAAGAATTATTCACGTACTTTTTATAATCTTCAGATAAAACATAGTAATTCCCTTCACTATTACAAAAAAAAACACATTTTAAAATTTCAAAATTAAAATTTTTATCTTTCCTATCAATTTCAGGCGAAACATTTGCATGAAACATAAAACTGTTCAAATCCCTGTAAAAACAACAGAGATTTATCATCGTGCGACATGGAAAGAAGTTACTGAACCTTGTGAAATGAATACAATCTGTACACGAGTGAAAATGGTTCATGAACCAGCATATCGTGATGTTATCCGCCACAAAACCACCCGACAGGTAACATATGAATGCTGTCCCGGTTGGGAGCAGCCAACCAAAACCTCAAAAGGATGCACAAAACGTAAGTTTTGCACGGGGCACATCAAAATTTCCACCTCTCCTAAATCCATACTACAAGATGTCCCAGAATGAACCCTTTCAATCGGCCACATAAATCCAATTCTCCCCGTTAATACTGAATACCACAGGATTAAATTCAACTCCATCTAGTACTGAACACCACTTCTCTAACGATTTATCCTTAACCCTTTCGTTGCAGCCATTTGTAATTACAAGTGCCGGAATGGTGGTACATGCATCAAACCAGACACATGCAGTTGTCCGAAAGGATTCGCCGGAAAGCTCTGTGAGAAGGATGTTAATGAATGCAAGGAAGAGAAACCATGCGACCAACTATGCTTTAACACAGAAGGTTCCTACTTTTGCAAGTGTCGTGAAGGATTTGTCCTGCATACAGATCAGCAGAGCTGTAAGAAGACGGGTTAGTGGGTATTCAATTGGTTTTTCATGCTTTCAATTTTCCTATACATATGGTAACCCAATAAGCCACAAGGATTCATTTATCATGTTTTTTTTGTGAATTTTTCATAGATGGTGGATTCAATGCATTCGAGGCTAGGGAACTGGAGAATGATATCGACGACAATGGAAACGATGTGGCGATCAGGATTCATAAGATTGAAAAAATGATTGGAATCGACCGAGTTGCTGCACATGAACTCCACAAAAAGGTCCAATCGACATCGTATCTTGTGGATTCGTTTAATACTCGTTTGAACTCTTTGGTAAGTTGGGAAATTCTGAAACAAGTTACATTGAAAACTTTCAATGGGTATTTATAATATTATATCTAATATTCTTTACTTAATCGTTATCACAATTCATCACACAAAACTACCTTTTTTTTCTTTTAGGAAAACAAACAAACCCAATTAAACGAAATCCAGCAAGAACTTCAAGCTACCAACATGAAAACGAAAAAACTTGAGGAATTAGTGGATTTTCTACTTCACTGCCGATCGAATCCCCATCTTCGTTGTCCGTAATTTTTTTTTAAAACGTTATGTATTTAAGAAAAAAATACGTTTTTTGTGAAAAAAAAATTTCTTTTTGTGATATATCCATGACTATATCTTATGATAAATATTTCTGGTCAAGATACATTTTATTATCTTTATCCTGTGCTTCAAATCGTGTACACCTATAGCCAGTGACAGATCAATTTCGCAAAAATTTATTTGAATGTAAAACGAAATTTTAATTTGAATATGATTGATTGCGATTGCTTAATTGAATATTTCAGGTGTATAAACGAAATGCAGATACGCGAAGGAACTTACTTCGGAATTTAAAATTTGAGCACAGGATTAAGTTTGAGATGAGCTAGCAGTAGAGAAAATTACCGTTCATATACATACTTTAAACTGATAAACTTAGGCCAGCATTAGATTCTTTTGTAATCAAAATATCAACAAAAATGAATTGAATGTGTGTTTTGTACTATTTGTTTTTTTTTTGTATGTGTTAGATGTTAAATGTATTTTATTAATAAATGTAGTAGATCTTAGACAAAATAATGATTTGATTTTATTTATTTTCGCACAGATTTTGCAATTTCAAACATCATCATTATCAGACATATTTTAACAATCATTTCTATAAACAAAAAACAGTGGAAATAAGGAAATTGTTCATCATAACATTGCAAATCTGTTTTTGTCCAAACAAATTTCAAATTTACTTCAAACATCATACAAAATATTTAGAATTCGAGTCATAATTTGCGTTAATCCAAGAATAGATCGACTCTGTCTGTTCATATTTAGAACTGGAGGCGTGTGCGTAATCTTCTTAACTTAAGATAAATGCATCATTATGGCCCTTTTAAGATGTGTAGAATTAATGAAGTACAAAATAAACGCGAAGAAATGTTTTGGCACTAAACAGACAAAAATATTGCAATTTTTGTGCTGTTAGTGGCGGGTTTTGAAAGTGAATTTTACTTTTCTTTTTTTTTTTGCTATTTCCAGAATTAAAATTCAAGCGTTCTGGCAATTTCAAAATATTATCTAATACGGAATTTTGTAACGACCAGACAAAAGGGGAAAATAGATTATTTTTCACCTCATGATACCAATTTTTTCTCAGAACATAAAATATAAAAACTCCAATATTTTAAAAATATTTTAAAAAATAAATTTGAATTTTTACAATAAAACTATGTAAGGGTGCAAAATTTTATTTAGCCCAGGGCGCTCAAACTTGTTAATACGGTTCTGGTCACAATGCCTGTGGATATTACGACACCTATATACGATGATCAATATTTTGATAAAAAATGTGATATAAAAGCATTAGTTTTTCAACAAAAACGCCGTAAATCAAAAGATCCTTGTATTTCAAGATATTTTTTAATATTGAAAATCTACAAGCAAAAAACGTAATAAAAGTTTATTTATTTCGAACACTTCTACGCCCTTCCAAAGTTTCATACTGAAAAAGTATTTTTTCAATTTCTCCAAAACGATTTCTCATTATTTTTTTTCCAATTTTTCCTGACACGTTTTACAATTAAACTCTTTGCTTAATCGATATCTAAACTATAAAAATCAGTCACAAAAATTAAAGTAACCGATACGGCGCGGCGTGGCGTTATATTTGATCTTCAATTGACTTTGCTAATTATGTAATCGAAATAATAATGGAAGCGCTAGAAAATACTTCGAGGAAATGTGGAGAATTTTCCCATACGCACATTTTAAATAAATTTACCTTCAGCTACTAATAAACCTTAATTTCAAAATGATTACGATTTAATTAAAATAATTTATAAAGCGTTGCCACATATAGGAATTCATGAAAAAGTCTTTAAAATTTGCAACATAAACCCATAATTAATTCCGCACAGGTAACAAAAATAAAATGGAAAAAAATATTCAAAAAAGGCGATCAAATTCGTCTCACAGTAAACTTTGCCCTCTAATCAAGACGAATTATGGATAGAGCTTTGATTTTTAAAGTCCGAACAATAGAACAGACAAGATTTTCATTTATTTCTTTTTTTTTTGCTTTTTATATATAGGAGCTTAATATGATTATATCGACTCTTGGATTTCCGTACAATTGCGGGTTGTAACTAACCGTTCAACTGCGAAACACCGGACCGCCAAATTGCGACGGCTAAAAACTTTTATATATATTAATCAATCAAGTTTTCTACGCGCTGCGAATTATATTTAATTCAAAATCGCGTAGCTTTTTACGTCAATTTGAATCTCCGATATAAAATTTCACCGAAGATCATCAATTTTATCTTTTGAAGTTTATGAGTATCTATTGTAAAGAGCTTTTTGTTGTAGATACGAGGCGCTTTAAAATTTTTTGATCAAAGCACGGTTGTAGGTTTGGATAAACCAAAAAAGTTTATCGAAAGTTTCACATATTTGTGATCAACATATGAGTTCGCTATAAAAACTTTCTAAATTATGTTAGAGGAAAACGACTTAAGATCTATCAACACATTTTCGTACACATGTGGTTCAGGTTCAAACATTAGGAAAGCCACAATCGCCAGGGCTTAAACGTCAAATACTCTTTATGATGACAGATAAAATGGTTATTTAAAAAAATCATTTGTATAGGAAAAGGGGAAAGGAGTGGTCTGATTGGATTTTGATGTACAGATAAGTTATGTAAAATCCTATTCAAAACACATTTTATCTTCACAAATTTTTCAATGTGACTCACTGTTTTTCAAACGTTTTACAATTTTTCACACAAACAAAAAAAAACTTTCAAAAAAATGTATATCCAGAATAATTAGGAGCCTCTTCTCACCCCTAAAAAACTCTGTGTTAAGTAGTTTTTACCATTATATGTTCTCATGTTGCTCTCCTCCTATTTTCTGAACCACTAAGCAATTTTCAACATTAATTGATTTCAATTTTCCATATGTCTTAGGAATTTCAAAATACTGCACATCATAATAAAATTATTTTTGTTCAATTAGGACATTTTCTACAGGATAAGTATCCAAAACTTGATTTCAAGTGCTTTTAATTTATAAATTGCGTATTCGTATTTTGTGCGTCGTCCATATTGATTTTTTTTTTTTTTTTTTTTTTTATAGATCCAGCCAGAGCTTAGGGGAAGACCCTTTAATGCCGAAGCACAGCTCGGGATGGTTGGAAGGACAAAAGGAGATGCCGATTTATGTTCTCCTTGAACTTCTGCGGGTTATAGTCCGGGGGGAACACATCGGATGGTAAATTGTTCCAAAGTCTTGTTGTTCGCGGAATGAAGGAACCCCTAAACTTTACTGTACGAAAGCGGGGAGGCTCAAGGAAGAAGTCGTGCGCACGTGTAGCTGCACGAGAGGGTCTAGGGAAAATATACCGTGGAGGAATAAGTTGGAAAATTTCGGTGGAACATTTCCCATTGAAATATTTGTAGAATATGCTGAGTACTCCAACAGAGCGACGATGCTCGAGAGACGGTAATGAATCTGTCAAAGACTTGTCTCCAATTAGTCGGATCGCACGTTTTTGGATTCTGTCCAGCAGTTGGAGGACAGTTTTTGGGGCTCCAGCCCAAATGTGCGAATTGTACTCGAGTCTCGGTCGAATGTAGCTCTTGTAAATGTTAAGGACGTCGACTGGTGTGAAATATTTTTTGCATCGTTTTTTGCATGGTAAAATATATTTAAAAATGTCAGACAAATTAATAATTTAATAGACTTAAGTATTTTTATAATTTATAATGTAACTTTCCAATTGTTATTGCAGGGGAAAAATACTTCTGTAATTCATTTTCTTGTAACTATAAGTATTTTACGAAGAGTTTGACTATAAGTAGCTCAGTTAATATTTTTCAGCACCAAGAATCAGATCTTTTTAAGAAATACTTCTGAAAATAATTCTATATAGTCAACATTAACCGAAAATCTCATAGAATTTTGCTTGTATATTTGTTGAAAATGAATTTAATCATTTTTTGTGGTGTGTTATTAAAGCTTTTTGATAAAATTGAATCAAAGATTTACGACGGAACTTGTCCAAAAATCACAACAGAATATAACTTGAATACTGCATGGAGTTCTAATTGGGGATTGTCTTACTACCTATTAGTAAGCAAAAATGCTCGAACAGTTTTCAAATTTCACGGAGTTACAAATGAAGATCCGAATTTATTTCAGTGTTTAATGTTCTTCACCGATACGAAGAATCCTTTCATGGATATAAGATGCATTCATAACTATAACTATGAATCATTATTATGGTGCCAAAATTGGGAATGGAATAAGAAAACCTTTAAAAGGAATTTAGTTTCCGCAGAGGAAATGCATATGCAGGTTATTTATACGAACTATAAAAACCTAATGGTTATTTGGGGTTGTAAAAATACTTCACGAAATCAACATGAAGCAGGGGCTTTTATCCTAGCAAATACAAAGGATCATTCAATTCCTTGGGACGAAGGATTCAAATCATTGCTTAACACTTCAAGCAATATAAATGATTTTATAAACATAACTCAAGTAAAAAATTTTGAAACAACAAAGGAAAAATGTATAAAATTTTGCAAGAATGAGAATTTTAAATGTGGATTAAATGTGGCAAAAGGAGAAATCAACGAAGACGAGGACACTGGGGTGTCCAAATTCATAGTGCTTGTTTCTGGTGTTATTTTTATTCTATACTAGGGGCTGCGCCCCGAACCGCTTCGCGGTTCATCCCCCTTCCGCAGGTCGGCCTTCGGCCTCCCTGCCCCCGTCGGCCTACGGCCTCCACAACTACTCGGCCTTCGGCCTCGCCCCTCGCGCTTGAATTGTTGGAATTTGATGTATGGAGAGGTTACGTAAAATTATTTAAATATATTTCAGCTCTCGCCTTCCTCTTTACTCGGCCTTCGGCCTCGACTCAAATGCAGATAATTAACCCAAAAAAGGGAAATTTTTTTAGAGACATTTTTCTTTGTGACTCAACGGTGTATTACAAAATCGTACTGTTTACTTACAATATATTCAATAACGGTAAAAGGTGGTTATCCACACGGGGAAAGACAATATGGTGGGAAATGTCATTCTTTTTAATTCATGTCATACATTGAAGCACCAAATCCCTTTAGAATTGCAGAAGATAGCAGATGAGGGCTATACATAACGATGGTATCTTTGCATTCCTTTTTTTAATGAGTTTTTGGAGTAGCAGGTTACCCAATATAATAACGTTGTAGGAGGTAAAGTCATAAAGAAACAAACATACAACATTTTTTATTAGAGTGAAATTTTGCAATAAGAATTTCAAAAGGTGTTCCAATTGAATTTTCATGTATTGAGTATTTATGTAGAATTGGATTCTAAACACTGTTTGTTCTTGGAGTTTTGCAATAAAGTGAACCGTTTTCGAGAAATTTGCAAATAACTTTTTGGATTGTATGGGAGAGGGGGGAAGCTTAAGGGGTAGGTGCACCAAACTTCACAGAAACACCCTCTGTGCTAATCTAAAGTTTTCCTGAAAATTTGGTCAAAATCGGTTCAGCGGCTTAGAAGTCTATAAGCCACATACATACATACATACATACATCCATTTTTATATATATAGATAATTTAAGTGCATGCATTAAAAATGCCTAAAAAAATACATATTTTCACTTAAAATTTTGCGTGATAACTGTAAACACAAATAAAAAAATAAATTCTAAAAAGTTATATTATTCTTCGATGCTACAACCTTTTTTTTCAATCGTTTTTTTTTCAATCTTTGTTCGATTTTAAGAATGAAAATCTTTTTTATATTTTTTAATATTTTCGCCCACCTCACTACAGACGAAATAAACATTTTGTTTTTTTGAATTTGTTAATCGTATTGGTAGAGTCATAAACACACAAAATATTTAGAGTTTATTGGAATTATTCTTTAAAAAAAAACGTGAAATACACAAATTTCAAAAATGGGTAATTTAAATCTTGGGGTATTTTCTATTTCGACGATTTTTCCACACACCGCCTGACTCACTGAGAGACTTTTGTGCAATGAAATAGAGGAAAACAAATATTTTGTCAACGCAGTTTTTATCATTCGAACTCGAACTACAATTCCATCGTCGTGATAATGTTCTTTGTTCACTCCGACAATACGTGAATTACTAACTAAAGTGCAATTGAAAAACTGTCAAACGTACTGATACAGAATGACAAGTGACGAGAAAATCCCCTTCAAAATAGCTGAACTTTCAGTAAAGAAGTTCAATGAAGTCGCAATTCCACATCACTTGGGGCTTCTCAGCAATCACAAAAGTAACATCGAAAAACAGGTCGCCCTTGGTGATTGGACGAAGGTGAAAAAGGAGGAAATCAACGCAACTAGAGTTATTAAACAAATTAAGAATCTTCTACTGGAAATGGATGTGCTAAGGAGCAAAATACAAGATCAAGATGTTGATAAGTTCGATGACATGATTGCTCCTGGACGCAAGAAAGCTTTGGATGCGATTCGGGATTACTTGAGTGGGTTATGCAATTTTTTATCGTTAAAGACAGTAACAAGTGTTTTTAGGTATTCAACTGAAGAGTCCCGTGTCCACAAAATCTAATAGTCCACCATGTGAGGAAAACGATCTCGAATTAATTGACCACAGTCTTCCGCAGCTACAGATCGAATTCCAACCGCAGGAGCACCAACTAAGAGCTCGTCAGGCTTGCCTTGAGGAATTCGAATCGCTGCAGCGAGAAGTTGAGGATTTGTATGGAACCTTTCAAAAAGTCAGCGAAATCGTAAACGACCAAGGCGAAAGCGTAAACATTATAGCAGATAATGCGGAAGAGGCGCTTGAAAATGTCAACCAGGGCGAAATGAACCTGGTGACGGCATTGAAATACAAAAAGGCGATGTATCCCATGGTTGGAGCTGTGATAGGGACGCTAGTTGGTGGGCCAATTGGTCTCATTGCTGGTATAAAAGCGGGTGGTTTAGCGGCCGTTGGGTGCGGGCTATTGGGATTCACTGGTGGCACCGTATTGAAGAAAAACGAAGTGACTATGGGTGTGACCGAACCAATAAAGGAGGAATGACGGCGGCGTATTTGCGTTGTTCAGTGAGGGTCGTCAAGTGCTGCCTGTGATTTAACGATTCACAAGCATGAATTGATTTGAAACATTAAATGCTCTGCTATTCTAGTTAATGGATGATCTCTTTCTGACCTGACATGGTGGTATTTTGAACGGAAGGACGGATCGTAATTAAATCGGTTACCTAAAACTTTTGTTGTATGTATTTAAGTGTTAATAACGGTTTTCTAATGCTTTTTTTTAATTAGAAGAATATTTTATAATTATGTATTTAAATTATATCTGTTAAAGCTATCACTAAATGTTTGTGGTTTTATTTGGGGCAATCTTAAAATAAAAATTCAAAAAAAATACCTAGATATCGCAAAATTTGTATTCTTAAAAACAGTAACAAAGGCATTTCGGAATTTACTAAATCATGATTACAGTGGAACATTCGTTGTAGCCCAAGCTTGTTTGAATCTCTGCTTTCTGGCATGATTTAACTTCCTAACTTTCTTCTGTGTTTTTCTGGGCTTGTACCACGCTGGATAGGTTCCAAATTGATCCTTCATCGTCTTCGTGTTGTAGACATGTTTCTTACCGCTTTTTTCATTCACCACTTCAACGTTTTGTCCTTTGTCCAGTTTCTCGTTCATCTCTTTGAGAACCTCTTGTTCCTCTTTCAACTTTTTCTCCTAATTTCAGGGCAAAAATGTGAGTGGTTAAGAAAGTTTCTTACATTAAAAAGGTAGTCTGATTTACCAACTTTATTTCCTTGCTTGTTTTTACTGTTGCGATTTCCGATAATTCTTGCATTTCTACACTTCCTTGAGCATCGGTCACGCCGAGAATTTTCTTCAGCCGCTCCAGTTCTTTTGCTGCATATCGCACTCTTTTGATGCGATTCATTTCATCCCTTCGTTTCCTTGACCTATTTGTGCGTCCCATTTTTAGTATTTCACGAATTTACGCTTTCACAGCAGGAATAAACAATTTTTAAAGACGAAATGGCAAAACCACGTTCACTTCGATAGAAAACTGTCAACAAAAAGAACACAACCTCACTTTTCAACTTACAAGAGAGTAAATTCCAAGGTGGATACGAAACGATATCTTGTTGCGCTTGCGAACAGTTTATTATCACCCTGACCAACATTTCAATCTTCCAGCGAAAAGTTCCAATCTTCCATTTTACAAATTCAAAATTTAAATAAGTTTTTCGTGGACGAGTATATAATCTGAAAGGCAAGTAATTTTATTCTAATATACTATTTAACTCAGCTTTTACCTGTTTTGTTTTCACTTCTCATTTTAATATTGCTATTATTCGGCAAAGTGCGACTCATGGTAAAAAATTAGCACAAATATTTTGTGGGAAGTCACCAAAAAGATTTCCACCGGAAATGAACATCGGAAAATTTTATATCTGCCTTTTTAGGTACTGACTATATCTGCAGCAAAAAGGCAAAACGTCTAATGTTGATTTTCAGGCGAACCCGAAGTGATCTAAATTTGCATTCCCAGACAGACCACTTTGGCTTCGGTTGAAATCTAACTTAAATTGTATTGCCTTTTGTCACAGATATAAAATAAACCGTTGACTGTTCGAAAAGTTTCGGTAATAACGAAAAAAACTTAAAATTTCAACGTACAATTTGAAAATTTGAAGTAACTAGGTGCAGCAGTAGCCGTAATTTCGCACGCCCCTGTGAATAATTTATCTGTTTGCTGCTACGTTTGAATTCTGCCAATCGGAAATATTATTAAGATGAATTTAAATTATACCTAAATTGTCATCTAAACACCCTTTAAAATTAGTTATCTTGCGAACCAATCGCAATAATTTTCAACGCCTGAATTAAAATGTACTACCAGCATTTACAATCTATTGAGTTGAAACTTTCCGCAAAGAAACTTGAAACTTTCCGCAAAGAAATTTTTTTTAAAACAAATATTTTATTCTTTCTTCTTACCAATTTAAGTAAAATTTTCATAAATGAGAATGTTAGTAAAAATTATATTTTTTGCACTGTTTTCAAAGAAGTGCTCGATTGAAATTTGATATTTATAAGAGTTATGTAGAATTAAAACTCATTGTAAACACTTTTTGTTTGGATAAAACTGTGTTTGGACGGAAGTGTGATTCGGGATATAATTCTTATACAAAGAAAAAGCCTCTATACCAAATTTCAAAATTGTTTCATTGACAGAACTATCTCTAAAATATTTTTTACGTTTGTGTTTTAAACCAACAATGATTTATACTATTTTTGTTTTGTATCTTATATTTTTTTCGAAATATAATAAATTGTTTTCTGAAACAGTTTTAAAAAATAAATCAAATAGCATCTTTATTTCGATTTTTTTTTACACGTTAGTTTTTGAAACCAATACTCAGGTATATGTAAATTTTTGAATACAGTTTGATTTATATTTTCTGCATTTCTTTTCAAATTCAATTCTATCAACCGTTCTTTTTCTCTAAAATAAAACTTAGTGTACTTTTAATTCCATTTCCGCTGTAAATTCTCTGTTCAATGTTGTTATGCTTCTCAAAGTTTTATATACAAAATAAAATTTACTCAGGGGCAAAAAGTATGTAAAAACAAAGTCGGACCGTATAACTGACTCTTTCGTACCACATAAGAAAATATGTTTTCATATATAACATCATAGAGAACAAAGAAAATCGAAAAAAAGAAAAAAATCATTTGCGTTTCTTTTCTCCTCTACGCAACATAAAATACATAAATATTGAGTATAGCATAATATCAAGCATATTCACCCCTCGCCCCTAATTTAACCTACCCCTAACCTATCCATATGGTCGATGATGATGCTCTGCGCGATGAACACATGATTTTATGCTGCTTTATGTTGCCATTCGCTGTTCTGCTCCTATGTTTCTGTATATTTTTGTTGTTGCCCGTATACGATGAACATTGAATTGAGTATGAAAAGCTTGGCCTTTCTGACTGAAATTTTTGTATACAAACATTCAGTCAGCTGAGAGCGCGTCCCACAACAAGTTCAACCGATTCGAATTCAATTTTATTGTTGTTACTCCACATACACATAAAGATATATAGTGTGTACATGTAAATACATATATACAAATCAAATATATATTAATCATATTTTTTTTTTGTTTGATGTTAAAAAAAAGTTAATTAAAAAAATATATTTATAATTAAACCAAGAGAAAAATATAAAGCTAACAAAATTAAAAGGTGCCAAAAGTTTATTTTCGTGGTTTTATTTGAAATTCTCTCGTTACTCTATACTAAAGTTCCTTTCAATATTAATAAACCATCATTCAGCTATAAGAAAACAAAGCAAAATTCACCTAAATAAAAAAATTATTCTGCAGCTTCTTCAGTCGTGAAGAAAATCAATAATCGAGAAAAAGTTCTGTTTTTCCCTCCGTCGTCGTACAGCTTCAGTTTAGTGCTGTGCTCCCTTTGTTTTTGTTTAAGAAGAATCCAAACATAAAAATACAACAACGAAAAATACTTTTTTTTCTTATTTAGTATACGAAAAATAAATAAAGAAAAAAAAAACTTTTCGGCCATCTTCGCGTTGTGGTTCACTGAATTCTTTAACAACAACAAATTTAAATAATTTCTCGAATCAACATTATTCCATATTAGCTTTTTACCCTTTTTCATAAAAAAAAATCAGTAACGAGCATATTTTTTTTTTCGTTACATAATAAGCACCTGTTAATTTTGTTATTTTCTCATACTTATCTATTGTTAAAAGTTTTCCGTTTCGATATCTGGAGGAAAAAGTGTAAAAAAAAATTCAAACTGTACAGATAAATGTTAAAATTCGTAGAACATTAAGTCTAATTTAATAAAAAAAAAGTTATAACTGAAAATCAATTGTGAATATTAAACAGCAGAATTAATAAAAAAAAAGTACATAGAATTAAAATCCAGGTGAGTGAACAAAGCAATTTTTTTTGTTGAAAATAGTACAAAACATCCCTTTTTTAAAATCGATTCAAGAACAAAGGGAACGAACTGTGATTTTCTTTGATTTTTTTTTTAAACAATTCTTCAGATAGAGCTTTTTTTATTATTAGATCAATTCTGTCATCATTAAATGTTAGATAAACGAAGGGGAATGTGATGTGGTGAAGGGGAGAGACGGATCCAAAAATAGTGATAAATTAACTCGAGTGTTTTTATTGATTGAATGTGGGGTGGTGAATCGCGTGAAATGTGGAAAATTCATTCGAGATACACATTAAAAATCATCCTTTCCCCTCGATTTGCTAAACAACCATTCGCCTTTTCTCGCCCCTCACCAAAATAGTGCCAGTGTCGACGATTTTGACAACAATGTTTTTTTTTCGATATATGTTGCTGAGTGCAAAAGCGTTCAAGGTCTCTATATGTATCAGCTGCTATATAGGATTTGACTTTACAGCCCCCATTAAAGCGCAGCATCCTTCCCTCTCCCTCACCCGCATATGATAACAACCAGAGGGATGGGGGTATTCTATATGCATCCGACAATTACCAACACGAGTGCATTCTAAAATCGCAGTTCTACTGGCAGAACCATTCATATTTATTCTAGCTGAGTTGCACACTTGCACAATTTGCGGGTGAAAATAGCATCTTAATAGGTAGTCACCACCTTACCCTCCAGATCTGGCATCATAAGATTGTTTGTCATACATATACGGCACCCACGTTGAGCTGTTTTTTTAGCGAGCAAATTTGATTTCGATGTTTAACCTTCGGTGGATTTTTTAAAAGCACAAGAAGTTCATCTCTAATCGTCTGTTGCTTCAAGCATTAAATGTTAGACAAAATCACAGTTCGAGATAGCCTCCAAATGAATTTCCCTTAATACAAAAACCCTGAAAAAAATCCCGAAGATCGACTGTCGCCAATTGACGGTCGTTTCGTACTTCCTTCGTCTTGTTATGCAAGTTTTTTTCTCGCCTTTGTCTCTTTTAGCTAAAAAAAGACAGCAAAGACTAGCCAGCCAATTGTATAAAAGTTCTTTCTCAATTTGGATGATTGCAGACCAACCATATATGACCAACCTGATCCAGGTAACGAACTATACAACGGTTGGTCACTAAGAGTTCTTATTCTGATACCAGCTATTAAACTATAATTGCACCTTTTTGTAGCGCATTTCAAGGTTTTCTTGAATTTACATTCAAGAGAAGTAAGTTTATTTTCATCTACCTTTGACATTTGGACCATTCGAAGTACTTTTATTGATCACCTGACTCTTGCTTGGGGCCAATTTTATCGATGCGATTACAACAGAAGGGACTATACAGTGACGAATTTTCGACAATGACGAATTCTTGAATTTTTAGTTATGACCACATTCTAATGTGGATTTTTGCTTATCAGCTTGAAATCACTCAGCAAATGAAGATAATTTCTTCAAATTTGTTTGTTATGCTAACTGACAGTAATTCATTCAAGTGTTAAGAATTGTTTTTTTTTTCTTTTTTTTTCGAAATACGAATTAAAAATTATCTGTGGGTGTTTGTTTCACGCCCATTATTGGGTAAGTTACTATAGTAAAATATCCTGTAACAAAAACCATGAAATTTTAAAAGGAATCGTCAAGTATGGAAATACGTCAGTCGAAGGTTTTGCAAGCATTAGTTTACACCCGTATGGTGAAACCAAAGGGTATATTAGATTTGCCTTACCGTTTGTAACGCCAATATCCCGTCATCACAAACAAAAATGAATTACACCAGTGTGTTTAGAATGATGAAAAAAGTTGAATTTAGCATGTCCGTCCGTCTGTCCGTCTGTCCGTCTGTCTGTCCGTCTGTCCGTCCGTCTGTCTGTCCGTCTGTCTGTCCGTCCGTCTGTCTGTGGCACGGATTGCGGGCGCACGGATTGAGCTAGAGACTTGAAATTTGGCACAGGTCCGTTTTTCGTAAAATGCGAGGCTAAGTTCGTTAATGGGCAAAAATTGACCATTAGGGGGGTACCCCCCAGACGAACGAAAATGTTTTTTGCGAATATCTCAAAACGGTGCATCTTATCAAAAAAGTGCAAGAACAAAAGTTATTTAGGATATGATTCTACATCAAACTCCCATACATGAAAATCCGATTGGAACAAATTTTAAAAAATCTAATTGGAAAATTTGACTTCAAAGTGGAATTTTGGTACAACTGCTCGAATTATGATACGAATATCACCATACGGGTCTCCAATGATTGCCAGATTGACAATTATAGCTTTTGTTATGTTTTTGAAAAATAACTGCCGTTTTCTTTTTGTGTGCAATATCAGAAAAACATTGGAAAAATTTTCACCCATAAAAACATTTGAGAATTCACAACGTCTAACGTCTCTCAAAAAAGTCCTGAATTTTTACGATTTTTTAAACAAAATTGATGAATTTTCAAACCATTTGTATTGGAAATGTCCAAAACGGCATATTTCAAAAATAAAACATAAAATCGGTGCATACACATATTTATAGAATCATAAACGAAATATTTAGTTTATTTTTCATATTCAAAAATTTTCAATTTCATGTTCTTCACTAAACTGAAATAATTTTCAAAGCAAAAAAAAATTGTGTTAAAAAAAACATTCATGCTTAGCCATTATAGACTAAACCAAAGATACCAATTGCCGTAGGTAAGTGAGTGACATTGAGAAACGATCGCATTTTGCCTTTACACGAAAATGTTTTTGGTGCCGGGTATTTTGTGAATTTTAGTTTGAATGACGAAAGAACTGATTCTTAGCTATCCCCAAAAAAATATAATTCTATATTTAGAGAGCACCGTGGCAAAGTTCTTGGCTAAACATAAGCCATGCAACTAAATTGTTTAGGAAAAACCAGCAAGCAAAGAAAATAGAAGTAAGCCAAAAAAAAAATTATGTAAGGATTTCATAACAAAATAGAAAACTTGTATGAAAAACTGATGAATAACTTTCATTGCAGGGGGGCGCTCCATTTTATACCTTGGCAATTCAAATGTCGTCATGATTAGGCAGAGTTAGCAAAAAGCATCAATAGAACCATTGTATGGTGAGGATGATAATGTAATGTCATGTTGGTAATGGGTTCGATAATAATAATCTATGGATTGTTACGAAAAATGTTATTAGTTTTCTGCGTCTCAATGTCATCGCCGGGATCGATATTTAGGCGATTTGATTTAACACGTTGACGGACAGTTGCGTCTATAGCCGTCAAGTTCAAGTTCACTATGTGACATGACGGCAATAGCCGTCCAATACGAAACGGTCGTTTTTAGACACTGCGGCTGTAGCAGCACAAATGTGCATTTACCAGCGTACAAGTAGAAGCCTAGTGTCATGTTTTCGAAAAAAAATTTAGTATGCAAGGTTAACACATTGAGTATGCACGTGGTTGTGAACGGAGTAGTGCGATCTTGTTTTCTCTTCAATTATAATAATTATAAAATTATAATAAATTTATTTGTCATTTATTTATTTTTGTTTGATCATGAACTAACATTTCGTGTAAAACTCCCAAAAATACTTTGTTGCTCACAAAAAATTGCTTATTTCAGTCATTAAACCTGTCATTTACGTTTTTAAATTTTTGCTGTTATAGCCGCCATCGTCCCATTACATAGTGTCTAGAGTCCGCTGGCGCCATGACCGTTGTAGCCGCAACCTAATTAAAGGTGCTGAATTAATCAAAATTAAGTGTATTTAAGCAGAAAGAGTAAAACTATACTTCTAATATTCTAAAAATTACAAAAACATATAGTGTCAATTTTCGAATTTCACTTGTTTCTACTGTCCGTCAACGTGTTAATTTATTCGTCAGAGGATTAAATATTGTTTAACAATGTTGGATCTAATAAATATGAATCATAACCGAAAATAATCTAGTTTATTGTTATTTCAAAAAGCCGTAATTAAATACAACGTAAAGTTATGATATGCATCCAAACGTTTTATTTCCTTAAAATTTGTAATAATATAGCAGTGGGAATTAACAAAATGAAAATTTTGTGGGTTAAGTCGTTCTAGCGCTAACCCGGCCTTTACACGCGACTGTAAAGTCTGTCAGTAGCACAGACTTCAAATGTCAAATTACTGACAACGAATTAAAAGACATTTAGCGAACTGGCAGTCAGTGCATTTACACGAGACTGTGTCAGCTCTACAGACGCGTGTAAGGGCCGTTTAAGTGCCTCATATGAAAAATATCAAATAGAGCAAGTACAAAAATTTCTTTATAATATACGGTACAGTCTAATATTTTTCTGTCAAAATCATACTAATATATAAAAATGAGTTGGTGTCTGTCTGTCTGTCTGTTTGTTCCTCTTTCACGCAAAAACGGCTGAACCGATTGTCTTGAAATTTGGCATGAGTGTCTGTGGTAGTTCTGGTTCCAACATAGACATACGGAAAAGAAACGCGAGGGGTGGGAGGAGTAAGGGGAGGGGGTAAAGTGATTTAGAAACTTATGTTACTCTTTCGCGGGGAAACTACTGAACCGATTGGCCTGAAATTTGGCATAGATGTTCGTCGGGGGTCCAGCCCCAACATAGACTGATTAAAAAGTTTTTAAGTTGTTTCCGGTTTTCTTCGACAAAAAGCTTAACCCGGCAACGACGGGTATGCAAGCTAGTAACTTAATAAAAATTGTTGTTCGTGCAAAATGTACACCCTGGCACATTAGAAGGTAAAATTTGATATCAAATCAAAGGAACAACAAATATTCTAGGAAACCCTACAATATTCCTTTTGTCAACACATTTTGTGATAAAAAGTTACAGTCTATGAGTTAAAAACTTTAATAATAAGGGTAATGATGTCTAAAACAATTTTTCAAGTTTTACATTCCTTAACACTTTTGGCAATCAACAACCAAACGAAAAAAGAAAAACATTTCGCTGGAAACCCTTTAGAAACCCCATCCCAAACATACGCTTTAATGTAATTTGAACATGTGTTAGTAGAGGAACAGGTTCTCATCAGTCTCCCACGACGTTATTTTCGGTTGACTTACGGGTTTTGTTAGCATAAATCCCTAAAAATAAAATGAAAAGAAATTAGAAATAAGCCAACCGAAAGGACCTACACAGGAAGCCATTTATATGGTTGTTCCAGGAATAAATTTTGTTGTTTACTTGGCGGACAAAATTTCAAATATATTTATTGTATATTACTACGAAATACATTTATGTTAAGGATTCATTGGAAAAATAACGTTTCAAGCAAATTCTGTTAGAATTCAGATTAAGGAAATGTTTGCCATTGGCATAAATTCAATCAAAATCAGCTTAGATCCTTGATATTATTTGCAACATTTATAATTTTATGTACAGCCAAAAAAATTCAATTTGCTGTTGATTGTACGGATTCCCGGAAATCCCAGCCAATTTCATTAAAAATGTTCAAAAATAGGCAAGTTTGAAAAAACGAATCCTGTTTTAAGGCTTTAAGGCACGATACCCTCGGAACCAAAATAAAATCGTATATAAACTTTGACTAGCATAGGTTGACAACCTTTTGCTCGATATTGAAATGTTTGTATTGAAATTTTGTACGTATTTGTGATGCACACTAAATAGAATTGTAGTGGTGTTGGCGGAAAATGATTTTTTGCATGAAAAAATGTCCTTTTGATTTCTTGTGACTGTTTAACAAACTCACACTGAGGTAAATTTCTAGCAAATTTTGTAAATAAATATCCTTGAAGTGCGAAATTGTTGCTTTGTGTGAAATTTATACCATGTTAACCAAAATATTGAACTGAGACAATTAAAATTCTCAATTCGCAAGAATTTTTATTAAACTTGCGCAGTAAATCTTTATCAAATTCAAAAATTCCCCTCACTTTTGTATCTTTCTTAAACCAGTAACAGCTCACTATAGTGATCCTTTTCTAAACATCTTATTTACTTGTTTGAATTGACTGACAGGATTTCCTCCATGACGTCTTTTTAGGCTATATTCCACCCCTGACTTTTTTTCGTCCTTTTTGTTGTTTTTGAGTTGGTATTCATGATGAGCGTCAGTTTTGTGGCATTTAGTTGTAGTGGTGAACATTTTGTTTCCTTTCATTCAAAGTTACTGCAATTAAAATGACAAGGAAATCATAAAACCGTCGCAACCCCTCACCAAAATTTTTCGACAGGAATTTCCATTCAGGGTAGGACTTGGAAGAGGAGGTTAAATACTTGAGTCCGAACTAAACGAAATTCCACACTAAATCCGTTAATATTGTATCGATTTTTTCTTTGTTTGACCAAGAACTCTCAGGGCCAGAATAAGTGTGAATTCCTTTGAGCATGTTTGTTTGTCGTGGTTATAAAGCAAACGCGGATCACTTTTAATACACATTTTACGTGTTGAAAAACTTTTTCTTTTCAATTTGTCTTCTTCTGTATGCGTGCATATGAAAAATAACACAAAGTCGGTTAATCATGAAAAATTTAAACCTCAGAAATGGGATACAAGAACTTTCCTAAATCATTTTTACTTTCATATACGAAATCGAAAAGGTATTGTATTGAAATAATTTTTTTCATGTGATTCAGAGTTTATCTGAAACTAGCTTGCATACCCGACATTGCCGGGTTAACTTTTTTGTCTAAGTTTTAGAATACGAAGAAAACCGGAAAGAACTTAAAAACTTTTTAATGGGTCTATGTTGGGGCTGGACCCCCGACGAACATCTATGCCAAATTTCAGGCCAATCGGTTCGGTAGTTTCTCCGCGAAAGAGTAAAATAGCGCAAAAACTACGTTTCGAAATCACTTTACCCCCTCCCCTTACTCCCCCCACCCCTCGCACTACTTTTCCGTATGCCTATGTTGGAACCAGAACTACCACAGACACTGATGCCAAATTTCAAGTCAATCGGTTCAGCCGTTTTTGCGTGAAAAAGGAACAGACAGACAGACACCAACTCATTTTTATATATTAGTATGATGTTTTTTCGTGTTTCGGATTTTGTCTGATATTTTATCCGATTAAATTATGGATACGAAGTTATATATGTATCTGTTATGGCATAGGAAAAAAAAATCGGGAGTGTTATTAGCTAGACAATCTGTGATAGGTTGCCACACTGACAGATACTACAATCTTATTCATTGTTTTTTTATTTGAGGTCCTTAATCAAACTGCAAGTGCAAGCGCTCTCGCACAAAAAAATAAAAATTAGAGTGACGTATTATATGGAATTCAAATTTTGTAACCGCTTGTTTATACGCTAATAAACAAGTTGTCACAAAATCTGAATAATTTTTATTTTTTTAAACCTCCCCCTCCCCTTCTCGTCATACTTTTTTGCGGTTTTTGTACTACCGCTGACGCACCCTACTCCCATACCCTTAATGTCTAACGTATAACGTATAGGCGGGCCTTAAATTGCAAATCATATTTAAATATTTCGGATTTTCGGCTTTTTCGGATTTTTCGGATTTTTGGTTTCGGTTGATGAATGTTTTTTCAGTCAAACCAATTTTCAGCATTATACAAATTAAGTCTTTCGTATAGCAAACTCATGCGATGACCACATCAGAGTTTTTTTTATTTTTTTCTCTACTTTTTGGTTTACCAAAAAAAAATTAGGGCTAGAATCAGATTGTATTAATTTTTGTTGTGATTATACTGGAAATAGGGCCCACTTTGGACACGTTTTGACAGCAACATTTGCATTTTCTGTTTCTCTCTTTAGCTACACTTGTAAACTCAACAAGAAAATTTTTTCCCGTTGTAGAAGGAAAATAATTATACGCATCATACATAATTTTCGATGGGGACTAGTATGGAATTTAATAGCGTTATTCATGTGTATAAACTTGAGACGCAATTAACCTCTCTACACTTTACACTATACACTCCTTTGTCACATTTCTTTGATTTCGTTAATTTGGAGTTGGTGCAAAGCTGCCTCTTTACGTATGAATAAGAAAATAATGTAAAATGGTAGAAAAAAATCTTAAATCTTGACTCTTAGGTACTGTTAGAAGCAAACCTTGTCTCTTTGGATTTTTTTTTCTGATTGAAGTGTGAAAAGATAAAGAAAGATGCACACTTTGAAAAATTTGTACAAAATGCATCTCATGCACTTAATTAAATTAAAAAGGGTGACAGAAACTCTATGTTCAAAAATCATTTTTAGCAGAAAAATTAACAAGGATAATTTATTAGACCAACGTCTTATAGAATTAGAATTTAAATATGTTTAAAAAAAAACTTGCCAGTACATTGAGTTGATTTTTTTTAGTATTTTTTTTAAACGACCCGTCCGTTTCGTAGAGCTTGGCCAAAGTTAAAACAATCTGTAGAGTTTCAATTCTATTAAACAAATGCGATTTTTACTTTCCTTTTACTTCTACAATCATTTAGACCAGTGCTCCGCAACCAGTGTGCCGCGGTAAACATTTCAAATAGCTATTTAATAATTCTTTCAAGATTTTTTTGTAAAATTTTTCATTATAAATATTTTATACACAAATTTTTTTATATTTTCTTTTGTGGTGTGCCCCGAATTTCCAGAAAAAAAAATTGGTGTGCCGTATGCAAATAAAGGTTGCGGAGCACTGATTTAGACTATTTTTGACTCATTGGGCCAAAAACAAGGTAGAATTTTCGGGCTGAAACTAATTGTTTTTTTTCCAGACTTTCGGTTTTTAAGTTCCACTAAATATTCTAAAATGTCCTAGAATTTGGAAAAAGAATCTTTTTTTAAGTTTTTCTAGATTTGCCGTAAATTCTTCAACAAGTTCTAGAATTTCGAAAAAAGTTAACATAAAATTTGCAAATAATAATCAATTCTGTATTATGTAATTGTCTAAAACCAGAAATGATGGGTTGACATTTTGCACGCGTTTCGGGTGGTTGTTCATACGGTGTAATAGTTTAAAATAGCGTTAATTGCTTTAATAAAATTCAATTGGCATTGTTGGAGCTTTTCACCCCTTATCCTACCGGACCACACTTAAATACAACGAAACGTAAAACAAAAACATCAATGAGAAATTACGTCAAATAAATAAATGCTGAAAATGGTTGATAGTGTGAGTTTAAACTAAAACTTTTTGCTCAAATGTCGTATCGTTGACTAAATGCAAATAGTATTAAAGTCTCGTTGTATATCCATCTGTAATCTCGTGCTCTATTTCCAATTGTATAATTCTCATGTCGTGATTTTACCCCATTTCACTTCACCCGTGGTTATTTTCAAAAAAAAAAATCGTTGAAAGCCAAGGAAAATTACTAAATACACACATTCGGGTCGTGGATTTAAGATTAAAGTCCATATAAAATTATTCCAGGTCATTTCAGTTTTTATAACAATTATTGTAGCTAATCGTAAATTATATTAATTGCTAATTGCTGTTATTATTTGAATCTTTTCTTTCTCATAAAAAAAATGATGACATTAAATTCTATTCATCTAAAAGTTTCGAAACGTGACTTAACATTTGTATAAAACATTTCTTATGCTAATCTTGAGGCTTTTACCGCAGATTGACACTCGAAATCAAATTTATTTCATTGGAAAATTGGAACACAGCACGTAGTGAAGCGAGAAGGAGTATGAAACTCGATTTAAAAAAATGCGAAAAGGAGTTACGATAAAATAGGACATATCTCACAAAAATTATCTGGTACTAGCTTGCATACCCGTCGTTGCTGGGTTAAGTTTCTTAAATTTTTTTTTTCTATGTTAGGGCTAAACTTCAGGCCAATCGGCCCAGTAGTTTCCCCGCGAAAGGGTAACATACGAGGTCTGGCCAATAAGTAATGAGACTAATTCAATAAAATACGTATATTTAAATATTAAGATACATCGATGTGATCCCCTTCAAAGTACTCCCCTCCCACCACTATACATTGGTTCCAACGTTTTTTCCAGCTCTCATAACATTTATGGAAGGCTTCGACTGGAATGTCCTGAAGTACCCTCGTCACGGCGTTCTGGATGTCAGTTATGGACTCAAAATGCGTTCCTTTCACGGCCAATTTTGTTTGAGGGAACAAAAAGAAGTCGCAGGGTGACATATCCGGCGAATAGGGCGCTTGTGGCAACACTGCGATGTTCTTAGAGGTCAAAAATCGCGACACACTGAAGGCACGATGGCATGGAGCATTGTCATGATGAAGGATCACAGTTTTTTCATGGACAAATCATCAGTTAAAATTTTTCTAACGGTTTCTCGTTTCAAATTAAGTTCATCAGCCAACATTCGAACGGTTAAACGCCGATCTTGACTCACGAGAGTGCGCACACGCTGAACATTGTTGTCAGTTCGAGCTTCAACCGGTCTCCCACTTCGCGGTTCATCCCCGACGCTTTCACGACCATTTTTAAAATTTTTATGCCATCGAAACACTTGAGCACGACTCAGGGCTTCATCACCGAACACTTTCACCAATTTATCGTACGTTTCCATAACGGAATCGCCGAGTTTAACGCAAAATTTAAATTACGATGTTCCATATTTGTGACACGCCTTACAAACACGTTGTCGAAAACATAACACAACTGGAAAACTAATTATCGTACGTAAATCGCGAGCACATGCATCGATAGAGGAGGGATGAGAGATTAACCGAACGAAGTTTCAGATTCGCAGTGTTACCACAAGCGTGGCAAAAAAACCAGTCTCATTAGTTATTGGCCAGACCTCGTAGAAGAAGAGCTAAGTTTCGAGATCACTTTACCCCCTCCCCTTACTCCCCCCACCTATCGGGCTACTTTTTAATGGGTCAGTGTTGGGGCTGGAACCCCGACGAACATCTATGCCAAATTTCAGGCCAATCGGTTCAGTAGTTTCCCCGCGAAAGAGTAACATAGCGCAAAAACTAAGTTTCGAAATCACTTTACCCCCTCCCCTTACTCCCCTCGCACTACTTTTCCGTGTGCCTATGTTGGAACCAGAACTACTACAGACACTCATGCCAAATTTCAAGTCAATCGGTTCAGCCGTTTTTGCGTGAAAGAGGAACAGACAGACAGACAGACACCAACTCATTTTTATATATTAGTATGATGATTTTATATATTAGTATGAGTATGATGAAAGATGCTTTCAATTAGTAGAACAGAATCTATTTGCTGAAAAAAGTTTTAATTTCAATTTCTAAAAAAAAACTGATGCAGATTTTGCGTTCTGGTCTCCCTCAAAAACTTAAAAAAAAAAATAATTGATTTTCAAATTGTCTCTATGTTTTGCAAAATTCAAAACATTTCTTGGTAGCCAAAGTTCAGCAAAAGAAAATTGATTCGATTAAGAAAATCGAAAATTCTAATTGAATACAAGTAGACGTATACACCCAGAGAAAAATATACTAAAATCAAAAAGAAATGCTCTAGATTTTAGTAATTTGTTGTTTGCGTACGAGCTAAACAAGTTCATACTAAAAATAAAAACCACATTATTTTTAATTCTAGTGCTAGCCCTTTTAAAATCTAGTGTTTATTTCTTTAAATTTAAAAGACGAGATTTTTAATTTTAAAAGATTTACACTAATTTTAAAAGAAAACCTTTTTGAATTTAAAAAGCTTCACTGAGGGAAAAAATCACATTTATAGCGGGGCGCTACAACATTTATAGTAATCTGCCATTATCTTTTTTAAAAAAAAATATAAAATCTTCATTTTTCATGGTTTTACGATAGTTAATAGTAGATTTTTTTACCAATTTCCCAGTAACATTTTTTTACTTTTTACAGTATTTATAAATTATAAATATTTTCTTACGTATTATTAAATGTTGAAAAACTCCTTCAATACCGCGATTCGAACCCGAGATCCCAGGTTGAAGTCCACTCGCCAAAGCATACGGCCACCGAAGTAAATTAACCAAGCGAGTCTAACATGAATGGTTTCTATCTCGCTTGAAAGAATGATGTTAAATGTTGAAAGTAACTTGTTTAAATTTAAAAAGGTCATTTTTGAATCAAAAAGAAAGATTTTAAATTTAAACATTTTGGTTTTTTAATTCTAGTAGGGGAAATTTTAAATTTAAACATTTTGGGGTTTTTAAATCTAAAAACAAGCTTTTTAATTTAAAATCATGAGTTACTAAATAATAAAATTTTCTGCTGATTCTAGGATATTTCTTTTTAAATCAAACAAGTAATTAGATTTTTAGATCTATGGTGGAAATTGTTTAATTTTAAAATATTCTTTTCTCTCAGTGTAGTAAACCACTGCATCTGAATGAAAAAAAAAATCTACTTTAATGGAAACCTGAATCGAAATAAAAAAAATCCAACCATAAATTTACCTTTCCGAGGTACTTTTTTTTTTTTTGCTATATTCGTGCATGACTACAAAAAATATTTATAAAAGTTCGCCATGCCCCATGAAAAATACAAATGACTGCTTCCATTATCGATTTGGCTTAGGTTCGATTTGACGTCAATGATTGATCAGGAGAAAATCACATAGTAGTCAGTTGCGAATAAAAAAAAACGGAAAATTTTCCCCATAAAATTACATTTTCTTGTGATTTCAATGAATTTTCCAACATTATCGACCATATATGGCGAAAGTAATTCAATTGCGAAAATAATTACAAAATTAATAAATTTTTTGCGATGTGCATTGTATTTATTTCTACTCTAAATTATTTCTACTCTAACTCTAATGTATTAATTTCTACTCATCGTCAAAGTATGTAAAACAAAATTAATTGGCTGCATGTTCGGTTAATATAATGAAAAAAAAACACGATGACCCATTAAATCGAATCAAAAATTAACGACTTTTTAGCTTTTTGAGGTAAACTCTTGGCAGGATTGTCATAAAAGGGCGAAATGTATGTAAAACGGGGGTAATGTACAAAAAAAAGGAAACCAACCACACTAAAAGAAAACATTTGTCTATTTTCTCGTCCAATTTAACATTGACTATACCGAGTGAAATTGTACACCCGACTTTATTAGATTTACGCCGCACGTTAATAGCGGATCGATAAGAGAACGTTGACACCTTGGAAAAGCGTTGATTTTACATAAATTGAATCCAAAGGTGTGAAAATACACTCACACTTGCAGATCTAATGCTTAATAACAGACCCGTAATACCGAAATTAGATTTGGTTTCAACGATAAATTGGGACCAGAGTAATTTCCTTGTTTAAATTCGAACAATTTATTTTCAATCGCATGAATGGTGGGGACGAAATTGCGTTTTCTGTTTTCCGTTTCTCTCAATTGATTTGCCCCCAATTGAAAGGGAAGTTCGATTATTACGCAAATCACTAAAAGGCATAATTTTGCAATGGCCTTCATAAACCATGCCATGAAAATAAAAACAAAACACCAACAACAAAAAAATAAAACAAATCGGAGGCAAAATGGTAATCGCTTTCGCTTAAAACTATACAAAATCAAAGGTAATTACACTTGAAGGTATTGAACTCGAGGTGTTTTTTTTCTTTCTTCTTCTTGATGTGTAATTAGTTTAACCCTGAACAATATGATTCAGAAGGTATAACACACTCATCTATTATTTATTTCGATAAAATGGAGTAATTCCTCTGACAACGAAAATTTCTCTATGTTTGAAAAAAAAAAACATTTTGTCCTTAATTTCATATTATTAGAGAACTGACAGGATGGATTTCATTTTATTATTACTTAAATTGCTTTGTACAACTATTTTCTAAAAACATTGCTTTGAAATTGATTTTTTATGTAGGTATAGGCAAACTTGGCCGAACATTACCCAAAATTTTCTGCTAAAAAACGCATATTTTGGAATACTTAGAGAGAATTTCAGAGAAATCTTCTTTTGCGAAGTTGTTTTATAGATAAAATTGGGTCTTCATGGAATTTTCATGCAGTTTTGTTTAAACTATAATGCATTACACAAGATAAAGTTAATAAATTTTCTTATAATCAAGGCTGCGGTTACCCATTGTTGGAAGAGCCTTAAAGCTAGTGGGCGAAATTTTGGTTTCCACCGCCTAAAAGTTAAATCTGAAGAAAATTTTTTGTATTTGCTTTCAACCTAGATTTACCCGGTTTCAAAAACTGTACACAAACAACACCTTGAATAAATGAAAATTAGACTTGACCTTTGCTGATTTTCAAAGTGACATTTGATTTAAAATTCCTTAGGTGATTTCTCGTACAATGCCTTTACCAATATCAATGGAATATTTAGAAAAAAATTAAAAAATACTATATTCAAGTCACATAAATATAGATTAATGTTTGAACCTAATACAAAAACTGTAAAGTCGTTTTTAAAATTTCATATTTCTCCCATTACTTTTAAACTTTAAATAAAGTAACAGAATCTAAAAAAGGTAGGGGAGAGCGGGAGCGGGTGTAAATAGTAAAAAGAAATACTATGGGCTCTGTTTTTCCTTGTCACAACTAGCCCCAAAGAAACGGATCAACTAGCCCCATTTTTTCCAAATTATGTCACTGTAAAGTTTTGTCCTTGCATGATAACAAAAACCACTACCACATTACGCAACGTTTTATGACTTTAATTATTTATTATAAAATACTTCACAATAGTGGTAGCTACCATAATTATCAAAAAAGACCAAAAAATGCGAAGACGAAAATATTTACTTCCGTGACGTATAAGCACCTCACTCACCACAGCCACCCTCTCAACGTTGTGGTGGGTACTAAACTGGCTTTCAAAGATGCACAGTTACTTGACATCACGTAACGTTTTTAAAACGCATACCTATCTCTTTTCATATTGGCGCAATTTCGATCGGAACAACTTACCACGGAAACTTTCGGCCCCGCTCTCCCCTACTTGTAAAACACTACCCCCAAAATTGAATGACTACCTGTTTTTTTTTTAATTTGTGTATATCGCACGAAAATACTTCAAATGATGTGAAAATGAATTTTTCGTAGAAAATCAAAATTATTTTTAAAAATATATTGGTATGCTAAATTTGTATAACCTTGAAAAGGTCACGTTTCAAGCTGAAAATGTAAGAACGTGTAGATATGCTAGAGAAAAATATATCTTCTACTAGAAATTAATGTGTTTATAAAAATTCAGTATATTCTCAGCACATGCAGATACATTGTAATTTTTTATATCTACATACATATGCAATATTCATGATAGAATACTTTAAGGGTAACAGCACATAAATAAAATTTTCACAGCAGATAGGCAATACAGAAAAAAATTAAAAATTCGCACGAGGAAAAATTTATTTAGACATTACAACTCTGGGGAGATTAATCATTTTTCGCGCTGTTTTATGCAAGAAAAATTTAAGTCAGTATGTATGTCATTGCTCTAACCTTAGCATCACATATGTTTGGCACACATCACAATTTAAATAAGAATTATAAAATAAAAACAATCTGCTTTTTTTTTCGTTTTTCTTTTACGTAATAAAAACCCGTATGATATGAAGTGAATGTTCGTCTCCCTAATATTTTGGGAGATATTTTCACACTTTTCCTTGAAATTATTTTTTCAGCGTTTTTTCACTTTTGGCAAACAGAACAAAAGGAAAACTCAATCAAGCGAAACTTGAACTGATATTTCTTGCGGAGAAAAAAAAGTAAGGAAAGAATACAGAATTTATTTATTGAAAAATATTTTTAGCAAATCTTTAAAGTTCATTAACCGAAGTACGAAAATAATTTTTTTATATTCAAGAGAAAAAATAAACAATTGGAAGAAAAAAAAATTCTTTATGCATTAATGGAACGGAAATCATTTCATGAGCTCATAATTTAAAATGTTAGTTTGTGTTATCAACAAGCGTGACGCTGTAATGGCTCGATATTTTTCCGACAGAAATTCTTTTAGGACGAAAATTCTTTTTCTTATTCGACTATAAACATTAAAATGTAAATAAAGCGTAATTTTTGTGTAGTGTGGTTCCTATCACTTGGAAAATTAAATTAATTTACTTCACTTCCACTACGGAATCAAGGTTAATTGAATTTAACCTCAACCAAGGAAAAAAAAACTATGGAAAATTATGGCGAGAACATGACTGGTTTGCGCAAAATGTTAATATTTTGTGGGTATTTCAGCCTAAAAAAATCAGGGAAACATCAAAAGAAATTCTGGTTCTGGTCTTATTTTCGAAATTTCCTCAACTGTTGCTACCGAAATTTGAAAATTATAAGGGAAAGCTTTTTTATTGGCTCTTTGCAGTAATAAATAGGGGCATGGTCATCTATTCCTGTTTATCCGGAATAGTGCCGAAATCAGGCATTTTGAAACCAAAATTTAGCCCGGATTACTCAATTCAATTCAATTCAATTTATTAACTATAAGGCAAGTTGCCTTTTTGTACAAGTTATAAACAATAGTAACTTAACTAAATACAATATATTAATAATAAGCTTAATATTATGCAATATACAAATAATTCGATTTAGTGTTATATATTCAGTGTTATATAATGTATTTAAAACTAAAAAAAAATAAAAAAAAAATTTTTAAAAAAAGCTTTTATTAAAAAAAATGCACTAAAAAGAAAAAAATAATTTTCTGGACGCTGTGTATCACAAATATAAAAGCTTTTAAAAAGCGAGATAAATGTTTATTTTATTGTTTTATGCTTTATCTCGCTTTTTAAAAGCTTTTATATTTGTGATACACAGCGTCCACAAAAATTATTTTTTTCTTTTTAGTGCATTTTTTTTAATAAAAGCTTTTTTTAAAAATTTTTTTTTTATTTTTTTTTATTTTGTTCTTTTTAGTCTTCGAATATATAGCTTTACATTTGAGATGTCCTTACAGGCTTTTTAACTTGAGAATCGTATTCAGCGAACCCCAAAACCCGCAGAATATATTTTTTCCCGGAACAATTGAGAAAAAGGATAATCACGTTATCCTTACAGGACCTTCCATTATACTTACAGACTTTTTAATGACAGATTCGGATTCAGCGACCCCAAAAACCCCCAGGATAGATTTTTTTTCCGGAAAATTTGGAGAAAAGGGTAATCACGTTATCCTTACAGGACCTTCCGTTATCCTTACAGACTTTTTAATGACAGATTCGGATTCAGCGACCCCAAAAACCCCCAGGATAGATTTTTTTCCGGAAAATTTGGAGAAAAGGATAATCACGTTATCCTTACAGGACCTTCCGTTATCCTTACAGAGTTTTTGATGACAGATTCGGATTCAGCGACCCCAAAAACCCCAGAATAGATTTTTTTCCGGAAAATTTGGAGAAAAGGATAATCACGTTATCCTTACAGGACCTTCCGTTATCCTTACAGACTTTTTAATGACAGATTCGGATTCAGCGACCCCAAAAACCCCCAGAATAGATTTTTTTCCGGAAAATTTGGAGAAAAGGATAATCACGTTATCCTTACAGGACCTTCCGTTATACTTACAGACTTTTTAATGACAGATTCGGATTCAGCGACCCCAAAAACCCCCAGGATAGATTTTTTTTTCCGGAAAATTTGGAGAAAAGGGTAATCACGTTATCCTTACAGGACCTTCCGTTATCCTTACTGACTTTTTAATGACAGATTCGGATTCAGCGACGCCAAAAACCCCCAGGATAGATTTTTTTCCGGAAAATTTGGAGAAAAGGATAATCACGTTATCCTTACAGGACCTTCCGTTATCCTTATAAGGACGAAGTAGTGAAAATATTGTATTGTCATCGGACTTATATAAGTGTGCAAAATTTCAAGTCAATCGGACAAGTGGAAGTGGGTCAAAATTGGGTTGCAAGATTTGATCTGACAAACAGACAAACAAACAAGATAGCGAGCTAAATAAAAGCTTTTAATAATAATAAAAAAACCCTAAACACGCAAAATATTCTTCATTTCAGCATGAGGTTTCTGCAAAACATATTTTCTTCGCCTGCAGCGCATTTATTTAAAGTAATTGTTGGAGCTCATATGTTTAAAACCTTTTCGCCTGCGGCGCATTTGTCTGCATTGTTGTTTTCATATCTTGAGTTGCTTTTTTTTATAAAAAGTGACGCTAACTCTGGTTTTTTTTTGTTTTTGCAAGTGCGCTTTTCAATTATATAACGATAATATGAAACTTTTACTTTGAAATTTTCATATTTATGTACTTAAAATGTGTTTTTCCTTTCATCCCCTTCCCCGCTCTGCTCATATAGATTGACATAAAAAAATGGTCTCCCTAATAATAAAAGACACGGTCTCTAGCTGCCTTTTTCTGTTCAGAAAAAACAAAGTTATGAAAAATATTTACAAAATATTACTAAAATCATAATTTGCAATTATTAACGAATACTAAATGGACTAAAATGTACACTTTATCTAGCCTATTGGCTAGATTTCGTTATAAATCAACTATTGTCAACCATAACCGTCGTCGTATTGTAGTGTGCAAGTAGGGGAAACTGGGGCACATTCGACAGGTTTTTTTCAAAGTCATTTCCTGCCAAATTCGTTTGATGAATTTGAAAATCTTGAAATTTTGTAAAAACTTTGATTATTTTACTACTAAATACGAAATAGATTTTTATTGTAGCCCTAAAGAAATATACGATTTTTACCAATTTTAAAAAGGAGGCCATTTTGCTGAATGTACCCCATACAGAGGCACATTCGGCTTTTGAAGGGGTACATTCGGCGAATATAGTACGTTATTTGTTTGATTTTACTAATTGAATGACTATTAGATTTGAATTAATTTTATTAATTCTTTAAAATAAAATAAAAAATAAAAATTCATTACAAATCACATAAAAGAATGATTGAAAAATCCTATTTCACGAAATAGTTATCGAAATTTATATTAAAAATGTATTATGTGGAATATCAAGATGTGCCGACAGGATTCATTTAAATTCAATCTAAAATTTAAATTTAGTAATTTAAATTCAACCTCACTTCTTAAAATCACGAAAGCCGAATGTGCCCCGAAAGTGTCAGCTTAATGTTTTCAGATTTTTTATCTAAAATACTGTAAATTAAAAGGCATTCTACTTTCGGGATTGAAACTTAATGTTTTTAAATGCTATTTGCGCGAACTTTTTTGAGCGTCGGACGAAATTGACTTCAAAAATTCCTTACGTACCTTGGGGAAATTACATCAAACTTCCGAAAAACACAAAAATACCTCTTGCTCTTCTGAGCGCCGAAATAGAACTGTCAGACTTTATTTAACTTCAAGTGATTGAATTATGCCCTAAACACATGTGCAGAATTCTGCATGCAGCGGAATTTAAATACACACGTTTATACGAAGTGGAACACATGTAAATTCTGCATGCAGCGCAGAGCTGCATGGTATCTCAAATTCAACTTTCTCTGCGCAGAATTAGTGATGCCAACCGAGGATTCTTTTTTGGTGTTTGGCAAAATCGACTGTTAACAAAGAGACTATGGACTAAATTCGTACACAGTGCAAAAGGAAAGAAAAAGAAAGAAAAGGAAAGAAAAAGAAAGAAAAGGAAAGAAAAGGAAAGCCCAGTAGAAAATATTCAATACTTTGTGTTGACGTTATCTATGTCTTCCAGGAACATAAGGTGATCCATCCATTTCCAATATAAAAATTGACCAATTCTTCTTCCATTGTTGAGAGCAGCCGATGCGATGAAAAGTCAAAAAAATCTGCTCATGTGTCTTAGCTGCAGATATGCATGCAGAAAATCTGCACATGTGTTTAGGGCATTATTGTGCATTTACGTATTTGATCGCTCCTTTCTGAAGCATTCTTGATACTGAAAATGGCAATGCCGAATGTGCCCCATTGCCGAATGTGCCCCAGTTTCCCCTAAGCATTTTACGTGTTTATGCATCATTTATCAAGTGTTCTTCCTCATCATCCTCATCATCTACTGTTACATAATAATTGTCCTTATTGTGCCCGTATTGTACTTAAAAATTTACTTCATAAATATGCAACGCAATAAATTTTCTGATTTTCCCTTTCGTTTCCACATTCGCCAAGTATCGGGAAGAGCGCCTTAAAATTCAAGAGCCCAACTGCAATCTCATATTTTAGCATCATTCAAGTGTTAAAAAAAACTATAGGACGATACTCCAGCATTTTCACATCCACAGAAGGTAGAGTGTGAATGATATGAAAAGTTGTAAATTACATCGCGAAAAATGCACAAATTGTTCATCTGCACGTAGTGAGATAGGGATGAAAATTCATTTTGTGTGCATATCCGAACAGTTAAACATTATGCTGAGCCAAAAATAAATTTATCATGTGTTTATAGTAAAATTTTCCACTTTAACTGATGTTTATGTGCATACTAAATCATTACAGTGTTGGGCGCGATCATTTAAGTTTTTAAATAAAAATCACAATAGAAATTATGCTAAGATATTAAGAGTTTTTAACACCTTTTTTTAATAGATCTGTTTCCTTTGTTTCAGGTATGTGGATGATTTTATTACCATATTTTGTGAGTAAAATAATTTGTAAATTTATAAAAAAAGAGATCCCATTCCCATTTCGAAGATATTTAGACATTCAACATCCACCAGATTAGATTCGAGTTAATAAAATAAAAATTCGCATAACCCCCAACTAAAATTTTTGTGGTGCTGACATATGATTAAATTATAAATCAAAAAAAATTTTTTTTTTACTTTTTAGCGATTTATTGTCTTTTTTCTTTATTTATCAGATTTTTTTTAAGTCGCTTCTATTTTTAAACAAGTATTTTTTCTTATTTAAGTTTCATTGAGTTAAAAAACGGATTTACACTCCAAAATTGGTCTTAATTTTGAAGCTTCTTGCCCCAAAACTCTAAATCAATCTTATTCCTGATCTCAAAAAATAATTTCAAATTTGAAATTCTACAAATTCCATTCTAATTTCGTCCGAGACATCAACAAATTGAATTAATTTAAAAGTAATTCACCAATTGAAGTCAACTCGTGTTGAGTTTTGGCTCGCGCGTAAAAGAATTTTAAAGTTGAGTGGGACAGGCAGATAAAAAAAACTTTAAACTTGAAACAGCTGATCATATTGTACGGTGCAGTCCCTTCTCCTCTTATTCCTCTTCATCTTTACACTTTTCGAGCCAGAAACTCGTTTCTTGGAGCCCATTCGTTTGTATCTTTCTTTAAGTTTTCTTTCATGCAGATGACTTTTGCGATTTCATGGCCTATAAATTTATGGTTTTTGTTTAAACGGTCATCTCTCAGCTGAGTGTTTACGATTGCGTATGTGCGTTTGGACTACAGATTGTTTTATTTATGAATCTTCGTTTCTTTTCTCGCTTCTTTTAGCTTCAATTTTGTATTTAATGAACAGTAAGAGTTGCATTTATTGAGCATTATTCACATGTGTCTCATTTTTTTTTGTCATGGTAAAAAGTCATGGTAATGGAGCGGCTCCTTAATGCTTTTTCAAAAATTTTGGGTATGAAATCTTATACCGCCGTCACACATTTATGTAACTAGATTTCCCATCCCCCTTAAAAGTTTGACATATATTATGGCCATCCCTTAGCCAAAAATTAAATGTGCAAAAACTTTGGATCGAAAACTAGTCGACAAATTGCACTTAAATTCTGGCTCATGTCTGAAACCAAATATAGGTTTCAAGACAAAAAAGGGAAATTTGTTCATAAATCATATGATTTCTGGCAAGTTTTATTAGCAATAAATATTTTTATATTAAAACCACGCTTTAAATACGAGGTCCAAATCTCAAGGCCCAGGGTTTCAGGGCGCAAACGGTGTTCCTGCGTACCTAATTTTCGCAAAAATAGGTTCCGCCAAATTTTTTTTCGAATCTGTGTTTCAAGAATCTGTGTTTCAATTCGTTCCTAATGGCCTAATGGTAAACTGAAACGTTCACGTACCGAGGTTCCACTGTAGAAGAAACCCCAAACAAATATAAGAGTTTTTTTGTTCACTACATTAAAGCTCATATATATTTAATTTAAATTAAAACCTCAAAAAAGCAGGTTTTTGTATGATTAATGAGTTCCATGTCGTCATCCGATCAACGGTCAGAATTTAATTTTTTCGCGAAACTTTCACCGCGCAATTTCGATGAAAAAGTAAATAAACAAAACGGAAAAAAAACTCTTCGATAAAAGCAAATGCGAAATATGCGCACCATTGACGAGTGTTTTTGAAATTCGTTCGTACATCCGTTAGCTCTTCTTATCTCCCCTACAACTCTTTATATTGAAATTAACCCCGAATCAGAGCTCCCCCCGAATTGGACTGTACGGAAACACCCCCGCAGAGAATCTCTTGGAAAACATATGGAACGCGATTCACACCTTTGCTTTTGTCTCGAAAGTCGCGTTTCTAGCTCACCTTGTACTCTTGGCCGTCCCACTGACTGTTAATAATATATACTGGTTACGCTGAAAACATATGATTTGATGCTTTTTTAAACTACATGAAGAAGCTTTCAAACCACAGATACGAATATATGTTGTTGGCATAAAACGCAGGTAAAGGTAAGATAGGTGCTGAAATCAAAAATAAACGGTTCATGTAATCATGGCCATTTACCCATGATGCCTCCAGTCCAGTTTCAGTTTCTTTGTTCTTCGCAATTGGAGCTTTTTTTGGAGTCACAGTCACTGCTTGGGGCGCTTTTGCTCTCGCCCCTTGTGTGTTTCCATTTTCGTCGCATTATCGTCTGTTTGCGACTTTGTTTATTTCTCTCAGAAAATTTGAAAAAAAAAAAATTTTTCTTGCGAAATCGCGATACTAAACAAACTTGACTTTGTTTTTGCTAATCACTCCTCAATGCTCCGCTTCATACCCCTAAGAAAAGCTACTCATGGATACTCGTAGATAGCGATTTACCGCAACACCACCCCGTATTTTTCTTAACTGCGGCTCTGAGTCGACAAACGTCTTAAGAATGGAAATAAACCCAACGAGTCGAATGACTCGATACTCGTTTTGAATCAAATGAAATTTAAAGCTCTCAGTTTTCAGTATTTCCTTGACATTCGCCGTTGAAATAATTTAAAAGAAGTTTTTTTTTCTTGCTGTTCAAGAAACTTTGGTGCGAAGGACATTTCTTAGTGTTATTAAGAAAAGATTTAGTGAAAACTGTGAAAAATCTTTACAAATAAAATTCATACAAGGTTTTGATGCAATTTTTGAAAGTTTAAAACTATAAACTGTTATTAGAAAAAAAAATCAAATTGAATTTGGTATGTGTTTGTGTGTATTTTGTTTTTGCAAAATTTTATTAATATGACGAAATTATTTCGCCAATTTGCGTTATTCCTATTTATGCTGTTAATGAAATTATATGACGTACATAAAATTAGTGAATTTGTTTTGGTTTTTGACGACTGAAAAATATTTACCCTAAACGAGCGTGAATTAATGAATCTATTGATTTATTTAGCAAAACTTACTGATATTTGAAAGTAAAAAACTTGAAATCGGTGCTGTAGATGGTCAAAAGTTGCAAACCTATCCGTACCTATACAGTTTTTATGGATTGGGAATTTAAATTGAAACAGCTGTAAAGTTTGGTGAACTTCGTCCGGCAAAAGTCAAACCTACAATTTTGGCAGACAAACATTTTAATGAAAAGCATATTCACCTCCCACACCTCAGTTTTTTTAACTCCTTCCCTGCTAGTTTTTATACCCGTATGGTGAAACCAAAGGGTATATTAGATTTGCTCTACCGTTTGTAACGCCAAATCCCGTCATCACACAAAAAAATGAATTACACCAGTGTGTTTAGAATGATAAAAAAAAAGTTGAATTTAGCATGTCCGTCCGTCTGTCCGTCCGTCCGTCCGTCCGTCTGTCTGTCCGTCCGTCTGTGGCGCGGATTGCGGGCGCACGGATTGAGCTAGAGACTTGAAATTTTGCGCAGATCCGTTTTTCATAAAATGCAAGGCTAAGTTCGTTAATGGGCAAAAATTGACCATTAGGGGGGGGTACCCCCTATACGAACGAAAATGATTTTTGCGAATATCTCAAAAACGGTGCATCTTATCAAAAAAGTGCAAGAACAAAAGTTATTTAGGATATAATTCTACATAAAACTCTCATACGTCAAAATCCGATTGGAATAAATTTTACAAAATCTTATTGGAAAGTTTGACTTCAAAGTGGAATTTTGATACAACTGTTCGAATTTTGATACGAATATCACCATACGGGTTTTCAATAATTGCCAGATTGGCAATTATAGCTTTTGTTATGTTTAAAGTACGAAATACACTTTTCACATCTTGATCAGGATTTGTTTATCCAACTTTAAGGTATAGAAAAAAATCACTTACTTCCTCACCCCCCATTCTTTACATGTATTTTACAGCATTCTTTTAACCAAATATTTGAAAGAAATTCAAATAAAACCCTAAATAACCACCCAGAATTAGAGAATGAACATTTTACAATTAAATATCCCTCAATTCCTGCAGGATCTCGAGAAGAAATGATTAAATTCACGCCTTTTTTAAAAATTGTAAACTCATTGACTTGAATTAAACGACTTTTAACTTTCGACTTTCATATATTTTATGTGTTTTTTTTTCTGTGTTTCCAACATTAATTGTTTTTTACAAAATTATGTTTAAACGAATGCCTATTAGGGAACATTTTACTTGTTCTCTTCAGCCTCATTATTAAATTGAAGCCCATTAGCGAAATGTGGTCAAATAAATGTAAACTTCAGCTAAAACCGCAAACAGTTTTGCTTTTTTATGACTTTGGTTAAATTAATAACAATAATTTGTTCTATAGTTTTATAACAAGATGTTCTTCATTTCTTTCTAAATTTTTTTTTTTTCATAATGTTGTGTAATAGTATATGCTTAGATAGGTTAATTGAAAATATCATTAGAGTTAATTAAGCGTATTTTCGTTATTCGGTTTTTAAAGTTATCTAAATTAGGTCAATAACTTTTATTTGCGATGGTTGAAATGATATTGTACTCACATTAAATGTTTTTTAATGTGTTTGTAAGATTAAAGTTTGTCTGTTAATTTGTTGATATTAACATTTTGCCAGGAGGGGGTATCTTTAAAATATCCAGAATTTCGATCAAATTTATGTTTCTGTATATATTTTTTCCGCCATAAGAACTAGATTACGTAGCGTAACTAAAAAAATCAAAAGTTTTCGCAAACAATGTGAAAAAATCAATGTAAAATTTCCTTAAATTATCCCCATAAAAAATTCTGTTATTCAATTAGCATAAACTGATAATTATTCTGAATAGTGGCAAGTGCAACACGATTTAATAATAAAAAATCTGATAAAAATCTTAAAAACATATGAGTTTATGATTAATCGCGAGAAAATTACGCCATTCAGTTAACAGCGGATGATAAAAAAAATCATTGAACATACGCACTATATGCTGTAAAATTAACTTAGCGCAACATATTTTTGCAATACACATTTAAGAAGCATTGAACATAAACTACGAGGAACATTTTTATGGCTTCATTGTTCGTCTGACAATTTAATCAAATACCATTGCATAAGTTTTTCATTAAATTTACAATCAAAAGATAAAGAAAATTACCGAGTAGTTAAATTACTGCTGGGCTATAAAATGAAAGCTCATACAAAAAAAACCTACTCAGAAGTATGAATAATTTCGTGCAATCGTTTAATGAAGATGCATTTTATGGCATCGTAACATGATTCAATTCGGTACTGTTTGCAGAAATGTAGTTACCATAGGTCAGCTAAATCGAAGTTGAAGTTAACTTTTATGAAATTCCATAATCAATGTTTCAACCCCTATTTTTAAAGACGAATCCAGAGTAAAGCTTTGAGTGTGGAACTGCACCCAATGAGCATTGAATCAGAGAATTAAGTTTTAAATCATTAACTATTAGGTAGGTGAGGAAATTCGTAAAGTTTCTGACTCATCACTAAATTTTTCCTGTATTTGATTTGGGTTGCCCCAATCCAAAACCGGATAATTAAAAACAAAAATCATATTTTAAAAAAGGGGATTCGAAACCGACCATCTTTTATTTCTTTTTATCCAACATTTACGTATGAAAATCTATTTTTAATAAGAGAAAATTGCGTAAAAATGTCATAAGATAATTTAGAAGATATTTCAATTCCAAATGTTTGTTTTTAATATCCATACGAACTTCTTCACCAACCTTCTTACTCCAATAAGTGATACAAATCACATTACTATTTTAAATATTCTTATATGTAGTTTTAGATGATCATGCGAGCATATCGTGGTCACATCTACGTCAAATGTGCAAAATGCATGAATTTCGCACCCATTTCACAATTCGCTGCACAAGTAGGGGAGAGACGGGTTAAATGACGTTGACGTGATCTATTTCTGAAATTGATTTCAGTCAGTATTTTAATTTTCCGTCATCGTCAACGGAATCGAATCACTCTTAATCGATCCAGATAATGTCGATTTTATTTAATGTCCATTTAGAGATTGTTGAGAGCTCATTTGTCCCCCACGAACGGTGTGCATGCCTAACTCTAAGACGAATCGTGGTGGTTGAATATGGTATTATGAAGGGGGGAAGAGAAATATCTAGAAAAGCTCAGCTAATTGATTCAATTTGATGGAGGTCGAGCAAATCGTGACAGATTTCTGTTCCGATGTATGAAATTTCGTAAAATTCATGATATCGTCTCTGTAAAACAACAAAAACAAATAAAGTAAATTTAAACTATTAGCAAATGCCTCCAAAGATTAGATTTTATAAAATTGGGTCAGTGGTGATTTGCATTAGACACTTAATATTCGAGACATACGCTTTTTTTGGCCCAAATGGCAATCAGATGGCAATTTGTCACATTGCCGTGTATAGTAACGTTTCAAGATGGTTATAATAACACTAAAAATGATAGAATAGACAAATCATACATGTTAATGTTTATGGCGAATAAAGAAACGCACGTACGAAACGCTTTTCATAATTTATGGGGAGGCGACTAAACATTTTTATTGAGTCTTTGACTTTGCTAATACATAGTAAGCGATACGGGTGTGGTGTCGAAGTCAATTGACGACTTATATGCCACTACGGTATGACCTTTTTGTTAAGTCAACTTTATATGACTTTTTTTTTGTTGTTTATTATGCAATGCTTCACTTAACATTCGGTTGTAAAAATTACCGACGATTTGATCGTTAAATGGCTCAAGTGGGTGGAATATCAGCTGACAGACGCTATTAATACGGGGAAAAAAACACAAAAAAAATTAAAAACAAAACAAAGTTGGAAATTGTGTAATCACCGTGCGCACGGTAAATATTAAAAGAAACGAAAACAAGAAAAAAAAAATCATAAGCCAAATTTATTTGAAGATTATCTCATCATTAATGAAATGAACACTTTATTTGCCAGGAATATTCATCGAATTTGGATTTAGTCCAAGAAAACTTTGAAGATGCTAACCAAATTGGTTTCTGTGGAAAGTTTATTTTCGTTCCACTAAAACATTGAGAAAACTACTTCGTTTATCGCTTTTCGTAAACGATAGAATATTTAAATTTTGTGCAATTAAACTCGGAGAGATTTTATGATAGTGCAATCCCAAAACGCATAAATTCTTAAAGATTCTCAGTTTTATTTTAGTATTACGAGAATGAATAAAGTTAATCTATGTGGAAAATTTATCATTTGTTGGTAAAAGATGTGCAAAATTTATCATTTGTTGGTAAAAAGAGGCGAATGGTCGCATTTTGTATTCCCAATACAGCGGAACCTCAGTTTATCAAATTGATCCATTCCTGCGTTATATTGGAACGCAGGAAAACAGTGCGTTATATTGGAAAAATCATAAACAATTAATTTTGATGTATGAAGAATTAGGTTTAATTGAATCAATATTTTTCGCTTTCCCAATACAAAGCTTGTTTCCCTATACAAATAATATCAAAAAAGCATGGCGAGAGGACCAGAACCAAATTTCTGAAATTTTAGATACCAAAACAAGAACCAAATTTTCAAATTTGAGGAACCAAATCCAAAAACACCACCCTTGAACCAAAATACTCAAAAAAAACTTTTGGTTTGCTTCATCCGATGCTCGGTTTTGGAACTATAACGAAAATAGTTTATTTCAATTACTGAAATAGTCAAAACCGACTGTCTTTATAATAAATTGAACTACTTAGTAGCACAATTGACTATTTTAACTATAGTCCCAAATTCCCATTATAAAAAAGTTAGATTTACTTTTTTTGCGTGCAAAAGTTTTATTGTCTCACTAGCTGATATACCCGTCGTTGCCGGGTTAAGTTTTTTCAAATTTTTATTTTTTTTTATGGTCTATGTTGGAGATAAACTTCAGGCCAATCGGCTCGGTAGTTTCCCCGCGAAAGCGTAACATAGAGGGAAAACTAAGTTTCGAGATGACTTTACCCCCTCCTCTTACTCCCCCACCTCTCGGGCTACTTTTTAATGGGTCTTTAATTGGGGCTGGACCCCCGACGAACATCTTTGCCAAATTTCAGGCCAATCGGTATAGTAGCTTCCCCGCGAAAGAGTAACATAGAGGAAAAACTAAGTTTCGAGATGACTTTAACCCGTCCTCTTACTCCCCCACCTCTCGGGCTACTTTTTAATGGGTCTATGTTGGGGCTGGACCCCAGACGAACATCTATGCCGAATTTCAGGCCAATCGGTTCAGTAGTTTCCCCGCGAAAGAGTAACATAGAGGGAAAACTAAGTTTCGAGATGACTTTACCCCCTCCTCTTACGCCCCCACCTCTCGGGCCACTTTTTAATGGGTCTATGTTGGGGCTGGACCCCCGACGAACATCTATGCCAAATTTCAGGCCAATCAGTTCAGTAACTTCCCCGCGAAAGAGTAACATAGCGCAAAAACTAAGTTTCGAAATCACTTTACCCCCTTCCCTTAATCACCCCACCCCTCGCGCTACTTTGCCGTATGCCTATGTTGGAACCAGAACTACCAGACACACTCGTGCCAAATTTCAAGTCAATCGGTTCAGCCGTTTTTGCGCGAAAGAAGAACAGACAGACAGAGAGACACCAACTCATTTTTATATATTATACAGTAAAATCCCGATAATTCGTATTTCAAGGGACCAGCAAATTCATACGAATTAGCGGGATATACGAATTATCGGGGTACGAATTATCGGGATTTTTTCCAAGGGACCAGCAAATTCATACGAATTAGCGGGATTCTACTGTAGTATGATATGATAAGAAACTTTAACAAATCAAGGAGAATATTTTCCTTATTATCCAAGTCACCGATTTTATGGAAAAAACTTGGAAATCAATGATTCATGCTTATAAGCTAGGCTAAGCAAATTTAAGGTCGAAGGATGAAGTTCTGTAAATATTAAAACAGAACCTTGAGAAAGCGTTCAAAATCAAGGTTCAACCCTTTTCTACTTTGGAATATGAAAAAAATAGAGTTTCATTTCTTCAACGAAAAAAAAACCATGAAATAAAAGAAAAACTTTTTAAAAGTAGCAGACGGAACAGTTTTCACAAGCAGCAAACTGTTCTTCATATGATATTGAAATAATATTCAAGAATAAATTTTCTACGGTTAGTAACCAAATTCACAGTTTTATCCGTCTTTTGTGTGTATATATTCTGGAAAAAGAAACAACAGTAAACAGAGTCAATGATGTCAACAAATTGTTTTTGGTCACGAAATTTGTATCGAACGAATCGTTTAAGTCAATATGACCGACTGGAAGTGATTGAATGCCTGAATATTTAATCTAAAGTCGTGGAACAATGGATAATAATCAACGAATTAGCCTAGAGAACGAAATAAAATAAAATCAGCACCATCGATTTCTACGATAACATTTTCTACATGAATATTATTGCGATTCATGCCTGTAAGTTATAGTGTTTGAGGCTCGTTAAAGACGGTAGTAATTGACATACGTGTAAATATTTTTTAATAGTCATACGTACGAGGGATTGTTGAAAAGTTGTTCGAAAAATAAAATCTACAAAATTCTTGCAAAACACGAAATTTTTACTGTACAGATCGAAATTTCGTAATTAAGAATTTCGCTTTGCCTTTAAACTCTGCTCATGATGAGAGTCTACTATATTTGATTTTGTAACGCAAAAAATTTTCCCCTGTGGCGCATTTTTTCTTGGAACACCACTAAACTCTAATTGAAATTCACCTTTATCTCAATTTTTATTGCTAATTACTGTCCAAGAAGTGAAATTTTGTTCACAAACCGAAACATTATTCACGAACCGAGGCATTTTTTGCACTCAAAAGTAGTTCACCCGAAGCGTTCACAAATAGAGGTTCCACTGTATCCAGAACAAAAAAAAATGATTTGGTTCTTTCGGCCACCTGGCAAGCAGGCCTTTTTATATGCATATTTCATAATTTAAAGAAAAAGCCCTTTTTTTGTGGACCAATGCTTTGAAAGTATGTACAGGGTCCAGTAATTGCTAGGACGGCTCTGCAGATCAAGAGCCATACATTTATGGAAAAAGTTACTTAGATCCAAAATATCAAACACCAACACCAGAGGTTATCTACACAAAAGGTTAAGATAATTTTGGTTTTTTTAAACAGTAAAATTTATTGAGAAGTCGGTAAATTTTACAGAGAGAAGAGTAAGTTTAACTACGAAGTCAGTCGATTTGATTAAATTATCGTTAACCAAATTTTATTTGAAAATCAGTAAACTTTACTCAAAAATCGGACATTTACACTGAAATAACTGTAAGTTTCACTAGGATCCTATCGTATCTACCAAACACCCAATGAAGTTTTTTGAAAAATTCTTACAGTTCACAGAAAGAAAAAAATAGTAAAAATAGTTAAAATTGCGTCAACCTATGAAAATAGTTGTTTAACCATGCTTATTCTTCTCAAAACTTACTACAAACGTACTTAATTCAACTATTAAATGGTCAAAAATGTAAATGTTTGTGTAGTAAGTTTTGAGAAGATTTTACCACGTAAGCATGGTTAAACCACTATTCTCGTAAGTTGACGCAATTTTAACTATTTTTTTTCTTTCTGTGTTGACTTACGCTTCATTCGACTTTTCGCACACCCCACATAGTTGCCATGATCACACCGCCTGACATACAAATATTTAATTTTAATGAAAATTCACTTTGTGTTGTTATTTTCTTCTTATTATTATTTTCCTGTAGCTTATCGATCAGCAAAACAACTTTTGCCGTCAGGCAGTCTATCGGAGCTTTTCTCGTTAAACTTGGGCTCTGAACTTTTCCACGTTTATGTCAATTCAATTTTTTTCCATTCCGTTGTCTGCTTGTAGTCTGCAATACACTCATTAGAATCGGTATTTACTGTCGACATAATTCTGTTGAATTTTTTAAACTGTCTGTAAAACAAGACGAGTTTCGTTCATTTGACGTTCTCTACAGAGAAGAACATTACGATTAAAAGTTGGGAATTGAAAGAATATATGAAAAAAAACAACACGAAATAAACATAAAGAAAAGAAAAATTAGTACCTCGAGATTGTGGACTAAGAAAACAAAAATTACATTAGGAAAAACTAATTTAGCTAACGGTTCAGATCAGTTCATACATAGATATATCGCCATGATATGTGGGACATGACATGGAAAAATAGCAATTTCCACAATTACTAATGGAGTTGAATCTACAGTGAACTGAAACTGAATTTAAGAACATTAAACGCTTTTTATTCGTACTATAGAGAAATATACATTAGAGGGGACAGAGTATGGACGATGAAGTTAGAAATCAAGTTGAAATTGGAGTCACCGTCAGTTCATGTAAACAGCCATTGGCAATTTAATGCCATGATTTTCAAATGTAATCATGGCTGAAAGGTTGTCCCTTCGGTGGGGAATCTTCCAAGAAACTCTCAGTACACCTTCAATCGTTAGCTTTACGACTTTAACTTCATATCCCGATCACAAACTTGAACAATTTTAGTATGTATTCATTATTCGATCGGCTTATGACATCAAGTTACATGAATTTTCTATGTTGAAACAAGGTTTATGGAAGTTTTAATATACTAGAATCATTTTATGAAAAAATAATTTTTTATGTAACGATTTTTGGTATTAGCAAATACAAATTAATCAGGAAATAGTTCGACATTATTGAGAGTCCTTCAGTGAAACTTTGACCTAAATAAGATTCTGCACGCAACTAGTGGTCATGATGGTAAAAAAAACAATAGTTGTATAAAAAAAATATATTGAAAGTTAAATTTGTATTTTTTTCAAAAATACAATTTTTAGCAGAAAATACGTTTTATTATTTAAATAAATACACAGAATATTGTAGCACCGAAATAGGCCGCTGATTTCACCATGATTACCTTATGGACAATAACATAACCAGGGTCTAAACGAGGGGCGAAGGGAGCCGGGTGCAGCTATCAACGAATGCCAAAATTTTCGCTCAGCCAAATGTGAATTTCAGATGAATACAAAATGACTTATTTGATTAAAACTTTTGTATCCTGAGTTTCAAGCGCTTGTAAAATTAACAACAAGCCAATCGACTGGAAAAACATGGAGTTGCGCTTCTTTGGAGACTGTTAGGATTTCAATTTTAGGGTATATATTTGACCTTGACACCGAAAATTAACCTACGACGATGTTTTTTCTTTAAATTATATGCAGGACATTTTTTTATTAAATTACCGTCACAATTTTTGTTGTATTCTAAAGATAAAAAACTCCACTTTTTTTTGTTTTGTCCCTAAAAAAAATTAATTGAAGCAGATCTTCCCTCTGATCGGTGTTTCAATTTTTTTTTTTGGAAAACAAAAAATAATTAGTTTTATCCTCTGAGATAGTTTTAATAACGTCAATCTTTTTAATTTAATAAATTACATATCTATTTTTCTAATTGAAAGTTAATACCAAATAAGGTTTTTAAACATAAAACTTTCCATTAATAATTACGTTAAAAAATTTCCGACACGCGTCATTATTTAACTGGAATTGTTAAAGAGGTTTTATATAAAAATCTTTTTCAACTTTTCCCTTGGTTTTAAATTGTCCAGCATCCATTACGCATAGAAAAATACAATTTTATTGACATAAGAACGTATCTATGAAATAATTTATGCACAGATTAAATTGATGTATTTGCATCATTGATGTATTTGAAAAAGGGAACACTGTGTCAATAACAAATTTTCTTACTATAAAAGTTATGCTCGAACTTACTTATTTGAATGCACACAAAACACACAGGGGTGAAATATCCTCTATGCAACATTAATATAGAATATTTTCCTATTGCAGTAAGAATGTTAACGCATATTTAAATAATTCTAGAGTACTTGTAGTCGTTCTTATAATATCTGAATGTTTTAATTTTCCGATAATTACATTTCATGAGACAATGTCATCACGCAACACATATTGTTAATGTGTAAATTCAGGTTAGATTTTTTTCTATTTTAATTGTCATTTTAATTTTTTCTGAAGCCATCACATGGACTACCATCTAACTGAAATCAAATGAACTATTTTTTAAAAAGAATTTCCTTATACCCACAGTGTTTTTTCCCCATTTTTTCATGAGTTTTTTTTAAATTCTCACAAAGAAAAGCTTTGACAAGTCGCTTTCCGATGTTTATTGTTCCGCCTGAAAAATTGTCAATCGACACGCAATCATTTGAAGACCTACCTGAATATAGTTAGCCCCATATTTACCAACTGGACCTGTCAAATGAGATATTAACGTCAACATAGGTAACAGGTTTTACCCATTTCCATCATTATTATTATTATTTTCCTTTCTGGTTTTGTTTTTCCTTTTGTCTCATTGTTTGATTAATGCCAAATTGCGGTAGTTTAACTTCTTTGTATTGTACTATATATGTGAATAATGTATCCGCATATTAATTTATAATTAGCATAAAATTCTTTTTTTTTTGTTGTGTTAACTGTGTTATACCTCGTCACTCGTCAGGGTAGTACTGCTAATACGATTATGTATTAAGAGCTTAAGGTAAGCATATGGCATGTTGACCTGTTTTTCCCATCGAGTACATAAAGTACCCAATAATTTATTTTCACGGTTACCAGAACAATTTTAATACTCAATGATAGTGTCGCGGGGCCAATTAAATAAATTTAAATTAAAAAGCCCTTTTGAATACAACTATGTCACCGTATTTTTCAAAACAGTACGCAAATAATTTCTTCAAGACCCCCAAAACTATCCTTCGGGTCTCAAAAATCAAGATTTGTTGCGGATGTTAGTTTTGTCCATTTATTAAAATCATATAGATCAGAGATGCTCAACAATGACGTCATAAAAAAACTCGACTCCAGAAAGTTACAAGCTTTACTTGTGTTTGATTTAAAAATTTGTTTGTGGTCAGCAGGTAAAAAGGGCTATGACCTGAACGCTTCCGCTATAGAGAATTAAGGAGCCTCCACACGTTCAATATTACTTGACAAGTATTATTGTTGAAAATTTTCGTCAAGTAACATTGATGGAAATTGCCTGCAAACGTAACATTGAAGAGCATCCAAACGATCAATGTTACTTGAAACATGAGTCATTCAAGTAAAATTGTCAAGTAACATTGAACGTGTGGAGGCGCCTTTAGAAACAAAAAATATTTTAAATGCACTAACAAATCTACAGATAAAACAAAAGACACTTTGAGTCATAACTCATAACATTAATTTCACCATATTGATTTTCCTAGTTTAACTACACGTAATCTAAACGTTCCAAAAAATAGAATTTTTTCCGATAAACCAAAATGTAACTTCAATTCTTTCCCATTTCTTCAATAGAATTTTTTTTATCGTTTACTCTTAATAAATTTATTTTGATGATTAATAATAGAAATACTTCTTTGTGATATCCTTTGTTAGATTTTTACTGAATCTCAATTTTCTTTAGCAAATCAAGCGATTAAGACAAAGCGATTTCAATTGCATTATATGCGATTATGAAATTAAATGAATGACCTTTAATCGTCGCAATAAAAATATTTACGGAATTCTTATTAATTTCATTTAATTGTCGGTTTTTTTTATTGTCATGCCAGCTGAGAGTTTACTTTTATGACATTCAGATTTAAATTACTATCTCTGAATATGTGTTAGTCAGGTGAATATAAAGGGTGGTTAAATTTTAAGGGCCGATGTTGAATGTGAACCACACCTAAACGTCAAGTTTTTTTCTGCATTTCATTTGACATTTCTCAATTTCAGACTAACTCAATTTGAACCATGGAAAGATACACAATCGAATGGCCGCCGCGACCTCGGCGGCACACCTCCATCCGATGGTCCAAATTTTCGATGACGCTGAGGCATAATTGAGGTTCTATGCCGTTAATGTGCCGAATTATCTCATCCTTTAGCTCTTGAATTGTTGCTGGCTTATCGACGTACACCTTTTCTTTCAAATAACCCCAAAGAAAGAAGTCCAACGGGGTTAAATCACATGATCTTGGCGGCCAATTGACATCGCCACCACGTGAGATAACACGGCCATTAAATTTGTCGCGCAAAAGAGCGATTGTTTCGGTAGCTGTGTGGCAAGTGGCACCGTCCTGTTGAAACCACATATCGTCCACATCCATATCTTCCAATTCGGGCCATAACAAGTTCGTTATCATCTCACGATAGCGAACACCATTCACAGTAACTGCCTGACCGGCCTCATTTTGGAAAAAATACGGCCCGATGATGCCGCCAGCCCATAAACCGCACCAAACAGTCACTCTTTGTGGGTGCATTGGTTTTTCGACAATCACTCTTGGATTATCATTCGCCCAAATGCGACTGTTCTGCTTATTGACGAATCCACCGAGGTGAAAATGTGCCTCATCACTGAAGATGATTTTCTTCGAAAATTGATCGCCCATTTTCATAATAAGCCTGAATAACTTTAACGCGTTGCTCGATTGTGTATCTTTCCATGGTTCAAATTGAGTTAGTCTGAAATTGAGAAATGTCAAATGAAATGCAGAAAAAAACTTGACGTTTAGGTGTGGTTCACATTCAACATCGGCCCTTAAAATTTAACCACCCTTTATAACAAATAATGGAATGAAAAACACTCGTTAGTTTATCAACATTTGACCTAATGCCGTTGATTGATGGAATTATTCACAGCTAGAATATAAAATTAGAATCTTTGTACCCACAATGAATATACCACTTATTGCAATAGCATTTGTACTTTTAAATTATTTTTTTTATTTTGTTGTACTGATGATTGTTGACCCTTCATAAACCTTAATGCGTCAACGGTTCGACTTCAAATCGGTTTATGTAATATCATCAATTAGGAGCTCAATTATCATAATTGCTGTCTTCATGCAAATCAAGTTGTCATAGTAAAACCTAAATATTATGATTTTATTTTTTATTGGTCATGTTAGCTGCCTTGCACTACCGTATCTACCAAAAAGTCTAAAAAAAATAAAAATATTCTGTCATGTACATTAAAAAAACAATATTTGTTATCGTTACACCCTCTAGATAACCTGCTATTCGTATGGGTCGTTATCAAATTAATATTTATCAGAGACGGCTTGGAACCAAATAATGTGTGGTCAATAAACTCGAGATAAGTTGATGGTCATATTCATGTGATACAATTAATGCAAAAACATTAATTTGTTATTGCCATAATGGGCAGAAATTCCCTAAACTCGCATTTGTAATAAGAAACGAACACTAACAGCATCGGAAGTCACTGCTACATAGGCGCGACTTAAATTTCGAAGAAAGATTTCAACCGTCAACAAAGCAGACGACATAAATTCTACTTGAGGAGATTAAAATCACAAAAAATACTTTTTTAATCCGGACAGTTCACAATATTTCTGAACACTAGTATGTGGGAAAGTTATGTAAAATGATATTCTCAACACTTTTTGTTTAAAGAAAAACGCACGCTCTAGGATAAACTGTTGGCTCGCCGTGGTAATGTATGGTGAATTAACGTACAGACAAAAAATGAGTTCCTCGTTTAAATTTTCCTTTGAAAATATTGTATTTAGGCAAGGGGAAAGGGGAGTGTGATCGTGGAAGGGATGTGAGGGGAGGCCGCATCTAAATAGAAGATTCATTTTTTATCTGTTCGATCCTAGAGCGTGCGTTTTTCTATAAGGACGAACTAGTTTGGCCTAAGCTTAACTAGTTTATCCTAAAATGCTTAGGCCGAGCTAGTTTAGCCTGAAATCGGGTTTAGCCGGTAATATATGCACTGTAGAAAATGAATTTGAATTTAAACCGAAAAATGGGGTAAAAACGGGTTAAATTTACAAAAAAGTCGTAAAATTCCAAAAAAAAATCAGAATTTAGCTCGCACACCATTTAAGTTGGAAAATCACCCAAAAAAACATTAATCTTACACTAGAAATAGGGTAATTTTAAACTTTGCGTAAAATTTCGACCAATATTCATATTTTTACTCTCATTTTGGTGTAAAAACACGCTCACAGGGTATTTTTGCATTATTGAACGGACAATTTCATTATTGCACAATGCAGTTGACGGATATTCGCTCTGTCTTAATGGAGCTATGTTGCCTTAACCTTATAATTCGCATAAGGTTTGTGGCATCGGAGTATAAATACTCGAATCGAGTTTTACTCCACCAAAATCATGTAAGCCTGCGTGGAAGCTGGTCAAGCAGGCTCTGATGACGGTGAGCTAGCTTTCCATACCAGAAACAGGCTCCTGATGGGTTTTCTTGGCATGGGAAATTTGGATGTGAAAACATCCGCAAAAATAATATAATTATTATTTTTTGTTTTTGCAGACCGTATAAGCCGAGAAATTCTAATACCATTTTCGGTGTAATTTTAAAAAAATGTCGTAAAATTACACCTTAAGACGCGGTTTTGCTACCAAATAGGAGGAAAATTACAACAAAAATGTGGTAATTTTAAACACCCATGGTAGTAATTACACTATTTTCGGTTTAATTTTAAACAAAAAATGTCGTAAGTTTACACCAGTATTGTACTCTTACGTCTTATTTATTTTAAAGTTCCCCCGTAAAAGTGGTTTTTGTACGCCACAAAATGAGTAAAAATACATAGCTTTTAAGCCATTACGACTCGGTTTAATTTTACTACTATTATAGTAGGAAAATGGTTTCCTACTATTTTAGTGGTAAAATTACAATAAAATTTTCTAGAGTGTGCATTGCTTGGATGCGCATCCAAAATACTGCTTCAATTTGTAATCTTAAATCAAACTATCAAAGAAGATCCCAATATACCAACAGTAATCCCGACATCTTTGCTTTAAAGTGCGATAATTTTCAATGTCAGACAATGTCTACACTTTCATTTCGGTTATCGAACTATTTATCACTACCATATGGGACTAAAATTTGATTAAACTAGCAAATAGTCTGGTCGTTCACCTTAAGAGTTGTTGATATTTTTCACCGAATACTACAATACCTAGTATTAACTTAAATAGTTCGACTGGAATTTTTGAATAACTTGAATTTTTAGACTTAAATTCTATTGGTGGAAGTGAAAAAGTTCATTTTTTCTATTCAGTACTTTTCTACACTATACCATGTTTCTATCATCAACTAGACTGAATTTAAATTTAAGAGTAGCTCAAAAGTTAAACTGTGACATTTGAGTAAAGCTTGAAAACAAATCCCAGATTGTTGATTTTGATCAAACATGAGTTTAAATTTAAGCTTGGAGATGAAATTGCAAATTTTGCTTGGAGATTAAATGGGGAGTAATTAATTTGATCTAAACCAGGTTTAAATTTGGGCATCCTTTAGAGGTCAAACCAAAAGAAACTTGTTGTTAAGTTTAAGGAGATTAAACAGCTTATAAAGATTAAATGGCGTTTTCAACAGTTTGGTATATGCTCTAAGTTTAAATTTACGGTTTTTCATGATTAAGCGGCAATTATAAATTAATTTTAGGGGTTAATGTGCGATTGTCTAAAAATCCAATTTTTCCCAACCGTCTTAATATGTGATATATTTCATAAATAGTCTCTTATTCGAAATTTTTGCACGATTTAAACTACTTTTTCACTAAACAGCTTTTGATACTAAAAATTGGAATTCGAAAAATCCACCCGATAACAAGAAAATTTCATGCTATTGAAATCGTATTTTAAATCGATTTATCAAAGGAAATTACAAGCTTTTTTTTTTTTTTTCAAAAACTATGCCGTCTCGTGAATTACTTCGATAAGAAGAACTGATAAAATATTTACTGTGTCTGAATCGTATTTAAGTACTATTAGACCTACAATTATCAATCGTGTAAGTAAAGCAGACCTAATAAGGTTAAGGAAAATATTAGAAAAACGGTTAAGGGAACCAGAACAAAACCGAGCCATCCAATAGACAAGTAAATAAACATCAGGCCAGTTTAGTAGTGCTGATAAAATGTCTAGTTTTCTTGTGATTATAAAATTTTCGTAGACAAATATTTACATTTACAATACTAAACGATACAAATAATATTACTCGCACGTTTTCGAATGGTAGCTTTTCTAGATGTTATTTGAAAGAGTGACAGTGAAAAAGTGAGATAGAATTTTTGTTTATTCTTTTTTATTATAATACATTTAGAAAACTTACAAAAAATTGACATAAATTGCTTATCTTTGCTGAAGTCGTAAGATTTACTTGTGAGATTTTTTTTTTGCGAAGTCAAATAATTGAAGGCTGGATTGTGTCATCGCCACTGCCTTTTCAACCTCAAAAATCTGCTGTGTAATCTTCTCTAATTATAATTAGGAATAATACTGGTATATGATGTACCATTTTTTTGATGATTTCTGACTTTTTCGTGCGCATTTCAATTGGATGACATCAAAAATTAAAAACGAATTCCAAATTAAACATTGGCTAGACAGCCTGCAGTAAAAAATTGCACTTCCGCTCCATCCGAATTTAGAATTTCTTAATAAATGCAATCTTTAAGATACAAGATATAAAAAACCACTGGAAACCTGTTCAATAAAAATCTCTTTAATTGGCCATCCACGTGATATCAATGACAAATTAATCTGCATAAAACTTGAAAATTGGCCACCAACTTCAAATTTAACGATTTTTTCTATCCAGCTGTAAGCGATTGAGTCACCATCGCGAAAATTGAGTATCTTTCAAAGATTTTGCCAAGACGAAACATGTTGAGTCGCGTCGTTTGTTATGTTTTGAAGTCGGAAAACTGGTTTACGTTACGTTTGGACGCAGTCCGAGGTCTTTCAGTTATTTAAAACAGTCCAAAAAAGAAAAAAAGATGAACGCTTGTCTTATGACGCTTACGAATGGTGCTTTATGCGAATATTCGTCTTAATTTTAACAGGTATCGTAAAAAACCTATAAACAGAAGCGATACGATCTTATCTAATGTTGGAAATAAACATATTTCCGAACTGGTAAAATATGTAAATATTTAGGATCTACGATAACAAGTGTCAAAATTAGAGATACGAAATTTTATTTATGGAAAACATTCGAGAAAAAAATCTAACGCGATGATTTTAAATAGAATGACTATTTGATTTTTTTTTTCTGTGAACTTTTATTATAGTTTGACTCTGAATAATAGTTGAAAAAGAGCTAATAGCGAATTCGAATTACAGATATTAGAGTATATACTCTGGAGTCGAAAAATGCCTGCTTTGTAACAACTTTGTTAGAAAAAATTTTCGGTTCAATTTAAAATCTAGGCCGAGCAATTTTTGATCAAATAGAGCAGGCCATTCGAATGCGCTCAATCCTCCGACCATTTGAACTTATGTGGGATAGTACCTTAAGACTCAGAACTCATTGTTAGTAAAATACATTAATAATGCACACTTGGCGTGTTTTTTTAATATTTTAAAGCTATGCAAAATAGGAAGTAATTGAAAAAGCGATCTGTAGTAAAACAGCAGTGAAATAGTAAACACAGTCGCCGGTTTCTGTTTGTGAATGTAAAAACTCGAGAACGAATTGGTTGAAATTTAAAAGTCCAGTAATGTCGTACGGACTGTCGATTAAATACGTCACCTTAATTTCAGTAGTTTTAGACTGCTCGGATTTTTTTTGTATGAAGTTTTGTATCGCTTGGGACCTTGGGACAAAATTTCACATTACGAATGCCAGGTTAAAAGAAATCAAATGAATATCAAGAATATATTCGAGAAACGGAAGATCATATTCAAGAAACCGTGTGCTATGCAAGGTTTTCCGCAAATATCTGCGAAAAACCTCGCATAGCACGGTCTCCTACAACACGGTTTTAGAGCGAAACTGTGCTATAGGAGGGTTACCTGTATTATTAATAAACCTCCCATATTCGACCGTCTATCCACCTCCCAAGTAGCACAAAAGGTCAAAAAGTGGTCGTCGCGACAATAAAGTGTCGATGTTAAAGTCGCTACGACCACTTTACGACCTTTTGTGCTCTTTGGGCTGTGAAGGCAAAAACCCCTGAATGAATTACGCTCTACCCAATCTTTTCTCTCTAAATCTTACCAATAGTTTTTTTTTGTTACAAATTTAATTAATAAAAATAATAAACTTCATGATTTGATATTAATAAATAATCTTCTCTTATCATTGCAGGAACCTGATTAACGGCTGTTAAACTAATTTTCTAAAAAAAAGTGTTTAAACAACAACTTCTTGTAAATATAAGATAATTATTTTATTTAAAGGTAAAAAAAAGAAATCAGAAAATCTAAAAAGCAACAAAAGAAGAATTCAAAATATTTAGATCGCGCAAATATTTAATTAATTGATTAATATTATAAGACTGAACAAAATTTAATTGATAAGAAGTTAACATAGAAAACTTTAAATCGTGACATTCTATTGATCTCAAATCTGTTGATTTTAAACAAAAATAAATCAAATACATTAAAACACAAATAAACATACAAAAAAAATTAGATATTTTAAAAGAAGTAAAAAAAATATCGTTCGTTATATTAAATAAATAATAATTAATTAATTTCATCTTATCACTCGACAACCAAAGATTTATTATTTATTTACGAAATATTTTTGTTGTTTATAAATATTTATCGTCTGTTGTGTATAGTTTAAACTACAAATATAAGGAAACGAAATTTCAATAATTTCCAACGTTAATTTAATCTAAAACTAAATAATAGAAAAAGTAAACAAAAAAAAGCGATAAGAAGCGGTTAAGAAAGTTTTGTGGGACACGATCAGCTGAGTAAAGGAACAGTCCTAGCGAAGACAACAACGACAACAGGAAGAAACTAAGGGACCTTAACCAATACACACACAAAAAAAACAAAAGGAAAAAAGCAGAAACAAAGAGGTCCAGGCCCTCGTATAATGTTCAATACTTTGGCATCATATCTACTTGGAACTTCTAACACTAGTGCTAATAGTGATCAAGGAATACAAGACGCCGGGACTAATACGAGAAACAACGAGAATCCATTATCCTCGATTCAAAGTGAGGATAATATTCAACTAAGGGCCATTTGTTGTGAAGACGAAGACGACGACTGGCTCCTTGTCGATAGAGAAGGTAATTCAAATGGTTTCAATTTCATTAAATCTAACTAAATTTTTTTTTTTTTCTAAAAAGTTTAAAAAGTCTTTGGGTTCTATCGTAATTCTATCGATTTGTTTGAAAACCTTAACATTTTTTCTAACATTTATAACTTCTTTCCGTTTTACGGATATACAAAAATACTTGGCCTTGAAAAAGTTTATAAATTTTCGACAGGCGCATAAGACAAATTTTTCATTTTTTACATTTAAACATAACAAAAGCTATAACTGCCAATCTGGCAATCATTGGAGACCCGTATGGTGATATTCGTATCAAAATTCGAACAGTTATACCAAAATTCCACTTTGAAGTCAAATTTTCCAATAAGATTTTTTAAAATTTATTCCAATCGGATTTTGATGTATGGGAGTTTTATGTAAAATGATATCCTAAATAACTTTTGTTCTTGGACTTTTTTGATAAGATGCACCGTTTTTGAGATATTCACAAAAAACGTTTTCGTTCGTATTGGTCCATTTTTGCCCATTAACGAACTTAGCCTCGCATTTTACGAAAAACGGATCTGTGCAAACTTTCAAGTCTGTAGCTCAATCCGTGCGCCCGCAATCCGCGCCACAGACAGACAGACGGACAGACAGACAGACGGACAGACGGACGGACATGCAAAAATTAAATATTTTTATCATTCTAAACACACTGGTGTAATTAATTTTTTTGTGCGATGACGGGATCTTGGCGTTACAAACGGTAAGGCAAAGTTAATATACCCTTTGGTTTCACCATACGGGTATAAAAAGACTGATAATATCGCGAATATACAAACTAACTCTACAGTTATAACGATTGCATATTAATTGCATTGGCGGAACTACAAAAATGTTAGATTTCCCCTTAAAACTTTTTTTGTAGTCACACAAATTAAAACTAATTTTAGGTTAACAAAATTTGAAAGACTTTTTTTAGAAGACCAATTTTGAAGGAGACCCAAAGGCTTGATCTTCAAATACCTCTGCGATCAATTGATTATGACAGACAGGGTTTAGAGGAGGGGGGTTGATTTTAATGAGCAAAAATTTGTTTCCTAGGTATCTCATTTTTTAACAGTTCAAGACGTAGCAGAAGAGGGGGCAAGGTGGAAGGGGAATTATAAATCTCGTCCAAACCTATCCAATGGTCAAAACCATTTTAAAATTGAAAAACTTTGATTTTAAAACAAATCGAGTTTGTTTTTTTATAAAATCGATGTCGAAATTCCCTCAAATTTTCCATTGATTTTACAGCAAACATAACTCCATTGATTTTTCCCCCATTTCGTTCAATTTTCAGAAGAAGAAAGTCTACCGAGAACTGATTCGGAGGAAGAGCTACCATTTGTTGAGATCAAGAGGAGCCCCCTAACTCAACGACCGAATAACAATTTACGACATCGCCGAACCGGAAGTGGTGGCAGCAGCTCCAGCAATCTTAGTCCATCTCAAGATGGTGTATCGCAGCAACTGTACTGCGTCTCACCAAATGGGATTCATCCACCCGCCTCCATGGAAGAATCATGGTTCGTGACACCGCCACCATGTTTTACTTCAACGGGACCAGTCCATATGGAGACCTCTCCATTAGAGAATCTACTGATTGAGCATCCAAGGTAATGACCCTTGTTTTAATCCGTAATATCCACTTTGGGGAATTTGGTGTTTCTTTTGGTAATGTGGCAACCGTTTTGTCTTTAATCTTGGAATCAGAACAATTGAAAAAAAAAATTTTTTGTATTGAAATTAGTTTTGTGGGGCGAACATTTAATGTAACGATTTTTTAAATAAGAGTAGAACCTCGGTTTATAAACAATTCGATTTATGAACGACTTTTAATCTAAAATTGACTCAGTTTTTAAACTTTTTTCAGTAAATTTTAATCCCCACTAAAGATATTGTCTGATGATGCAAAAGAATTTTCAATTTAATCCGTTGTTCATAAACCGAAATTCAACTGTAAAGATTCCATTTAAATGACCAATTACTTTTTGTCTTTCACAGCATGTCAGTTTATCATAGTATTAGAACCATGCAGGAAAATGAGGATGATTTAGTCGTCCTGGATATCACCCTCGAAGAAGCCGAGGCTGATCCTGTTGCTGAAAGGAGTCCCGTTCATGTAAAATACATCAAACAAATTTTTTTTTTAAATTTTGACAAATGTAAATATTTTTTAGACTACTCGTGTTGTTCGTAGCCGAGCTGAGCGTGTTGAGCATTTAACCCAACAGCAAATTAAGCAGGGCGTTCTACAACGCAACGCACAAAAGGTACATTATCAAAGTTTAATTCAACAAAAACAACAAGAAAAATCTTTCTGAAAAGTACATTAAACCGATTTTCACGTAAATCTGGCTTTAACGTTCATTTTTTCACTTGCGATTTTTTCTTGAACTTCTCTGCATTTCTTCTGAATTTTATTCAGAATAAATTCTGCGAACTTTGAGCAATAGTTATCAAAATTTGAATTTATTTCGTTGATTTTGTATGAAATTCCAGTTCCTGCGACTTTCTGGAAAAAAAATATCAGAATTTGGTATCATAATGTAAACGGTTGTGAAACGTGAATTCAGTGTCGCAGACTAAAATTCGCAGAATAAAGTGTCTGATGTAAACGGCGCCTAAAAACAAAACATTAATATTTTTTTTTATTTAAAAAAACACTAAAAAAGTAAAACATGTACATTTTTTCAAAGTAATATTCATTTTTTCAAAGTAATAATTAATTGAATGAAATGACAATTTTTTATAATTTAGAACCATGACAAGAAGACACGCCAGATCCTTTGCCGTGGAGCTATAGATCGCGGCAATAAGGTACGTGACTTCAACAGCAAGGGCGGCCGCCAAAAACGCCGATCTGACATGCAACACTGTATGACAATTAGCCGTGCCAACAATAATCGTAAATGTTAAATTCAACCCATTGCAATTCACAAGCAATTAGCAAATTTCAACATTTGTATCGAATTCAGGGACGACATTGACGGCGATATATGAAAACGGCTATGCTATATTTGGACAACGGCTTTACAACAAAATTAAAGAAAAAAAAACTTTAAACTATAAAAAAAAAAACAAAATAAAATGAAAATTACACAAAAAAATAATTTAAAACATTTTGTAGCTTGTAGAAAATTTCAATATATGAACCCAATTTCACATGTAAGCAAAACAAAATATGTAAATCAAGTGGAAAAACATCTTTGATTACTGATTGTTTGCTATTTTGTCGAATGATGATTAAAGAAATAATAAATTATTGAAGAACTATGACTAAAATTATTGTGATAAGTAACGGTATATATTGTGAAAGATCAGCAAAAGAAAATACCAGAAATGTTTTTCATTGTAAGATAAAAAAAAAGAATCTATGAAAGAATATTCGAACAACTCTTCAAATTTCAGCATGGGACAACACGTGGCTGAGTCGCGTTTAAATTGTGTTCATTAATATTAATTGATTCTACCTATATTTGCACTGTATGATTAATTTAATCTATGAACATTAATTGTATGTTGCAAACGTCTTTCACTTGCTAATCCTTTTATACGAAAATTCACAAAAGCAATTTACATAATTTTTTGGAAAATTTGAAATAATTACCTACTGTTCAAATTAGCGATTTCACATCAAATGAGTCAAAATTTTACTGACGATAATGAATTTTGGTAGCTTTAATTGTTTAAAAGAGATTTTGAAAAACCTTAAAGCGCGAAATGTATTTTAAACTAAATTTCAAAATCCTTCAAGAAATACATTTGCCTATTCACCTCTCTCTTATACCTAAAAGATGGAAAATACTCTGCACAAAAGCTTTCAAGTCATAGCTCTTCTCAGCGAAAGCTATACAAATGGCACAAATTCAAAATCTTTAGGAAAAAAATTTAAAAATTGCGTTAAATTTTTTGGATTTACTGTAATTGAAATTGTATTTGAAAAGTTAATTCTTAATTATTCCTGATTTTTGTCAACCAAATTATTAAACTTATTATTTCAAATTGGCTAGAATTAACGTTTATTGGCAAAGAATTTGTAGAATCGATGCAGAGCCATTTAACAAAAATATTTAAATTGTGTGTAGACTCACTAAATATTACTCTTTCAGTTCTGTGATTCCAACAAAAAATTTTACAAAAATCTCCATTTAGGAAATCGTAGACTGAATATTTTTTGCCGTGTGAATTCTAATAAACACGCGGCAAAATAATACATACTCGACAAATAATGCATTATTCTGCCGCGTGTTTATGGCTCTGCATCGATTCTAGTATTTTCCATCGTTTAGATATAAGAGAGAGATGAATAGGCCGAGGAAATTTGAATAATAATTTGTAATTCTTTATTTTTAAAAAAATTCTAAAATTTGTATCTAAAAACTGCTAGTAAAATAGAGACAACAGGGCACCAATCATGTCTTCCGACGCCTCTCTGTCTTTCGACTTCGACGCAACTTTTAACTCTTGGCTTCGCCATATCTGCAGCTTGAAATTTCGCGGAATCGTCATTATGAATCGAAACTGTCACTCCAGGAAATTTGAAGATGCTGATATGGCGAAGTCAAGAGTTAAAAGCTGTGTCGAAGTCGAAAGACAGAGACGCGTCGGAATACATGATTGGTGCCCAGAATTTTTAGCTTCCATCAAAGATTTTTTGTTCGATTTTTATTAAATAATTTCCAGTTTGATTTCGCTATCAAAAATTGTAAAATCCTTACCAAAGGAAAATACTTACCAAAACCGATTTTCGCATAAAGTAATCTTATTGTTCTTCACAAAACTTGTTTTTTATGATGATAGGCGTATCGTGAATATTTTCATCACTGCCGCTAAAAAAATATCCAAAAATTAAAAAAAAAACTGCCGAAGGCACAAACATTTAATAAGACTTGTGCTTAAGAGATAAAATTTAGATAAATATAAAATAAAATCACTCAATTGGTGCTTGATTGAATGAAAAAAAAATGAAAACCAAGTTTTGACGAATAATTGTAGCCTTTTTATAGGTTTTAAGCTCAACTGCCTTAAAATTTTGAGTTCTTTATCAAGTAAAAATTGGGTTCTACTTTGACAAGTCATTTCACATAAATATTGAAGTTAAGTAATATAAAAATATTTAAAAAAACTCAGCCACACCTACCCGTTTTGCTGATACTGCGGCTAGAAATTCGGGAAAAATAGCCAAATGTAGTGTAAAAATTTGAAGAGTGACAAGAAATTGCAAAAGTGAGATTTCAACAAACTTGTTTAAGCCCTCTGAGTTTAAACAAAGGATATTAAGATTGTTCATGATATGCGTTTATACATGATAGATGCATTCTAAATATTTCAAGAGTTTTAGAAAAGTAATTAAAAATAAAGATTTTATTTTAACCTTGAAATCGACTGTAAATAAAATTATATCATGTATGAAAAATCAATCCTAAATCAAAAAAAAGCAATTTCCATGAAAAACTACTAACATAAAATCTAAAATTAACATCATGTAAAATTATTTAAATTGAAAAACAAAAACAAGGAAAACAATTAATGAAAAACTAAGAAATTCTTTGTTAAAATTGGAGTGTTCATTTCTGTCTCATAATCTATAAGTATAATAATTAAAAAAAAATATATTGGTTTTTGTTATTAGTCTATTAAGTAGTTGCTTCATCAAAACTCTAAATACAAAAATAAACTAAATAATAATATTTATAGAAATATATTTATTAGAGCTTCAATAAACATAAACACGCACTCCAAATAATTGTTGTTTCTAGGTATTTTAAATTTATAATCAATAATTTTCATTAACTATAACTAAATAAATTGCAATCACTTTCACAAAAAAAAACCAACCCGAATGAATTTAAACACAGAAGAAAGCAACAATAGAAGTAAAGAAATTTTTGTAAAAAAATTACAATAAAGAGAATCTTACAAATTAAACATTACATAAGGAAAATGCACATATGGTAAGTTTGAAAACCCAATTTCAAAAAAAAAAAACAATAATAAAGAAATTGACGCAAAAAAAACTTTTAGATATATTATAAATGTACGTATTTTAATCATAAATTTTATCTATTAATAATTCTTAACTTTAAACAAAAAGAAACATCAATAATAATTTAATTTTACTGTATAAAATAAACAAAGAAACAAACAAAAAAAAATATCTAGAGTAATAATTTTAAGAGTCGATTTACTTCTCTTGTATTTTTTTCTTGTTTTATTTTACTGTGCGATTTTAACTTGTAAACGTATATAAGGATGAATTTAATGTTTCTAGCAAGTAATAATAATAATTATAAATAATTGTGTCTGAATACTATTTAATTAATGATAAACTATTAAATTGTATGGAAAAAATGATGAAAAAAAAAACTTAAAATATGAAATGGAAAAAAACAATATTTTAAATCGAAGAAAAAAACAATGTTGAAAAAAAGTTCAAAATATATTTAAAAAAAATAAAAAAAATTTGTTGCAAATTATTTTTTTGTTTTTGTTTTTAGTTTTCCGCAGTTTTAAACATAACAAAAGCTATAATTGCCAATCTGGCAATCATTGGAGACCCGTATGGTGATATTCGTATCAAAATTCGAACAGTTGTACAAAAATTCCACTTTGAAGTCAAACTTTCCAATAAGATTTTTTAAAATTTATTCCAATCGGATTTTTATGTATGGGAGTTTTATGTAGAATCACATCCTAAATAACTTTTGTTCTTGGACTTTTTTGATAAGATGCACCGTTTTTGAGATATTCACAAAAAACGATTTGGTTCGTATGGGGGTTACCCCCCCTAATGGTCCATTTTTGCCCATTAACGAACTTAGCCTCGCATTTTACGAAAAACGGATCTGCGCAAAATTTCAAGTCTCTAGCTCAATCCGTGCGCCCGCAATCCGCGCCACAGACAGACAGACAGACGGACAGACGGACAGACGGACAGACAGACAGACGGACAGACGGACAGACGGACAGACGGACAGACGGACAGACGGACAGACGGACAGACGGACAGACGGACAGACGGACAGACGGACAGACGGACAGACGGACAGACGGACAGACGGACAGACGGACAGACGGACAGACAGACAGACGGACAGACGGACGGACATGCAAAAATTAATTATTTTTATCATTCTAAACACACTGGTGTAATTCATTGTTGTGTGTGATGACGGGATCTTGGCGTTACAAACTGTAAGGCAAATCTAATATATACTTTGGTTTCACCATACGGGTATAAACAGTAAAAAATGGTCGTGAAAAGTGGAACTACAATAACTTTTTTAGTGAGTTTTTCTTTTTCAAACGTCTCTAAAAAGATAGGAAATATGTACGACCCATATTAAAAAATATTTCCCGGGATTATTTAATTTTGTGTTATAACTTATTAAACACTAAAAAATCATCATCAAATATGCAAAAAAAATATTCGATTCTGCTTAAAAATGCTGTGATTTTTTTTTCACCGATGGCGCATTTTTCTTTCAATAAAATTTCACAGTTTCAGTTGAATGAAAGAGTATAGGAAATTGAGTTCCTCCTCACATGGTTCTGTAGAGGTTTTAATTGAATTCATTGTATTACATTCCTATCGAACAATTTTACCTACGGCGCATATTTATCGTCTTTTCTTGCATGATATTCGTCTTAGCATATGTTTCGTATTTGCAAGTTCCGTTTCAGCCAACCTTCCTCAGGGTACCCCCCCCCCCCCTCCTTTCTTACAATCGTTCATCTTCTCACGCATTCACGAAAAATAAATACGTTCACCCTATGAAAATATCAGCAAAATAATCCAATATAAAAAACGTATACAAAATTGAATTTAAATAAATTACAGAACCTATTTGAACGTGTTGATAAGAAACGTCAAATTAAACGGAAATATTTGCCAGTTTGCAAAGATTCTCAACCTGCTCGTGAGTTTTAGGTTATTTTTAATTTTTTTGTACGAATAAACTACATAAACATTCCCGAAATGCAACGATTTTTTCAAATATTTAGTGGAAATAAATGCCCAATTTTTGGAGTGATTCATGTGCCAGCTTTGCCAGGTAATTTTTCAACATTTCTCACAAAAATAATACAGAAAATAAGATAGAATCTAGGTTGTCCAAATTATCAAGGGAATTTCAAAGCACTTGTAGCTAAATGCGTCCAAGAAGCCGAGATTTATAGCCGTTACAAAATGGTACAACATTTAAAAGATATTTTTGAATTTTTCGAATAATAATTAAAATTTGTTAGGACGCAATTATAATTGAAAATATGCATGACGTACCCTACGTACAAAACAATAAAATAGGACCAGAAATAATAGCTTCCATGGCACGAGTCGCAACGGAAGTTAAAAAGGTTGCATCGAAAGAAATGCCCTGCGGTATTCAGGTAAAATTTACAATAAAAAAATCTGAATTTATTCATTTATAGTTCACGGATTAGATTTTAGCTTGTGGCAACAAACAAGCCCTAGCAGTGGCCAAAGCATGTGATTTTCAATTTATTCGCGTTGAAGGATTTGTTTTCAGTCACATTGCAGACGAAGGATTTACAGATGCCTGCGCAGGTGAATTGCTTCGCTATCGAAAGAATATCGACGCAGAAAATGTCCTAGTGCTAACCGATATTAAGAAAAAGCACAGTTCGCATTCAATTACGGCAGATACTTCGCTTTTGGAAACTGTTCAAGCCGCTGAGCTTTTCCAAACCGATGGAGTGATCATAACTGGCAAAGCGACTGGACAAGCGGCTAGCTTAGAGGATTTGGTAAGGATTCATGGAAGAGTCAATACACCTATCTTGATTGGGTCAGGAGTGGACTTAAAAAATATCCGCGATTTTTTCCCAAAAGTCGATGGTTTGATTGTGGGATCGCATTTTAAAAAAGATGGCCATTGGAGAAACGATTTGTCTGAAAACAGGATTGAAACATTCATGGAAAAAATGAAGGAATTAAGAGAAAATCTTTAAAAAAAACCATAATTTTTTACGTCAAACGTCTTTAATCTTTTTTCGTTCCGATACATATCAAGAAAATTAAACAATCTCAAAAGAAATTCTTTGTAAACAGATTCATACGAAATTGACAAAAATTTTACATAATAATTGATTAGATTTTTAGTTTTTTAGAAAAATCTGCTAAAGAAGTCCATGATCCTCTGTCGCAAAGATAGTCCGGGAGCTGCATTACCATCTGATTTAATATCTGGAAATCGAAAAGGTTCAGGCTTTCTATTCTCACGTTCAACAATGTCTTCACCCAAATTCAGTTGTCGTCTACCATTCGAAGAGGTTTCGTCAAATTTTACACGTTTCTGGGGATGATTAGGATTGAAATTTTCTCTCGATTCTCCTCTGATTTCCTTAAATGTGTCATAATCAGTTTCTCTTCGATTATGCAGCCAAGTTTCGGGGGAATCCTCGTTCGAGCTTCCGCTGCTGTTGGCCCGAAGTGGATACAAAACATCCATTAGGGGAGTCTTTGATAATTCGTGATTGCAATCGATGTTATTTGTCCGGAAGAACGACTTTGTTTCCGAGAATCTATTTGCAAAACCATAGGTCGGATCATGTTCTTCTGGGCGACTTTGAGTATAGGGAGTTGTGTAAGTTTTGTTAACCTCCTGTGGAGGAGATTTCATAGTGCTTGTCTTTGAATGGGAAATCTTCACTGGCGGTGGGGTGAAGGGTTTTTTAAATAAACCGTCATCAGATTTTTTCGGAGTTCCAGTTAAAACCGAACCGAGCAAACGTCCCTCGGTGGTTTCTTCGAGTTTTCGCTTCAATGATTTAGTTTTGAAATTAAAACAGGATACTTGGTCTTCGTCCTCAGAGTCTGAATTCTCACCACAACGAAATACTGATTCGTAATCCTGAAAAACATAAATTTAAATAAATTGAAGATTAAGAACTTTGTAAATTGGCGGGGGAATGATGAAATCGACTAAAACTGACGTGTTTTGTGCAAAAATTAAGAAAAAAAAACTTTTAAATCCCAAAAACTGTTAATAAAAATCATTTTACTTACACACTTGCGTTTATTCGGGCTCAACACATAGTCGACATCGAAATTTTTCACATCTTTTTTCCTGTAAATAGAAAAATTCCACGTATTTCCTTGAAAATTCATACCTAAATCGAATGAGAGCCTCACCTGATTGGTTTCCGTTTGCTTGACTCCTTTCTTAGTGTTTTCCTACATTGAATATGAAGATCGATTGCATCTCGCAATCCAAAAACCCAATTCTGTCCCAAGTGATGATCGGTTGTACACAAAATCACGCCATCTCCTTGGCAAGTAATCTTGAAATTCCCCGGGAAGAGTTCGTAGACTTTACACTTTTTCAATGGAAATATGCAGCAGCATTGAAGAGAATTCTCAACCACTGTATTTTTGGAGCGATCCTGAAAGAAAAATTTCTTTAAAAATCAACTCTTAGCAATTTTAGATTAAACACAGAATATTAAAAAAAAAAACAATTCATATTTTTAATAAATGTTTGCATCATTTTCAGAAGTTTTAAAGAAAAAATTAGTGTTGTTAGAATAACTGTTAAAATATCAGCACTATTTTCTTAATTTTTATTATACTAAAACAATTTTCACCTTAAAAATTTTACAATACATGAAAATGTCCGACATGAGAACGCAATATCTCTTAATTTGAGACCCATTCCGTGTCACTTTATTTAAAACTCCTTCCTTTATAATCTTTCTGCTGGGCTTCACAATATTCGGCGTTCGATTGATTAAGGAATTTTGAAGATTTAGCAGCGTTTGCATGACTTCTTGGTCTTCAATGACGGAGTTTATGTGCTGAACGGTGCTCTCCACTTCTTTGATGGATTCTAAAAGTTTTTAAAACAAAAATGTAGAAATATTTCAAAACTCGCCAAATATGTGATACCAAAGAAAAATGTAATTACAAAAAGTTCAAATTAAGAGGTTTTTTCTATAGATTTTATACTCACCCTGCAGTATTTTAAAATCAGGATCAACAGGACTAGTATATAAAAGCACCTGTTGAAGGAGAAGCCTATAGCGAGGGACCCTTTGGATAGGCACAATCATTAACGATTGCAACTTGGTCTGAACCTCTGGACGCGACTCAGTGCTTTCCAGGAATTTCCGAAAAACAGGATTCCGACCAGTGAGTTCCTGTAGGATAAGCAACGCGTTCTTATAATCAAACGCGTAAACCGAATATAGTTTGAAAAATGGGGCCAATTTAATAAAGGCGCAAGCGACACTATCGAGATCCTTTTGTAATTCATTCAGGAGCTCGCCATTTAAATTGTAAATCATCTCGATTTGTCCAAACAGAGTTGTATGACTCGCTGCGTCGATGATACTTCTTTCCTTCAGGGGAATTATGAAAAATTTCATGAGGACCTCCAGCTGCTTAATATATCGGGATTCTGACGTCACGATTTCTTCAATCGCTTGCAAGCGTAGCAACTGTCTTTTGTCCACTTCATTTCGTTCAGCCGGTGATAAACTATCCAGCATCGAGCAAACTGAATTCGAATTAATATCATGGGAGTTAATTAATCACTTGTAATTAAAAGAATATTAACCTTTCCGTCTGGATTTTGCGGTTAGTAAATTTCGCTCGTGTAAAACTTTTTTTAATTCCTTGCTCAAACTTATCTGCGGCGTCGTCATGATTAAAGACTGCGTATTTCCTCGACTTCTTTGCGGAGTTCTCGAATTAAAGTTCATTTTACTGAATTTTGCGGCAAATTACACGAGAAAATTGAAAAAAGATGTTGACACCAACGAAATCAGTCGAAATTTGAAATTGTCAGCCGCTGAATTTGTTCCAAACTGGGAAAATGAGAATTTCTGAAAACTGGAAAGCATTTCCTGGATAAGGTTTAATTTCGCTTAAACCAAACTGGAAATTTGACTTTTGTTCCTTTGAAATACAATTCAACTTCAAATACCAGAACAATGAAAATCAATCAACTACCAAGTTCTCCGTCTATCTTGCTTATTGCGAACTGTCACATTTGTTGACATTTCATTTCTGATATTTTTCTTGGCGGCGTCCAAACATTTGCAGTCTTAGGATATTTCCGCTTAAATTCCAATGGAACAGCTAAATTCTGCCTTTTTTGCTGTACGACAGCTGCGTTCAAGTGTCGGTCAGGTTTTTGAGGTACTAGGAAATGGACTTCTCGCTGATCACGGCCAAGACGGGCAGCAAAAGTTCCTACAAGAATTTCAAGAACTCTTTAATACTGTGAACATAAACCTGCGAGAATTAGAGTCCATAGTTAACGGAATTACACCGCCGCCAGCCCCCTTTAACCTTGGGAACACATCGTTCCTGGCACAGGAGATAACTCAAGACAGACAGGCGCTATACTCGCAACTCGTGAATAGCTACAAATGGATCGACAAAATCCACGACTACAGCTTCCTAGCCAACAATCTTCTCAACTGCAACTCCCTGCGGAGGACCTACATTTCGAGTTCAAATAAAAGAAGTCGCCTCCCCATTTCCTCCTGCAACAACACTTCACCGCAGCACCTCGACAAGCTACTCAACGAGATCAATTTGAACTCCATGCACACAAACTACAAAGTCTGCCGGCCCTTCGGATCAAATGCTGTTGTGATAGTTAACATTGGACGGGTGCTGAAGGCTGCCATTGTCTTCAAAGGGGTGATGATTGAATGGGTAACTGTAAAGGGATTCGATGAGCAGCTGGATGTTGATGATTTGTGGTCGGAATCTAGATATGAGGTATTCAGGAAGCTGCAAGAACAGACTCACTCAGCGATGTTGCATTTCTTCTCGCCCACTTTGCCGGATTTAGCCGTGAAAAGCTACATGACTTGGATTCACAGCTACAACAAATTGTTCATCGAACCTTGCCGAAGATGTGGAAAACATTTGCATAATGCTCTTCCGCCGACTTGGAGGGATCTCAGAACTTTGGAACCATTTCATGAAGAGTGTAGAAATTGCTAGATTAATTTAAATAAAGATTTTTACTATTTATCCAAATTAGTTTCGAATTTTTTCTATCCACATTTTAATTTTTGTAAACAAAATCCATTCTTTCATTAACCAATAAAGAAAAATTATGTCAAAAAACATATAAAACGTTTAGAACGTGATTTTTCAATTGGACCAGCCTCGCCGCCGAAAATATAAACAATTTTCGGCGACTTTTCCAAAAACAACCCTCCAATTATTCAATTATAATCCAATTATACTAAATATTTAAAATTTCCCTCGTATTTGATAATACTGAATAACGTAACAAGGTACTTCAAGGTCATTTTTGTCGAGAAAAATGTTATCCTTTTGAAGATCGGTTACAAAAGCGAAATTTAAAAAAAAAGCTCCCAGAGATTCCAATAAACTTCCATGTAAAATCCAAGACGTCTGTCAAACTGACATTCAAGTGTAAACAAAACTATGTCGCCTTCAGATCCCGACGAAATTGCCAAACTATCCCTGAGAAAATTCAAGGAATTGCCAAAAACAGGTAAACCACTCTCCACTGAATGGACGGTGCTATCAACAATTATATTGCAAAACAAATCTTCAAACAAACTAAAAGTGGTCTCTCTTGGCACGGGAACAAAATGCATTGGCCAGGATCAGCTATGTCCAAAAGGTTTCATTCTAAATGATTCGCACGCAGAGGTTGTGGCACGACGAGGACTCCTCCGCTATTTTTACCACGAACTATCGAAGGACAACAGCGAGGTATTCAAATTCGATGAAAATCTCGCTTTGTTTAAATTGAAAAATGGAATCAGTTTCCACTTCTTCAGCACACATTTACCTTGTGGCGATGCTAGTGTTGCAGAAAGCACTGAAAACGAAGGACCTCCAAAAAAGAGATTAAAAGTCGAAGGATCAACTGAAGATGTCCATGAAAATCTCTTCACAGGAGGAAAACTCCTTGGCCCCAATGTACCCGATCGAATGTCTCAGGAAATGGGGGCGCTCCGCACAAAACCCGGTCGCGGTGTGCGAACTTTGTCCATGTCTTGCAGTGATAAAATATCTCGATGGAATATCCTTGGGATTCAGGGAGCTCTACTATCTTGTTTTCTGAAGGAACCTATTTTTATTGAGACTTTTACGTTCTTCTGTGAAGTTTCCAGTTTGAAACCAGCCACAAGAGCTATATGGAAACGATGGGAGCATAAGCAAAGTGGCTGCAAAAAGTTCAAAATTCAAGAGCCGCTGATAAGAAGCTGTTCAAAAGGTATTTCTTTTGAATATTCTCAAGATGATGCCAAGAATCCTTCGCCAAGCAGCATTTCATGGTGTGATGTTAACATTAGGTACGAATCTACTTTGATTTAATCTTAATTAATGGTTTACACTGCTAATATAAGGCGTATTTTTGATGCTTACCTTTTTTTACTCCATAAACCTTTTTTTACTCGTTATATAAGGCCTTTTTTTACTCCATAAACCTTTTTTTACTCGTTATAACCGGTAAATCGTTAACTTTGGTAGTTAGTTTAAACCAATTAAGTATTATATTTACTTACTCGGTAAACATAATCCCTAAAAATTGCAACAATTTGTTGTAACAATTGCACGATCCGTATCATTTGTCACAAAAATAATCAAGATTTCTACAGTTTTTAATCAAATAAAATCTTTTTCAGACCACATGAAGTTTCCGTTTCTGGACACCGTCAAGGTGTTACCAAGAAAAGTTTAAACACCCTCAAAGGATGCTTACAAATCTGCAAAAGGCTTCTTTTTAAAGAATTTCTCAACATTTTAATTAAATTTAAAAGCGTTAAATGTAGACTTTTAAAAGATGATAAAGATATCAACACTCTGGGTTATGAAAATGCTAAAATTCTAGCGAAGGAATACCAAGAAACGTGGACTTATGTTAAAGAGAAAATTTTTGAAAATTGGACAAAGAAACCAGAAAAATTGCTAGATTTTACCATTATTAATGAATTTATAAGTTCACAATAAGAAAATGTATCTATAGTTTTATATTTTTCCTCATTAAAAATGTTAAAAGATTTTTTTGTTCTTTGATTTCTTAAATTTTTGATCGAAAATAGAGAGACGATCAAAATTATTTATAATTGTAAATAAATGGAAATAAAACTCGTTCGATATTATGTTTTTATATTTTTCTTGAAATTCTGTAAACAAACAACTATTTCTTGTAGATACTCCATCGATGCCTCTTCTTATATTACTTACTTTTGAAAAAAAAACCTCCATTTTCAATAAGAATTAAAAGCTTTCAAAACTAAAACAGAATTCATTTGCGACAAAAATATAAGTAAACACAGTTCAGTGTTAATTTTACTTTATTTTTGCTATTGTAATTTTTTTTTAATAAATTCTGAAGTTTTTACAAATAATGACTTCAGCAATTTTACTTAGCCCTGTATTTAAACAGTTGTAGCCATTATAATTACTTGTAATAACACAAACTTCTAAAATCCTCTATTCACCTTCATTTCAATTTTAAAGTAATTATTTTTTACCTTCAAAAAATTACTATTTGGTAATTTTACACAAGGGGAATAATAATATATACTACTTTTACAAATTTATTCATAATTTTTTGTTTTATTAATTTTACTTTATGTGTTCCAAATTGTAAAAATGTATTTAAATATGCTAAATTCTATTATTTTTTTACTTCTTTACAAAACTGAAAAAAATACATTTTTCCCAATAAATTTATTGAATTTGCAAAAAAGTTGCTTCATTAATCGTTTTAATAATTAAAACAAATTCTATGTTAACAAGCGTATAATTTTATTTTATTTATTTTTTCGTTTGTTTAACTACGGTGCTATATTTTCGTTTTAACCTTGCCTTAAATGCGGAATTCACATCATTTAATTGTATTCGGCAAAAAAGTAGTAATAAGTGATTTCATTTTAAAAGTCTATGCTTGGTTAACGACAGTATTGAAACGAAAATAATAACTTTAGCACTGACTCTGATAGACTAGCGACGCGAACTGGCTCAACTGAAATTACATTTGCTTATTCTTACGTTATTAGTCAATATTTAAAGAAACATATTTCAAAATCACACCTTTTTAATGAACAAAATTAGAAAGTTAATGTCAATTACGACAGAATACGTCGAATTTGCGAGTTTCGATACGAAGGAGAGTCATGTCGTGTCAAGTGAAGAGTGAAGAGTCTATCAAAATCAGGATGAATATTTGGAATCAGTAATTAAGAGCAAAGTGGGGATTTTCAAACGGTCGGTGCAAAACAAAGGGTTGGGAGGGGAATCGAGGTTTTTGTGAAACGTGCGAAGATTGATATCCTCAAAAAAACCTTGGGTAAACCTCGAGGGAGTGGGAGTATAGTTTATGTTTATGCCACTGTTAAAAATAAAGGAAGAATTCTTCAATAACTTGTGGTTGCGCCTGGGGTGGATACTAGGATTTCACCACCCCTAAAAGTACTGCAAGCGATATTTTAAGAACTTTTCGCACAATAATTTTATGTCATGTTCTGCTATGAACCGAAAAATGCTGCTCCGCTACTGCAAAATAAAGTAGAACTTCGATAACTCCAAGTTATTTCTGACCGCGTCAGATTCGTTCAATCGAGATTCGACTGTACTTAATTAAATTGAAATTCCATATTTGTTAAAATTTGAGCACCAAAAATGTTATCAAAAATGGCAAACAGGGCACCAATCATGTATTCCGACGCGTCTCTGTCTTTCTAGATCAAGATTTAGAAGTTTATTCTAGAATAATCAGTAAAGCTTAAGTAAAATATTCACAATTAAGTCTATAAAATTAAATAACAACCGAAATTTAAATAAAAATTGCATTTTTAGTTTATTTAAAAATAAAAATAAAATCTTCAATTTACAATATCTCTTTCTAAATTGTGTTTCGCTTGATTTTTTCTTAAAAAAAAATATAAATTTGTAATTACTTAAAAATTAGATTTTCACAAAAAATCTTAAAAACTTATGAAAAAGCAACAAAATTTTAAACAAAAACGAATTAAAATTAAGATAAATATTCTGGAAACAGAAATATACACAATTCACGTATTTCTACTTAAAAATAAGTTAATTTTTTTGTTTGTTTGGAAAACGGGTCAAATGGTTTAAAAAGCTAAAGAGTATTCCTTATTGAATTAACTTTCATTTAGTTTAGCATGTTGTCTTAAATTCGGCTAATATTTCAATTATATTTAACTTAAAAAAGCATTTGGGTTTTTCCATTATATTTTCAACCGATAAAAAGAAAAATAAATTAACACATTATCTCTTATAGTTTTAGTTTAAATTAGCGATAATTCTACTATAAATTTTAGGTTGTGTTGTTTTTCTAAACGTTTATAACACAGAGGTAACTTTTTAAGTTACGTAGCTATAATTTAAATTGCTTAAAAAAGTGGAAAAGGTTTTAACAAAACATAAAAGTTTCATTTTAGTCAAAAATTTAAAAAAAAAATATGGTATTTTATTTCGGGATTGTTTTTATGGTTCACGGTTGGGATACGTGCCATACGATTAGGTAACTCTTATCGCCTCGATTCTCTATTGTTTGATTTGGCTCTAGATGAATGCTATTCTCCATATCATTGTCACCTAAAAATGTTTTTATTTAAAGAAAAATAAAGAAAAATATTAAGTATTACTAAAAAAGTTCTTTTTTCCAAAATTTTTGTTTTGTTTTATTTGTAAAGAGGAGAAATATTGAAAGCCATTACCACAAAGCGGTGCTACTGTTTTAGTACTTTAACAAAATAAACAGTAAATTAGTGTAAAGAATTATGAGTTTTGATGAGTGCGACTTTTTGAATTCAAAAGTTTAGAATTATCTACATTGAGTTTAGACGGTTGAAATTTAAAAATAATCAAGCTTGGTCGTTGTGCCGATAATGAGTCAAAAATCAGACATTTTTTATCATGTTGACGCTAGCAACTTCAAAACCTTTGCTTGTAAAACAATATCCAAACATTGTCCAAAAGAATTTTGCATTTTTCGAATTTCGAAATCTTTTTTTGCAAATTTTAAACCTTTTGCAAATTTCCGTTTTTACAGACCATAATTTTGCGATAGGCCAAGACCGTAAACCGGACATTGCGGCAAGACAAGACCGTAAATGGCTCATTACGCCGGAAAACAAGAAGAATTTTCGAAAGACTTTTTAGTCTACACTGTGAGAAACAGATATCGGCTAATTTCCCAGAAACGACACTATATTTGCAAATAGATTCTAAATTAACGTTTAAATATTATTTCTGTTAAATCTTTTAGTAGATTCGATGTGATTACATTTCTTTTGTTATCAAGTCTTAAATGATTTTTTTAAATTATTTTGTGTATGATTCATTTGTATAAATATTAACACTATCTATGGAACAATGAAATAATTTTGAGTTTCTATTGGTGGCCAAAAATATCGCTGATTGTTTTACGGTGCGAAACAAAACACACACAAAAAGCGACGGACGATTAAAACTGAAATTAAATTTTTAAAAAAATAAAGTAAAATTTCCTTTTTACATTGCTCAGAGTTTTGCATTCGAAATCAAATTAGGTTTCAGTGGATTTTAGTAAAACCAATTGCAAGTGGCCAATAATGAGATAATCAAACTAAGAATAATCAATCGTTTCCTGAAAAAATAATAAATAAGAAACTTTTTAAAATGTTTTTTTTTTATTTTGTTTGCTTGGTTTTGTTTTGCCTCATTGACCACTAATTGTGCTATAAATCTAAGAAAATGTTTTTTTATTTACTTTGCCTTAATTTAAACACTGACATTTAAATTAAATACAAAATAATTCAAATTATTAATTTATGATTAATAACTAATTTTTCGAAATTATCTTACGGATAGTTAAAAAGTTTTCTACAATAAATCTAGAAGACTATTTTTCAGACATAAAAAACGAGAAAAAAATTCAGAAAAAGGACAAAAAATTAATTTTTTGCTTTCTTGTTGATTTGTAAAAGAAAAATGATATGAGAATAAAATCAAAAAGAATTAAATCTTACGCAGTAATTCGCCAAACTATCAAATGTGCCGCGTTGTCGCACGCATCGGCAGCATGCTCTTCTGAATGTGAACATAAGAGTTAAAGAAAAATTAAATAAATAAACAAATCTATAAAAATAAAATAATAAAACTAAATTCTAAAAATAAAAAACTTCAAAAAACACTAGTTTCTATCAATATTGCATCTAACTACATTTTTATTACGAATTTGCACAAACAGTTTTACGAACTTAACACAATAAATACTTTCGTTAAAACAAATCACTTTTTCTATTAGATTTTTATTCTATACTCTTGGGAAAAACGTTGACAAACAATTCAGGGAAAAACTCTTGGCCAAAATTTCAACCCCAGTACAAGTTGCGCAATTTTTTCGCAAAAATCTTGATTGCAAAAAATACTATAACGCATAACGCAATAATCATACCGGAATCGATCCTAAAAAGGCATTTTTTTTACTATTTCAGCGTTCTATGTTGCACAATTTAACCGTGAAGAGGTAAGCAATAGCCGCAATATTGCGCAATAAATTACACAACTTAGATTTAAAGTGGCAACATGCCTTCATACTCGAAATGTGTAAATTTGATGTAAATGAATTGATCTGCAATTATTTTTTATTTCCATTTGTTATTAGAATGTATGATAAATGAAGTTTTTTTTATGGAATTTTAACCCTAAAAAGCACGAGTTGCTTTTGCCACATAAAAGCATGACGTATGCCTCTCAGCATATCCCCTTTATTTTGAAAACAGCTTGACAGATTTTGATGAAATTTATAATCCTCAAGTTTTCGGGGATGAAGAAACGATTGAGCTGGGTTTCCAGTGTATAAAAATTCGTTAAGGCTCTGTAAGAATAAAGTGAATTTCCTTTTTCCGATTCTTTTTTCGGGAAAACTTACGTTGGGGAAAACTTACTAAACTCTCTAGTCCAAGCCTCGGCACTGCTTGGCTCGTCTGGCTCCTCAATACGATAACATTTTTATTCAAATTTTACGAGATTACAATCAATGTATGAACGCTTTTACTCGACTCTCCAACGCAATGATACGTGTTTGTTGACGACGGCCACTTCGGCAGCCGAAATCAAACGATTGACTAACAATCGATGGAGCGAGCCTACGACTTACGACAGTCATTCAGTATGATTTCTGCTGTTGATGCGTACGGGTGTATACATTTGCTCTCCAAAATTATAATTGCTTCCCAAAGAACACTGATGTACGAAATTTTTTCAGAAATTTGATTTTTTTAGTTTTCCTTTTCCATTATGAAGCGCTCATATTCAAATTCAAATACTATGTCGTGGGATTGGTAAAACAAATATTTAATAACCACAAATAATGATAACCGTCAATGTCTAGTTTGCAGTTACATGTCGAATAAAAAATTCAATCTAAAACGCCATTACAACAGCTGTCATAAGTTCGATTTTGCCCGATGCAATTAAGTAGAAAGAGTAAGACAGGTTGACAACTTAAAGAAAGTTTTTTTAGAGAAATTTCCTTTAGGCGGAACAAATGATTCTGAAATTGCATAATGATAAATTGTGTAGTTCACTGTTCCTAAACGTCTCCATCAAAAGCGAAAGAGCGCAAAAAATGAAAATGATGCGTTTTCTCATTTTGTGTTATAGTATATGAAGAAACATAAAATTTTTTCGAGTAGTAGTAAATCACTACATACATGGTGCCGAGGCCTGCTCTAGTCTATTTAGGACCTAAATTAATTTTGACACACTAGCTCAACCGCCTCCTCGTCCTAGAAAGACTATTAGAAATTTCATTACAATCGGTTGAATAGTTTTCAAAATAAAAATGGTGGGCCTGAGATATACACGTCATGCTTTCACGTAATTAAAAATTTGGCAGAGGTCCCTGAATATGAAAAAGCAATTTTTTTCTGACTCCTCAGACAAATGCAAAAAATGAAAGTCTGAAAAAAGTCGTGTCTTTCAGGAGATAAGCAGTTATATTACTTTCAAATTCAACAACAGAAATATACAAAAAATAGCAATATTTAGATGAATTGGTAAATGATTTTGTTTTTTTGCCCGTGTTATTTAAAAAAAAGAAATAGAAATTTATTAAATTAATGTAATAATGTAATTTGATGCAAATTGATGTTTGTATAAATGAAAAAAAAATCCTCTAACAAAAAACATTCAAAAAGCTGTTTCAAAAGCAGAGTTTATAATCAATCGGTTATAGTTTTGGATAAAATTTTTGGTTAAAAAAATTGTTAGAGCAAAAAGCGTTAGCAGAGGTTTACTTACCGAGTCTAAAATCGATATAGCCTTCACCTCCGCACATGACTAGCATATCTGGTTTCTTATTTAAATGTAGGGCATTGTCAGCTGGTGCTGGCATCGGCACCGCGACAAAGAATTTCACAGCGTCGCGATGGCCGTGAAACGACAGCTGAGCATTCGCCATGCAGCACCTCGGTATAAAACCGTTCGATGATGATGCTGTAATGTAGGGGAAATTTATTTAAATTAAATGATGTTCGAAAAAAGGAAATAATTTCTTACCTTTATTGCCTGATGCATCAGTAAGTGGTACTGATATAACAACACCGTTACTGGTACCTAAAATTGTGCGTAAAACAGTTTTAGAAAAAGATTTTAAATATAGAAAAATAAAGAACTCTTAAAGTGACAAAATTCAATCTATATAAATAAAAGAGTAACATCCGTCTGGCATTTCAGTTTAATCAGTTTAACCGTAAACATAATTTAAATTTGTGACGTTTTCAAACCACTTACCTATCCACAATCGCATACATGACACCATTAAAGCTGTTATTCGAACAAATGAGAATCCAAGTTTTCCAGTTCCAAGCATTTTTGAAACGTAGGGTTCGATGTCGACATCCTGAATATGTTCATAAGTGTGAGCATGATACAACCGTAGTGTAGAATCTAACCTAAACTCGGATTAAAAATGTTAATTAATGGTGAAAATGTTAATTTTTTTTAAATAACAAAAAATACTTCACTAGACATTTAAATCGCCTGAAAATAGCTCACCTTATGGACACCCAGACACCAAGTCCAGTGGCAGCCATTTGTCTAACTTGACTCTCCTTACGCGGGTGCGCTTCTAACGTGTGCACAATATTTAATGAGATCGGATCAACAATGAAAATCTTATTTCTATGCGCTGCCCAAATCTTATCAGCGACAACACACAGACAGCGTATTGAATGCTTTGGTTCGCCCAGCGTCACTAAATGGTAATTATTGAGATCCCATTGACCGTCCGTCTGACGTCGAAATATCGCCAATTTGCCATTCGCTAAGGCGACAACAACCCGCGATTCTACATGAACTATTCCTAATACTGGATCTGGCAGCATCACCTGGAATTTTTAAATGCGTGAGTTTTTCATAGACATTTTGTATTGTGAGATGAACTAACCTTGTGTAGACATTCATGCCATCTACCTACAGAGCTATGTACATACAACATTCCGTCCTGAGCACCGAGCCACATGGTCGGACCAACCGACGACATTGGAGGCTCCTTCATGCGGCCCTGCGTTCCCAGAATTGGATTGACTGGCTTCGAGAACGCTGGGGTATTAAAGCTGTTGTTATTTAACTGACCAGAGAGATGAATTGGGGAAATCGGAGGAACGATAATGTCTTCAACAACTGCATTTCCAGTCCTCTGAAAACAGAATATTTAATTGACATGTTTGATTCAAAATTTAAAACTGTCACGAAAAACGTTCATTCATGGAAAATACTTTTTTTTTCAAATTTACTCACCTCTCCATTTTCATTGTCATTATTTGAATTAGCCTCCTCGGCCACTTGAACGTTTTTGTTGTCCTCCTCCTCCTTCGCCTCTTTGGTATCCGTATTGTCATTTTGATCTCCCTGGCCCTGCTGCTGCTCAACAGTAGTGCTCGGCTTTGCTAGCGACGATGAATCCGGGGGCGAAGAACTTTTACCCCTAACGCGAATATATTCGACTCTCCCGATATCATCGGGTCCTTCGCCCGGCTTTTCCAACATCTCGCCGGATTTAATCACTTCGCTATTCTCGAGAAGCGCATAGTCCGTTTCTAGAGCACCAGCGACAGAAGCGATGCACAGTAAATGTGTTCGACAGGCGGGAAACGCATCAAGGACGTTGTTTGGCACATTGGCATCCACCACGGTGACCGTGCTGGACGCATGTGTACTCGTGCATATCCACACATACGAACTGAGCTGCAATTCAGGATCTGAACTCTCCATAGTCATCGTCATCTGGCGATCGAGAGATTCAAACTCGCTCTGTTCGCCTGTGGGTGTCGTAATTTCGGTGATTTGCGCTGTTGGCTTCGAGTAGAAGACACTCGCACCGACAATACAGCCGCCGTCTTTGGTGTAGCCACCGTTGAGATTCACGCCTGCGGCGCAGAAGACCTTCATGTGAGGACTGGCCTCGGCAAGGGGATTACAGTAGACAGGAACCGGCACTCCGCCAGTGTGTTTCTGCGGCAGTTCGTGATTCTGCTTGACTGATGGTAAACTCCATCCATACGCACTCATTCGGCCGTCTTCTTTCTGAACGTGCGCTCTTAGCTGCCTGTATTGCTCTCTTCGTCGGGCATTCACTCGCTCCGATGTGCCCTCGTCGCTGTAGTCCTTGGCCAGGACTAGGGCATTCGACAGACCGTGAGCGGCTGAGTTGGCGGACATCCCACCACCTGTAATACTAATGCGTCCATCGGATTGCAAAGGTGAGCCATGGTGGTTTCCACTCGTGTACCTCAGCATTGGTCCGGGCGGTTCTCTTTGGGGTCGATTAGTTGAGCTAAAATTCATTTAATTCTGTATTTTTCATCGCCAATTTCTCAATTTCCTAATGACTTACGAAAAAAGGTTACTAAAGTACTTCCAAATTCCCTGTTTTGACTTTTTGTCCAACTCAACAGTTCGGGAAGCTCGAAGTAATTCCGTCAAACGGACAGCCTCTTGTAACTCCATTAATCGTTCTTTGTACTATTTTTTTTTAAAAGGAAATTTCATTCGAATAATTAACTTTTCAATTGAATTTCATCAATTTTAATGCCCACCTGATTCCTCTCCATGAGGACCATCGCCATTTCGACGCGCGTAAATCGTTTCCGTTGCGCCATTGGGATGTCGGGATCGTTATCTTGTTCTGAATCATCTAAATTCAATTAAGTTATTTATTTTATTTAACATTTTATGTGGAAATATTGTTACTCTGTTGTTTGACTTGTTCTTTGGTCTTCTTCAGCTCCTCCTCCAATTCACTGACCTTGTGGCGTAATTTTGTTCGGGATTGTGACATCGCATTGAGTTCTTCCCGGAGGATCTCAATTTCACCCGTTAATTCGTCGACTTTGACAATTAAATCGTCTTTAACAATGTTTAGAGCGTTCCTAAGAGGGATATTTTGAATGAGATATAATTTTTTTCTTAATATCAAAAATGTTTACTTTGTTGCCAAAAGTTCATTGTTTTCCATGATTAAATTCTCGACTTCTTTGCCCATACCTGAAATAATGAAATTATGTTGAATATTTTCTTATGTTGAATAGCTTCAGCTCAGAGCATGTCTTTTCAGAAATAGTAAAGTTAGTAGAAATTGGGTAGTAGTGGATTTCATAGCAAGTGTCACTCTCTTAGATAAACTTAAGCATTTCCAATAATCACTCTTTAAACTTACTTTGAACAGGCATTTTTTGACCGAATAGTAAATACAGTGAAAGCTACCATAAGCGGACACGCACGGACCTCTGATTTCTGTCCGCCTATGGGAGGTGTTCGCGTGTATTTGTAAAATCCAAACTAAATTGGGGTTCCTGCTAAATATGCCGCAAGTTTTGATGTTGTTTGTGAAAGTAAGTTTTTGCTATAACATTTCTTAGGACATTTTTTAGGTGGCTGTTTCTTTTTTTTCAATTTTCAGACGATTATTATCTAATTTTTTTACACATTCTACTCAAACTTACCGAAATAGTTGTCATTGGCTGTTGTATGTTTTTTTTTCGTTTAATGTTCAAATGACGATAAAAGCAGCATAAGGAAATGTTTTTAAAATGTAATTGTGTTAGTAATATTTTATTGTTTCTTTCTTTATGTGAAAATTAAAAATTCATTCAAAAATCAAATCATAAAAAAAAGTTTACAAATGGAGAAATCGTTATCTCATACATACCTGAAGATGCATATTCACCGGGATGTACCCAGCTCCCTAAATTAGATACACACATTTAATTTAGTTTAATTTTGTTATTCATGACAAATTAGTAATTTTTTTTCAATTCAAATTGATTTTTCAACAATTGGTTCACAAAATTTAGCGAATTTTACTGACTTTCTTACACAGCCTTTACACGCGACAGTAGAGCTGACACAGTCGCTGACACAGTCTCGTGTAAATGCTTACTGGCGCTGACAAGTCTGTACTGACGGGACATTTTTGTAGTCAGTACAGACATGCCAATAATTTGACATTTCAGACTTCTAAGATGGCGGAAAATGAAGAATTTGAGGTAAATTTATTAAATTATTATAAATTCACTGTTTTTAATTCTTTTTTTTACTTTTAGAACTCTAAAAAGCTAAACAGAATGCGAGCGGCAACGGCAAGCGGCAACGGCGGGCGTCATTTTCTGTCAAATGTGAGCATAGGCAGATAGTAGTGCCGCTCGTTGTGAAAATTGTAAATACTTTAGCATAGATAGTAGCGCCACAAGTCGTCAGTTTTGTAACTAAAAATTTGCCGCAGCGGCACTTTTTGGACTTGGTTCAAACTCAGCGGCGATGGCGCCGTTGCCGCCTTCATTCTGTCAGCCTCAATTGCGCTCCATTGGTTTAAAAAAAAATGACTCGGACGCCCGCCGTTGCCGCTCGCATTCTGTTTAGCTCTTCAGCTGGCGAAAGAAGAGTAACTAGGAACGAGATAATTAAAATAATGAAGGATGCGAACAAAATTCATGCCTCTGAAATACGAGAGACTGTAGCTGTGTTACAAACGAAGTCATTTTGAAAATGAACTGGCTGCCAGTTCGCTAAATGTCTTCTAATTAGTTGTCAGTAATTTGATATTTGGAGTCTCTGCTACTGACAGACTTTACAGTCACGTGTAAAGGCCGGGTTAGATTTTGAATGCCTGCTCAATGAATCGAAATACAGAGAAAATGGAAAAATCAAAAAATCACTTACAAAATTGTGAAAGCAAGAGCAAATTACAATCTTTTTATATCTTTTAACCAATTTTTTGTGTAATTATGGAAAAAAACTGTGAATCAATTGATTTAAAGTCGGAGAAAATGTTTTAAAAGGGATGCATTGAAAAATAATTAACAAAAATTAAAAATTCGAAAAAAAACATTCAAAAATGATATCAAAATAAAAAGCAATCAGGCCTTAAATTAATAGCGTTTCGATAATTTCATGAAATCTTTGTGAAAATTAGTTACCTGTAACTTCATGCTCCTCACTCTCTTCATTATCTTGAAACGATAGCTCTTGGTATAAAGTATTAGCCGAGCGCTGTTCTTTTTTAGTTGTTGTTCTACCGACTGTACATTTTAAGATATATTACAATAATTTGTTAAAAGTGTACCACAAAATTACTATCAAAATTATTATAAATTGCACTTTTTCGATTGTGTAAGAATTTTAATTTTTTTATCGAAAATAAAATTTTGGAAATTTAGTTACAAATCAGATAATAAAATTAGGCAGGTGTGCCTTGGCAATATTAACCGATATTAATTTAAATAGAAAACGATATCGATATTTACCCGGCGGATTTGGCACTATTGGGCTGCTATCGCTTTGTGGTGATGTTGCTTGATTCATTTGATGAAGGGTGTCTGTTTCTGCGGATTTCTCCATCGTTTGAATATCGTCCAGTTCATTACGAAGTGATGGAGGGCCAGATTCATCCGAACTATTCCCAACACTGCAAATTGTTTCGGTGTCCATCATTGCTGAGTTCTCGAGCGAGGCAAATCCATAAGAAATCGGTCCAGAAGATCTAAAAATATGATAAAAATTTGTCAGATTTTTAGAATCACTTTTAAGAGACATGCAGGGTTTCATTTTCTACGGAACTGATTTGAATTCATGCTGAATTTTAAGTTTTTTTATAAGATTAAAAGCAGTCAACTTGAGTGTAATTTTTGACACTAATTGAAAGGTGTTATTTGTTACAGGAAAAATATTTTAAAAATATTAACGACTCCTAATTTTTCACTGTTTTTTTGTTAATAAATCAAATTAAATAAAGATCCTAGCGTTTCGTTGCAGCCTTGCGCGTTTTTTAAAGCCAGACAAATGAATTTAGACGCAATTCGTTCTACAAACGGTAGCATAATTTATATAATATTCAAATTTCGTCTAAATTTGTTTGGCTACCTTGAAAAATAACACAAAATGGGCCAAAGAAAACGGCATTTGATTTATTATAGCTCTAAGAGACTGTCTATAAAATCCTCACGCTAGTTTTTGATGTTTCGACTCTCATCGTTACACTTTACAAAATATATTGAATAAGATACAGTAATCCCTCCAACTGCGCGGTAGATACGTTCTACAAAAAGAGCGCGCAAACCGAAACCGCGCACTGTGAACCCTACTTTGTATGAAATTTTGGGATGAGGAACATGTTTTTTTAAACGATAAATTTGAAAAAAAAATCGCGCAGCTGCGAAATGTTTACCGCGCAGTTCGAAATTTTGGTATTAAAAACTTAATCGCGCAGTTGCGAAACCGCGCAGTTAGAAACCGCGCAGATAGAAACCGCGCAGTTGGAGGGATTACTGTATTCCTCTCCCTCTTAAAATGCATTTTATGGGCAGCATCTAAAAACATTGAATGTAAAAAAAATCTACAAAATAATCTAAATTTATGAAATGAAACTAATTTCAATTGGGTTTCTCTAAGGCTGCACTTTAGTATTTAGTGTTATGCGGCTATAGAGTGAAAAGTTTATAAGAAAACACATGATTTGTGATTAATTCATCCTCTCCCCCAGCATGAGCCAATATTTCAGTTCAACCGGTCAACTAATTTTAAAGTTCCAGCGAGATTTTTATCTAACATTTTTCTATTTTGTTTCAGATATTCTCAAGAAAGGCACAAAAGGTCGAGAAAGTAAAAACAAAGTGGAACATCCTTTCAAATGCTCTAATCCGAAAGCCACTTAATCGGTAAGACGGAAATATTGGTTCGTGCTTTCTGCGAGGAGTCCTAAGGGGGAAAAAATTGTTACAAATTATGTATTTTGTGTTTGCTAGATCTGAAATTTTACATTCATCCTTGTGTTTTTCAAGCTTGAGGAATCTCACAAACTAAACTTTTTAAAAATACTTAATCGACATGCCATAAACTTTACTTGAAGTTTACTTTGAGTTTCATAGATTGAAAATTACACAAAATTGATTTCCTTACACAAAATTGTAATTAGATTTAGATACAATCAAGATACAAAATAATAAAAGTGAATTGAAATCATTACCGAATAATGGGATTTAACCTGGCTCTATTGATCTCAAGACGATCTGATGCTGAACTCATTTGCGAATGCGTTGAACCCATCAGCATTTTTGTCCTTTCCATGTAATCCACGTGAGTTTTAAACAATTCTGTGTATCTTTCGTGTAATTTGCTATACTCCTAAATTAGTTTTGATAAATTAGTATTGAAATTTTAAAGAAATTTTAAAGGCGAACCTTTTTGAGTTCCGATTCTCTCTCTTCCAATCGACTGGCATGCTCTAAACTATTTTTGTGCTTTAATTCTAGCATCCGAACTATGCTCTCCAATGACTCTAAACGACTGGCGAGCTCTTTATTTTCAGCTTCGGCCAAATCTTCTGTTTCCAAAAGCTGCAAATTCAAAATATCCACAATTTAACAAAATTTTTGATATTTTCTTATAACAATCCGAATTACCTTCTGCTCTGATTGCTTTCGGGCGCTTTTCTCCCTCTCATATTGTGTGACAAGCTGTTCGTTATCTTCGCGTAAAAGTTCCAGTTCGACTTCTTGTTCTTGATTCGAACGGTAAGCAGAATCTAAACATTCTAAAACGTTAACCAGTAACGGCATTAGAGTTTTTACTACGTCTTCATCGTAGCGTTGTATCATTCGCTCAAATTCCTGATAAATGCTACCAGCGAGCGATTGCACCTGAAAGTAATCGTAAATTTTATTATTTTTAGAAATCGATTCTGTTTCGGGGCTGACTATAAAATTCGTATCGCATCTAGGGGGAGGAGATTGTATCCGAAAATATGAAAATTAACGTAACGTAATTTTTATAGACATACAATTTTGGGTATGCGAAAAAACGTTGGAAAATTGCTTTTTTGAATTAATCTAAAAAATGTTATCCAGTTTAGAATATTTTTACGATATCTAAAAATTCGAAGGCACCAGACTTTGAGGATCGGGAAAATGCAAGACCTCCCAAGTAACATAAAAGATCGTAAAGTGTCAGAATTTCTTTGAATTTGTGAATGAGCACTTTACGACCTTGTGCTATTAGGATTTATTTTAGAGAACTGATATTTTCACGGGCTCTAAAAACCATGAGGCCAAACCCCATGCAAGAAATCGCGAAAAAGTGTGACGAAGGCGGGTTCGAAAGGCCGAAAATTGGCGTGATGTATTTTATAGTGCTAACGCACACGCTTCATCTCGTCGCGGCAACTTTTGGTCCTCAAAATGCCTTTCCGACGTACACGCTTCTTCACTTTTTAGTAGCAAAAACTTGTGTACAACAAGCGATCGCTCATGTGTGTGTGGTTCTCATATATGTGTTGTATTTCCAGCTCATTCCCTTTGTAGCTAGCACCGAGGAAAAATAAAACTACCTGGAACTGGTATTTCACTATTTGCATTCAATTTTCATTTATTTGGGATATGTTTACGAGTCGGTGGCTAAGCACCGACTGACTCAATGAAATTACGCACACATGCATGCTGACGTGCTACACGAGCGACTTCGTTTGTGTGCGTAAAAGAAGACGAAAAGAACACTTTTCGAGTGGCAACTTTTCCCCTCTTGCCAGCGTTTCTTTCCCACAATTTGGTGAAGTTGCGGCATGCTGATGACCGAAAGTTGAAACGTGTACGCTCCCGCATAGACAATATTTTAGTGAATATGAAAATAGTTGACTTTATCAATATAAGAATTCTTATTAATTGTTTACTAAAAAGATATTTTAGGGTTTTATACAATTATTTACTTTTCAATTGTAGTATTTTAGATAAGCAAGGAAAAGCAAATTTTCTATTAATACTTGACAATAAATATAAAAATTTAAATTATAAATAAAACGCTCCCTCGATAACTTATCGCTACAGAACGAAATAAACATGTGAATTGATATTGAATTTTCAAAGGACTTTAACCCTTTAAATACGGCACTCGTCAATTGCCGATTCATTTTTTTAAACTAATTATTGCTACAATTTCCAGGAGACAGCACAGACGGATAAAAAAAATTATGATTTTCGATTTGTATGAGGTTCGATTGGATTTTGATGTATGGAAGAGTTATGTAAAATTATATCCTATACACTTTTTGGCTTCATAAATTTTTCGATACGACGCACTGATTTCTAGAAAAAATAATAGAAACTCAAATTAAAAAAATTCTTTTGAAAGTCGAATTAAGAAAACTATTTAGCTCTCCAGTCAATATTTTTTCAATATATAAGGAAAATTTGCAATTTTCAAAAACAGATGATGGCATAATCAAAATTAATTCACTTCAGAAATGATTAACTTCAGGTTTTTAAATTTCAAAAGAATGAAAAGCGGGAAGAAATAACTAAAAACCAAATGAGAAGTAAAAGGTTTAACAGCATTAATTTCATACAACACCGGGTCACACTTCATCAATTTCTGAATTGCGCTCACAGTGAAGTTGTATGAAAACCGCCGAGAGACATTAAAAATTATGCCACGCAAATAACAGTTTTTAACAATGAATTTCTTGACCTTATCTCATTAGAAATCAGTGCCGCTTGTGTCACCGTAACTCCAGTGATAACAAGCTGAGTGAGTCTAGAAAACAGACGACATGTAATCAGAAATACTCGTTTGTACAAACAAAAAAACGTATAGGAAATATGAAAAAAGCGATAAAATTTTGAAGTGCAACGAAAAGAAGAAAGAAGTCTAGTCTGGATTGGGCCAAAAGTAGTACAACAGCAGTCCGGATGCAACAAAACTGACAACAAAGCTTTAAATTGTTGTTGGTTGTGTAGCATTAATTGGTCGTGATTAAGATGAGTAAACGACGATGCATTGTTGGCGATAAACCGATAATCGATGAAAAAAAAACATTGCGAAACCCAATCGAATGCCGGAACTTTATTAGGACATCGAAATGAAGCCAAAAAGACTGCCCTGGACGTATGACAGACACAAAGGAAAGGGAAAATTTATTGATTTGTATTTTTTTTTTCGGACGTCAGCCGAAAATGACACATGAGCTTAAAACTGAGACGAGGCATGAAAAAATCCTCATGTAATCGCATTAGAAGTCGAATTTGTCAGTAGTTTGATTTCATTTTTTAATTAAATTGAATTTGAAAGCGAATTGAATGCGAATCGATGTTATGATTCATTCATTTCCGTGTTGACATGACAAGCGGAAGGTTAGATTAGCCAAAAAAAAGGCCAGGAAAAGAAGAAGACACAGTCCACTCCGTCCCCGCCAAATCAATTATCGATTGAGATTACAGACACCACAATTTTGCCCACAAAACAGACACTATTGTTGGCGTTCTTCCCGATTTTCGGAAACTCGAGGGATAGTTCTTGCGTTTTCCTTTCTGATGCATTTTTAATATATTGCCTATTGCCCGTACCTTTTCGGACATAACCATTGTGTTATCCTCATGTGTCCCGTAGACAGTTTCAGCTCCAGGCTCTAGGCCACGACGACTAACGTCGCTGCTATCCATTACTAGAAACCTTAGTGGAGCGAATAGTATTCGAATGAGGAAAAAACAGATTTTTCTTTATTTCTCAGCCGAATTGTGCAGGATCTCAGGTCCTGGCCTGTGTATGGCTGAATTCGCAGCAGCGGCAGCAGCAAAATCGAAGGGCGTCAGTATTGTTGAAGGCGTCGGAGGCTCGCCCTTTTTCCTTGTGTGAACTTCTGTTGGCTTCCCACAGAACCAGAACAAGTCTGGCAGGCAGCTGTGACGATGATGAGTTTTTTCTACGCTTCCTGAATGTTGTTTCCCGTTTCTGGCTGGTTTTCTGCGTAAATTTCGCAGTCACACAACACAAAAGTACGACAGAGAGGAGGATCACGAGGGGGCACGCACAATTAAATCATCATTGCACCAGGAAATCGGTCTCTGCCGCGAACATTTCAACGCCCGAACTATACGCGATGCTGTTGCCAAAGTTTCTGCGGTTGAAACATAAAAATTCAAAGAATTTTTTACGATTCTCGACTAGAATAAAGAACGATTTTGCACCAGATTCCAGATTGGACTTTTTTTCTTATCGACTGTCAAAATACAAACACATGCGCAATGGGGTCTGGTGGCCACAGTGGAAGTCTCCAAATAGAAATAATTACCCCAGAATATTTTCAACTTTTCAAATTGTTGAATTTTTATCGAAATTAATTGAATTTCATAGATTAAATTTACTTTTCCACAAATATTGTGCAAAAATCTGCTAAAACGTTACGCAAAAAAAGTAATGAGTTTTTTTGAATAATTTTTTTTAATAGGGATATGGAGGTCTAAAATAAACTAAAATCGGGGTTACCCCCAAAAGCACTCTTTTCGATATTGAGAATAAAGTAATTTTTTACAAGTTTTTACCACGGATAACCATTTCGTATTTTCATTTCATTTATTTACACACAACTCATTATTTGCGCTTAGAAACCTGTTTAACTTTATGACTGTCTTTAATTGCTGGAAAATGAGTCCTCCTGCTGATACCAACAAAGCTGTCCCTAAAAAAGATTATATAGCATCATTAAATTAACTTCTTCCAGTTTTTCTGATTTTTATACCCGTATGGTGAAACCAAAGGGTATATTAACTTTGCCTTACCGTTTGTAACGCCAAGAACTCGTCATCGCACACAAAAATGAATTACACCAGTGTGTTTAGAATGATGAAAAAAGTTGAATTTAGCATGTCCGTCCGTCTGTCCGTCCGTCTGTCTGTCTGTCCGTCCGTCTGTCTGTCTGTCCGTCTGTCTGTCTGTGGCGCGGATTGCGGGCGCACGGATTGAGCTAGAGACTTGAAATTTTGTGCAGATTCGTTTTTCGTAAAATGTGAGGCTAAGTTCGTTAATGGGCAAAAATGGACCATTAGGGGGGGTACCCCCCATACGAACGAAAACGTTTTATGCGAATATCTCAAAAACGGTGCATCTTATCAAAAAAGTGTAAGAACAAAAGTTATTTAGGATATGATTCTACATAAAACTCCCATACATCAAAATCTGATTGGAATAAATTTTAAAAAATCTTATTGGAAAGTTTGACTTCAAAGTGGAATTTAGGTACAACTGTTCGAATTTTGATACGAATATCACCATACGGGTCTCCAATGATTGCCAGATTGGCAATTATAGCTTTTGTTATGTTTTTGTATCGCATTAGATTTTAAATTCAGATGATCAAGTATTGACACCTATTGGAGAATAGTAAAACTTCTTGACAACCTAAACCAATAGAAATAAACAAAACGGAATAAAAACAATTTCCTTTTATAAAATTCATTATATTTTAAGTTCTATGCTTATATACAAAAATATGTTCACAATTAAACATAAAACAATTGCATTAAAACGAAACATTCGTAAACATTGACCCGAATTCACTCCTTCGAGAGTGCCATGTGGCCCATCAAATTCCCGGTCAACTTCTCGATTTTCTTCAAATCAGGCATGTTTTCTGCCTTGTACTGAATGCACTGCAATTGCATTTTAATTAGCAATCAAAGACAATTAACAGAAAAACGTGAAAATGTTGAGAAATTTACCTTGACGTTGTCGGTGACTTTAAGCAGGAGAAAGCCTTTGGAATGTAAATATTTCATTGTGTAACGGCAGTTTTCTGGATTCTGCATGTACATGTTCTCCGCCGCTATCTCGAAATCCTCCCAATCTTTTAAAAACACCATTTTCTATCAGAAAATCGCCACCACTTCCTGCAACGATGCAAGTTGCTGAAACGTCAGAGGTTCACAAGAAAATACACACAAAATGCACTGGAAGTACTCGAGAAGTACACTCGAGTTTTCTGGATCCTTCGTAAAATTATTTTAAGATTGCTGGGAGATTTTGGGTTATGGTAAAAAATGCTTTATTTAAGCTTGCAAACAGCTCATTTCTGCTTGTAGATATGCGATTTCAGCACCACTTTGCGGCAAAAAGTGTAAAATGTTTTAAATTGCCTTTTATTTTATTTACAATACGATTTTGGTCTAATATTTTTAAAATTCTCCTGTTTATTGATTTTTACTTACCAGATACCGCTAAGAGTCACCTCTTTTGAGTAAAAGTTGTCCACTTCAAACGAATTTTGAAAATTATAATTGCAAAATAGAGACCGATTCAACCGTATTAATTTATATAACTTTTATATACTTTTTAAAAGCATAGTAAATTCTTAGATATGCAATTCAAATGGAAAAATTTGTGAGTTTTTTTTGGAAGCCCTGACCACAATCAAATCTTTTATTTAAACCAGTCGCTAGAATGACTTTCTTCCCTTAAATCGATATCAAGGTGATTTCGGTTGGATTTAAATTCATTCACTTGTCTAGGATCTTAAAATTATTAATATTTTTGTATTTTAAGAAAACTTCTGAAAGATATTTTTCGAAAAAATTGCTCATAAGAAATTAAATTTTTGTCAAAAACAATTTTTAGATCACCAAAATCATCTCTTTTAAGAAATATAATCGATGCCATGCTCTATTTTTGAATCAAATGTTATTCTAGAAAGTTCAAATATTTACAGTTTCAAACCAGCTTTTTAAAAATTCTCTACAACGTATTTTTAGTTTTTTTTTTAAATCTTTACTAATATTTATTTATTTATAAATGAACCTTCAAACGCTAATAAAATCTGAATTTTAAATTTCTTATCCTTGAAATGTTTTTTAAACCATCTTTATAATTTATATAAACCATAATGTTTAATGTCTTGCAAGGTTCTATATTATTTCCGTTGCAATGAAGTTTGCAATAATAGTAACGATTGCATTTAAATTGCTAAATTGCTAGAAAATGGAGTGTGATCTGCAAAAAAAAATATTAAAACACAATTTCATCCCTTAACATGTTGAGTTGCCGACGCCAATATCTCTGGTATCTTTTTCTTAATCGATTTTTTACTAGTAACCTTGTCCTTTACCATTCAGCTAAAAGGAATCTCAATCGATGCGATGAAAATTCATTCAAATCAGTATTTTCCTTATCTACGAAGTGAACTAGTTGAATTGGCAGAAAACATTTTAACGATTCGTTTCTAAGAATTTTTATATTGCACTCATGAATTATTCAATTTATTCGATATGTAGTACCTTGGCTTGATTTCTTTAAGTTTAGTATAATTATTTAAATGCGTAGAAAGTTAAATTAATAAATGTTTAGTTATAAATGTAGCAAGTTATTACAATACATACTGAGAAAAAGTAAAAAAAATTAAACCATATTTTGAAGATTCTTGAACCATATTTCAAATTGCTTTAAAGATTCCATTCTTGTATTATCCTTATCAAAACTAATATTTAAAAAATCAATTTGAGAACCTTTCAAGAATTTTAACACAAATATAGAATAATATTCGAAGAAGGAGAACAAGATGACGGTAAAATGGGAGGAATTTTAATCTGAAAACACATTGATAAAATTAAAATTGACACATTTTAGAACTGTTAATACAAGACGTAAAATGTCACATGGCTTTGAGTCTTTCAAAGCTCTAAAAACGGTTAAAATGTAAACGTAAAAAATGTGAGGGACTGACTTTATTTGAATATCCGAATCTTCAGTTTGATTTCATGGATTTGATTTTCCACGAAAAACCCTGTCAGCAATATTCAAATCATCAAAGTGTCTTAAGGTTACCCTTGTCGAAAGGAATTAAATCCGGTTGTCGAGTTTTCAATGTTTTTTGATAACTAAATAAGGGAAAATGGTAAAAAAAAAATGAAAATTTCAATCAGAAAAGCAACAAAAAATCTTATTCGATTATTTTTTTAGGGAGTTTTTAATTTAATTGACATCGTAATTGTATAAATGTCCAATATTACAGAAAATTGAATTGAATTCGGAAAATGTTATATGAGGTACAATACTGAAATTTTAAATTTCGAAAATTACAACTAAATTTTAGTTAATTTCATTGTGATAAATTACCGCCTATATTTTCCCAAGGAAACCACATATTTTTAATGTAATGAAATTATCACTGAAATCGATACATGATATTGGTTCAATAAATATGTATTATAATACAAAAATACTGGATTTTTGATAAATTTTTCTTCTTTCATCTGACTTTCTTCTTTCAAAACACATGAACCAAAGTTTTAGCACAATCGGTGGTCCAGTGGTTTATGAGTCAGAAAGAGCGAATAAAGTTAGATTAGAAATTCTTTCCGGATTTCTTCGATTTTTTTTTTTTTTTTTGAAACCAGAATTTAATTTTTTGCTAACAAGTGAATTAAAGAACTTAGAAGTATTGACAGGCTTGAAACTTTGTCACTTAATCTGCGCAAGGGTTTCTTTTAAACATTTCGTCTGTACTTTTGGGTTAATACTGGTCCTCAGGTAGGGTTCTCAGACGGTCTTTATTTTGGAGGACATGTACTCTTTTACCAAATACAAACATCACTGTCCTTCTTCCCACCCCTAAAATCTGGGAACCCCGTCCAAAGGATTAAACCTGGATTTTATTTAGCAACAGACAAAAGTTAAAAAAATAACCAAATCATTTCTCTAATAGAATAAATTTTAGTGATTGTGGGGAAATAAAAGTTTGTGTGGATTAGTTCAAACGAAAAGTTTATTTTCATTATGAAAACCAAATCAACCTGAAATCTAATTTCTCATGAATTTAATTACTTAAGTTCACTGTTTATTCCATCGTCACTTTTTTTATGTTCTCTTGTAAAATTTCGTATTTTAGAGAAAATTGCAATTTGTTAAATGCTCTTCTAAAATTTCGCAGAAAAAGTATTTTGTTAAAATGAGATGCAACTAAAAAAAAATAAAAAAAAATTTTAAAAAAAAAGCTTTTATTAAAAAAGAATGCACTAAAAAGAAAAAAATAATTTTCTGGACGCTGTGTATCACAAATATAAAAGCTTTTTAAAAGCGAGATAAATTTTTATTTTATTGTTTTATGCTTTATCTCGCTTTTGAAAAGCTTTTATATTTGTGATACACAGCGTCCAGAAATTTTTTTTTTCTTTTTAGTGCATTCTTTTTTAATAAAAGCTTTTTTTTAAAAAAAAATTTTTTATTTTTTTTATTTTATTCTTTTTAGTCTTCGAATATATATCCTTACATTTGAGATGTTCTTACAGGCTTTTTAACTTGAGAATCGTATTCAGGCACCCCAAAAACCCCCAGAATAGATTTTTTTCCGGAAAATTTGGAGAAAGGGATAATCACGTTATCCTTACAGGACCTTCCGTTATCCCTACTGACTTTTTAATGGCAGATTCGGATTTAACAACCTCAAAAACCCCCAGAATAGATTTTTTTCCAGAAAATTTGGAGAAAGGGATAATCACGTTATCCTTACAGGACCTTCCGTTATCCTTACTGACTTTTTATTGGCAGATTCGGATTTAGCGACCTCAAAAACCCCCAGAATAGATTTTTTTTCCGGAAAATTTGGAGAAAAGGATAATCACGTTATCCTTACAGGACCTTCCGTTATCCTTACAGACTTTTTAATGACAGATTCGGATTCAGCGACCTCAAAAACCCCCAGATTAGATTTTTTTCCGGAAAATTTGGAGAAAAGGATAATCACGTTATCTTTACAGGACCTTCCGTTATCCTTACTGATTTTTTAATGACAGATTCCGATTCAGTGACCCCAAAAATCCCCAGAATAGATTTTTTTCCGGAAAATTTGGAGAAAAGGATAATCACGTTATCCTTACAGGACCTTCCGTTATCCTTACAAGGACGAAGTAGTGAAAATATTGTATTGTCATCGGACTTATATAAGTGTGCAAAATTTCAAGTCAATCGGACAAGTGGAAGTGGGTCAAAATTGGGTTGCAAGATTTGATCTGACAGACAGACAGACAGACAAACAGACAGACAGACAAACAGACACGAAGGCAAGCTAAATAAAAGCTTTTAAAAAATCAGTGGAACTGGTGTTTTACAAGTAATCCGATTAAATTTTGTTTTAGAGTTTTATTAGAAACAAAAATAAAGATTTGAATTGGTATAAAATATTAATTTAGACAAAAATGTACAACTTTCAGGTGAAAAACTCACTAAATAAGCAAAAACCAAATTACGTCTGTTAGATATTATTGGTATACTTATTTCTGAATACAAATACATTGTTTAATAAAATTAAAATAGTGTTAAAAATCGTAAATTAAATAGTATATACGAAATACAGCAATTGTGGTATTGTGTGATACAAAGCTTTCGTATTTATGAATCAATTTTAATAAATTCAAACTCTTTTACAAGCTATTGTGATTTATAAATATTGGCTATTTGTTTATAAAGAATTTTGTAATTTGAAGAATCAGACATTATTACAAAGTAATGTCTATACCTTTTTTTGGTGAGACATTAGAAAATTCGGCTCTCACCTGGTTTTTAAGGAAATTAATATAACCTATATAACCTCGTGGTAACGAAAAATGGAACATTTTTTAAATAAAATTTTTTCCCCCAAGTGGGTTTGATACGATACTAAATTTTTATGTTTCAATACAATTTCACAATTCCAGGTACAAAATTATTCGATTTCCTTTTTAGCTTTAAATAGGCTATTCTAAAATACGAGAATATAAAAAGGAAAGTTCTCATGTTGAAATAAGGAAAGCGTGGTCGGAAAATTTAGTACATGATAGAAAATCTATACAGGCGATCGAAAATAGGGAAAAATGAAAAAAAAAACATAAGTTCAACATTAGGATACAAATACAATGGCTAAATCGGAAACGGTCAGGAAAACATCTTTTTCTGTGGTCTTTTCTCTCGATCCAATTTCATAAGTTACCGAAAATCGTCCCCAATTCAATTTTCTTTTGTTCATCAATGGCGTTCGTGATTTCGTAAAAAAAAGGTGAAGGCCAACTTACATCTGGAAAATACGAATTTAGTATGATTTTTTCTTCCTTTTTTTGATAAAGTGTCTTTTCGAAAAAAAGGTCAAAAGTAAGTGAAATAGAAATCATGGAACTTAGAATATTGAATACCTTTGGCTGTGGAGAATTACTATTAGCCTCCTTTAATATTTTTGCACATTGATTAAAAATTTGATTTGTAAAGTTTCTTCCATTGTCAATTATACTTTTGTAAAACATTGAACGTGATTTTCGAATTATTTTTAATTTTACAAGAAAAATTTGAGTTAATATTGAAAGATTTCTAATTATTGTCTAACAACTATGACACAAGAAGCGCGTTATGTTGTCGCATTGGGCGATTTTCAAAGGCAAACAAACTAAAAAAAGGGTTATTTGCCTAATCAAACCAACCAAAGAAGAAAAAATAAAGCTTATGCTAATAAGTAAATAGTTTTCACTGAAGGGAAATCATCTAAATTTGTTTAGCTATCTTCAAAGATTGTACAATCTGGAAACGAAACGCATTCAGTGTGTCATGGCTCTTAAATTGTTTTTAACGCAGTTTTAAGGTAAGACAAATTCCCTTTTTTACTTTCTTCTACGGAGTATAAAAAAGTATTGTATTCATGAAAAATTTCGACCTCTTAATTTTGCCTAAAAAACATTTCCCGATCACTCCTGAGTCGATTGGAGTCACATTTAAAAAATGTCTTTCTGTCTGTCAGTCTGTCTGTCAGTCTGTCAGTCTGTCAGTCTGTCAGTCTGTCAGTCTGTCAGTCTGTCAGTCTGTCAGTCTGTCAGTCTGTCAGTCTGTCAGTCTGTCAGTCTGTCAGTCTGTCAGTCTGTCAGTCTGTCAGTCTGTCAGTCTGTCAGTCTGTCAGTCTGTCAGTCTGTCTGTCAGTCTGTCAGTCTGTCTGTCAGTCTGTGTACAAGATTTCTCAAAAACTAATAGAGCTAACGCCATGAAATTTTATAGGCATGTTGGTTCCTGAAATGGGACGATCCTATCAACTTTTGGTGGTTAACCGGAAGTATCCAAAATGGCGGTTTTTCAAAAATCGCAATTTCGTTTTTCTCGATTTACTCCCAAACTACGCGTTTTTAGTGGCCTTAAGTATGACAAAACTTGGAGAAAATAAAGTTTCCCACACTTTTGTCTTTAGCTATATTTCGATATCTCCACCTGTTATCGAGATAAACCGTTATTTCCAAGAAAACAGTTTTTTGTGATTATCTCGAAAACTAACGGGTTTTTGCTGACTGAATGTATGAAGTGAATTAATGAGAATGGCATTCTGCACAATTTTGTTTCTTACCGTTATCCGTTATCTTTTACCGTTATTGAGATATTTTCATTAATATGTAAAAAATCATATGTTTGCGAATAATTTGCAAACTAACGGTTTTTCGACAAATCAGTTAAAAGAATAATTAAAGATGTTAACATTTTCTACATTTTGCCATTTACCGTAAATTGATATCTTTTACAGTTCTCAAGTTATCTCAAATTTTGTACGTTTTTGATATTTTTGAATAAACCAAGAATTTATTGGGAGGTCGTCTTAGGTTGACAACGCGACAGGGCTCTAGCGTAAATTGCGCAGGGTCATAGATTTTGTAGAAGAAAGTTTTGTGTTGACCACAACTGATATTTGTGTTTTGGAATACAAAAACGTCAAAAACAAAAAGCATTTAAGAATATAGGAAAAATCAATATCCTAAAATCATGGATCAAAATAAAAAAAACTACGAATTGCCACTTTTACGACATTACCATAATATTGATCCTGAAATGAGCATCGAAAATCCTTAAAAAGTCTTTTAACATTTGTTTATATTAAATTAAATAAACAAAAACTTAAAACATAATTAAATTTTACGATTTTTCTTCGAAAGAATAATACTCAAACATTACCGGAAAATTGACGGTGTCCCAGAAAATCGGATTTCCAGAAAACAACTTAACCTTTGTAAATCTCCGTTCCATTACACATTTACCCACGCCAACGTCCTCGTAATTCAAGTACTTATGGTAAAAGTTTTAATGAAAACCATCTGAAGGCGGAATCATTCGTGTTTCCATAAGTTGACCATCGAATAAAATTCAAAAAGAAATTGTTATTAAACCAAATACAATAGAAGGAAATCCGATTGTATCTCGTATTTTACTCCCATGGCTTGCTCTTCAGTGCCCCTCCAATAAAATATCAACATAATTTTGTATGTTTATGGCAAAGGATTTCATGTGGCTGGGCAATTCCGCCGCAACAATTCTTTAGGCGAAAGTTTAAAGTGGATTATATCCCTGTCTGATTACACAAAGCCCACAACCTCTTCTGGTTACTGTTTACTAAAGGCTCGCCGAGGGCAGGAAAATTCCACGAACCGTTCATTTTGACTGACGCCGAAGAAAAAAAAAACTTGTATGAGTAACGAATACACCCTCTAATAAAAAGCAACAAAAATTTAAAATTTATTACACAAAATGCAATAAATAAAAAACTGAATGTTTACTAAACAGAATTGGTTTTGTGCTCCTGTTTCTCACCGAAAGATGTACGTAATCCGTATTTGTGTACGTTTTTTTAACGTGTTGTGATTAAGGACTTTTTACTATGCTTAAAGTTTTTAATTTGGGGTCGACATTTCACGAGGGGCACTAAAAAAGTTTCAAGGATTCAATGACACTTCGTAAGACCAGAGTTATTTGCCTTAAGGACTCTGAATACAGTTTTCGGGCTATCTTGAAAAACTGTCAACTTTTCCCCATTTATTTCCCCATTTATAACACTCGTAAAATTTTATCAGCCAAGAAAGCAGAAGATAAACAAGTCAGTCTCCAAAAAACAAACGTTGCTCCCCAAACGCGAACGTTCGTCATCCACAAGCGTTTATGAATCGATTTTTACAAATAAAATGTTTCCTTCGCTCGCTTGAATTATGGTCAAAGTTTCGTAAAACATTATGGTAAGTTTTTTTTTTCATTGTTTTATTAAATAAAAGCGGTTTGGAAGGCAAAATTTGTTTTCTTTCGAACAGTTGGGGGTGCTTGACAACTTAATATACTCGAAAACTTTTAGAATATGCCTTCAACAGATGAAACCTTTCCATAGGAATAAATTAATATTGTTAAGTGTTCCCGTACATTTTTATTGACCAAATTTTTTTTATAACTCCATTTTACGTGCTTTAACATTTTTTGCCCTACTTTCTTTTAGTCAAATTGATTTCGAAGCAAAAATGGAAGCAAAAATGGAAGCAAAAAATCGATCTAGAGGATACAATGATTTGCAAAAAAAAATGGCGATCCATGAAAAAATTAAGAGTAGAATAGTTTTTATTTGGTGATTAAAACAAAAAATTAAAAATCAAATCATTTTGTACATTGACAATCTAGTTGGATGTTTCGTGAATTTTTTTAAACCTTTTAATGGAAACAATGGCTAATTTAACAATACTACTTAGAGGCAAGAAAAATATTAAGAATTTTATCCAAATTCTATAAACATTGATTTCGATTACAATCTATAATAAGATGTTGTTTTTTGCAGCAATGGCTTAAATTACACCTTATTTATTGTGCTTGGACGAGTGGAAATGTGAGGAAAGTGCTCTGCATTGCTGCATTGGACTTTTTTTTTTTAAAAAAATAGCCAAACAAGATGATTTCCCTTCCACGAAAAGTTCTTATTTGCACAAGCTTTTTTTGTTCATATTTTATTTGTTTCGTTCTACAAATATAAACCTTTTGCAGAAGGAAAAACTTCTAAATTTGTTTGGCTGTCTTTGAAAATCTTGTAATGCAATAACGTAACTTAATCAAAGATTTTTTATGATATTGGAGTATGCATTGAAAATGAGCGTTTTTTTATAAAAATCAACAGTTTATTTTGAGAAAACTATCAGACTCAGATAATTGAAAATACTGTCCATCGGCAGCTACGACCTTCTCCCACCTTTCAGGTAGCATGCGGATTCCACGCTGGAAAAGTCTTGGTCTTTTGGGGCAATCCAGTCATCGACCCATTTTTTGGTATCGTCATAAGAAGAAAATCGCTACTCAGCCAGGCCATGTGTCATCGACCGGAACAAATGGTAATCGGAGGGGGCAATGTCTGGTGAATATGGCGGGTGGGGTAGGACTTCCCATTTGAGGTTCTCCAGGTAGTTTTTTACAACATTTGCAACATGGGGTCGTGCGTTGTCATGTTGCAAAATAACTTTGTCGTGTCTGTCGGTGAATTGCGGCCGTTTTTCTGTTGATTGATCGACTCTAAATATTTCCGCAAGCTCTCCTGTGTCTGGCATAGATCTTCATCAAGTAATGCCTCCAAATCGGTATCTTTAAACTTTTTCTCAACACCAGGATGTTCTTCATCTTCGAGGTCAAAATCACCACCCTTGAATTGTTGAAACCATCTTCTGCATGTTTGTTCTGAAAGAGCATTGTCGCCGTATGTTTCCACTAATATTCTATGCCCCTCAGCTGCTGTTGTCTTTCGGTGGAAGTAATAGCTGCGTTCCCGACCCATGTAAAAACTACTGCGCAGTACTTGCCAGTAATTTTTGTCGGGAACGCACTTTTGGATGATTGCAAGCAAATCCTAAGATTCGGAATGAGAGGATGTGTAGATGCGACCGTTCCGCAGTAGGTTTTTCATGGATCGGGAACGCAGCTAATGTAAAAGAATTCCCCGCAAAAACGGTTTTGTAGGCACGAACTCAGCCATGTTTAAAATTTCGGATAAAAACGTCTTTACACTCCGGCAGTTGAAATTGGACTGCTGTTTGCAGCCTAGGATTTTAGCTTTCAGGTAAAATTTATTTCAGCCCAATCGGATATATACCTGCCGAATTATGAGTCTCAATACAGAACGCTTATTTTCAATGCATACTCCCAATATAAAAGCTACACATAATCTACACTAAAAATAGAAACAAACCTATTCTGCTACGAGGCATTGATTACTTTTTCTATTCAAGATTCTTAAACTGTGTAATAAAAGAGTACGCTGAAATTATATTTATTTTAAAATTGGGCGAGATAATAACCCACTCGAATGAGAGTTTCCATACTTTTTTTCTACTTTTTTTTCTAGGCTTAAAGACGCTGTGCTCATATCAACACCCGTTGATGAATTTTATAGGAGTATTATTTACTAGCCATTTAAATACGAGTATAAATGTTTTTTTAGACAAGAAAAGTAATTTTAAATACAAACTTGAAACTTTCGTAATAATATTTAACTGAATTTAAAATATATCAATCACTAAAATCCTATAACGTAGAACTGGTCTGATACGCATTTTGATATTTGAATTATGCCAAATTTAGGTGGAATTTGGAATTTTTAAAGTTTAATCTACTCCCAGTTAAATCTACTCCTTTTTGGGTATATTGTCTGGTCTTCACTCTCCAGTTTATGAAAATGTTGATAATTCAGAAAATCCTTGTGTAAACATTTCGCCTCAATGCGTACTTATATGGAATTTGAAGGGATCCTTTTTGGGGTCGAAAGAAAATACGATCGAATTTTTGTTAAATCCTTTTCCGCATTTCAGCGCACGTTTGCCTGTTTCGCAAGAAAAAGGTTAACGACTTGGATATTGTAGCATAATTTTCTCTCTTTCACATTATTTTCGTTTTATAGTATAAATAAATTCAATGTATATTCGTTAAACATCAACAAGTATATAGGAAATGAGATTTCTCGTGTGTAAATTGTAGCAGCAGGTTCGATCGGTCTCATAGATCGATGTTTACGAATTGATGTAGTCAGCTAAAGGCGATGTAGGCATGCTCGTGATCTTGCGGCTCAGCTCGCCGGATTGGGGTGGGGTTCTTGCCTTAGCTAACGTACACTAAACTTGCCACAAAAAAAAATACATGCCTGAAGGGGATGAAGGTGTCTCTCTCCTTTTTTTATAATCAAATAGGGATAAGGTCGGGATAAATAGGACTAGGGACGAAACTTGTCATCAAGCGATGCTCACTCTATACTAACTCATGGTTAGTGTAATGGTCGAGATAATCGGAATTATGTATGAGATAATTCATCCTCTTTCTCTCCACAGCCAGCCACAAAAAAAAACGAAATTCACTTCATAATGTAATATATTATAACCGTTTTAAATGCCATTGAACATTAATTTAATCATCTAAATTCCGTAGTTAAATAATAAGTTAATCTTTTATATTCTTAAGTTTAGTCATTTAAGTTAATTTTATAACAATTATGTAACATGCATTTATAGTTTATATAGTAATAATAATAAGATAAATAATTATATAATTAGGGTTAACATTAGGCTAGTTTTCAAAAAAAACTGCAGCCACTTAAAATTAATAGGACCAAGTGTAAATTTTCCTATTTAAAAAAAAATCGAAACAAAGAATAAATTCCCTAGGAGTATTTGGGCCCAAATATGTACGCTAACTTAGGGATTTTAAGGGTTTAATACACCTTGCGCGAATAAACGAGCGTATAAGTAAGTGGCGACAGATTACAATAATAGAATACACACAAATTAAACTTTACACTATATAAATAAGTTAATTTTAAATTCCAATATTATTTAAAAAAGAAAATTAATATATTTTTAATTTAGAAATCCTAATCTTAGCCTCTTAGCGATAACTGGAATTGAAGAACGGTTGTTCCCGGAACGGTTATGAGGACCATGCGGTATTCATCCCCAAAAATTTCGAATTTAGTTAATCTCAACTTAGTTTATTTTAATTTTTATCTAATTTATAATCTAGCATTAAGATTTTATGCAGATATCTTAAAATGTTGTACTTTATTTAAATTTTTATTTCGTTTAACCTTATTTTATATTTTGAATGGGGAAAGACTGAAGAGGTTACGTTTTTTTTTTCTTTTCCACGCGGATATTAAAACTGCATTGAGTAAATTTTTATGTTTTTTCCTACGTAGTTTTTGATTTCAGCTGCAGACGTTCGACCGTGGAAAATATGCTTCGGTCTTATTTCTTCCTCAGCGTCCTTAAAATTTTACAGGAACCAATATCGCCAGGAAACGCTGATTCTTGAAATTCAGAAGGATGATTCTGGAAACGGATTTTTCCTCTATTTCTCCCGAAACTACAGGCCGGAACCTTTCCGGTTCACCACGCGGTGCAATTTAGCCCAAGATATTCCTGGCTATTTTCCTTACTTTTTCAGTCTTTCCCCTGAACTGCCTAGATTTAAATATCCGATAATTAATCCTATATTGGTCCTAGATTTTAGCTTTGGCTAAATGTGTCTATCTGACACTAAGTTAAAATGTCTAATGTGGAAACCGGATAGAGATTTACAATAAGGAATGGGTGTAAGTGGGTGTATGTGGGTCAAATTCGTTATTTTTAATATGACTGAATCAAATATTATCGTATCATCAGTGGTATCATATTTAAAAATCGAATTGAAAACTTGCGAATTTTTTGATACATTTAACTGATGATTTCCGATAATTATTTGCGTAAAATTGATCATTAATAAAGTCATCATGGGAAACTACTTTCTTTGCATATACTACGACTAACAACCTTTTCTTTTATAGAAATACAAGTTGCGTGATATACAATTGATGTGGGAGTAAGTAAAACAAACAACCACTAATTGAAATTATCAATATGGCTGATTATAACTCTCTTCCCGAATGACCAACTCAATAACAGCTATCGCCGATGATAGTGTAATTGTTTGTGCTGAGATTTATATGTCGAACATGATCGTAAGCTTGTTTGATCTGTTTGGTCCAACTTGGTTGAACATTTTACTCTCTAAGTCATGTTGATATTCTTTTGTTTGTTATTTTCTTTTTCCTTTCGGTCTTTAATAGGTATGAACAGCTGATCGGATGGTCAATCGAATAAATTAAACAGTAATAAAATGGTCAGAGTTTTTTTTGTATTGAATAACAAAATTTTGAAATCAAAAATTGTTTTGATTTTCCAGGCGGCGGTAACAGGGCCAAAAATTTCTATGAGCTTGCGAAATTGTAAGATTTGGAAAAACCACGACGCTGGAAATGGTGTAATTAATAAGCAAAAAAACTGAAATAATTCAACGTGGGGAAGAACCCACATAAAGCCGGGCACAATTAGTAAAAAAAAAAGTAGAACTATTGTAACTCACAGAAATTACGTAGATTAATTTTGTACTATTTGAGTGGGCATCAATTATGTTTAAACTATTTATGCTTTGAGGTCTTTAGCATGATAGATAGCCACTTTTTTTGACGAAATATCTTCTATTTCGTACATATTTCTACCTATTTGACGTAAGATTTTCCCTGGAACGAATTTTGGGCATAACTTTGCATTTATATGCTTACTTTTATCGCTCAGCACAAAGTTTCTCCGGAAAATCATCTGACCTGGAGTATAGACATGGTTTCGACTTCGCAGATTATAATGTTTTGCTCCTTTCTCATAAGCTAGGTGTAACGCTTCTTTGATTTTATTTCTGATAAGTTCAAGATGGTGTTGCTTTGGAATGTTATTAAAATCAGGGTCTGCTAACATTCCTAATTTCCGACCAATTCTATAGTTACTAGCATGGGTTTGCATATTCAATCCGAAAAGGGCGAAATAAGGTGTGGTCCCTATAGCAGAATGATAGGATGTTCTAAGCGCACATTCAATATCTGAAAGTCCAGCATCCCAATTCTTCTGATTCCCTTTTAAGCAGGAACGAATAGCGGCTAACACAGACCTGTTAACGCGTTCCGAAGCGTTGGACTGTGGCGCGTAATATGCAGTTTTCAGGTGTTTAACGCCAAAGTTATTTAAAAATGTTTGGAACTCGCGAGAAATGAACTGCTTTCCATTGTCCGTGTGGACTATTTCAGGTACTCCGAACTTTTTAAATATTTCCACATCTAAATATTTAATTATACTAGATGAATTAGCCTGTCGAAGAGGTTTGAGAAAAACGAACTTAGAGAAATGATCTAATACCACAAAGATGTAACAATTTCCAAGTTTTGACCGGGGATAAGGTCCCAGAAAATCCATATAAATTTTCTGAAAGGGTCGTTCGGTTACTGTTTCTGATCCCATGGGCGGACGTAGTATTGTATTATTGGATTTACATTCCTTACAAGAATCGCAGCATCGCACGTAATCTCGCACTTGAGATGCCATATTTGGCCAAAAGTAAAATTCTCGAAGTCTTTTCAGGGTTTTAGCTATCCCGCCATGCGCAGCCTGACGCGATTGATGAGCTTGAGAGACTAGGTTTTGGGTTAAACTAGATGGAATCCAAAGCTTCCATGCGTGTTCCTCCGTTAATGGATCACTATCACAGGGCATCGTACGCTTGTAAACGTAACCGTCTATAATTTTCAAATCGGGCTGAAAATCCTGATTTTGCGAAATAACTTTTATTAAATCGGTATATTCAGATGACTTAAACTCCTCGGAATCGAGGTCTACAGAAATTATATTGTCATCTAAGGATATTTCTTCCATCATAACCCTGGATAGTGTGTCGGGAACGATGTTTTTAGCACCCTTTCGGTGTTCTATCGTGAATGAAAAACTTTGAAGTTTTAGGCTCCACCTAGCCAATCTGCCACTCAAGTCTTTCAATCCCATCAACCATTTCAGACTGGCATGATCGGTAATTATAGTAAACGGCATGCCTTCCACGTATTGACGAAATTTTTCGACGGCCGTGATAGCCGCGAGACATTCGCGCTCGGTTACGCTATAATTTGTTTGAGCTTTATTTAATTTTTTTGATACGTAAGCGATCACACGTTCTTGATTGTTATCATCTAGCTGAAATAACACAGCTCCTATACCAACTGAAGAAGCATCGCACTGGATGTAGAAGTGTCTGGAAAAGTCTGGATGGGTAAGTATTGGTGAAGTAGTCAATGCCTCCTTTAATTTTTCGAAGGATGCTCGAGCTTCCTCTGTAATCCTGAATTTTGTCGATTTTTTTAGAGTTTCAGTGAGGGGCGCCGATATTGTTGCATAATCTTTAACGAATTTGCGATACCATCCCGACATTCCCAGGAAACGTCTCATCTGGCGAACCGTGGATGGTACCGGAAAATCGGTGATAGCGGAAATCTTATCAGGGTCTGTCTTTAAATTACCGCCTCCAACAATGAACCCAAGGTATTTTAATTCACGAAAACAGAATTTCGACTTCGCCAGGTTGATAGTGAGATTGGCACTTCTTAAACAATCGGCTACTTCATTCAATAGTCTAATGTGTTCATCAAAATGGGCAGACACAATGAGAAGGTCGTCTAGATACACGAAGACTTTGTCCCGTAACCTGGAAGGTATCACCTTATCCATGAGCCTGCATAATCTCTGCGGGCTATTGCAGAGGCCGAAAGCCATAACGGTGAATTGGTATAACGGCTTACCAGGGATTGTAAAGGCGGTTTTAGCCCTACTCTGTCTCTCCAGCGGTATCTGCCAAAACGCGTCGTTTAAGTCTATGCTACTGATGAACATAGTATCTTGTAGACGGCTTAGCAGCCCCTCTATATGAGGAAGGGGATAGGCGTCTTTGACTGTGAGTTTGTTGACCTTTCTGGAGTCTAAGCATAGTCGATTTTTGCCTGGTTTCCTTACCAAGACCACGGGACTAGACCATGGGCTGTCAGACTCCTCTATCACACCCAGTCGCAGCATCCTATCCACCTCCTCATACAGAGGGGACTGTACCGCTGGGGAGACAGGGTAATGCCTTTGTTTTACGGGAACTGCGTCTCCCGTATCAATACTATGCTCCTCTAAATGTGTTCGACCCAACCCATATTTATTAGAACACATGAAACGGTCTTTCGCTAAATCCAGTTGATGTTGTTGTTCAAGAGTAAGATCGTGCTGATTAAAATCATTTTTGGTTATATCCAGGCTACTGATGAGGTGAGGGGCGATTCGAAAAAGTTGCCAAAAATCAGTCCCCAGATACAATACTTGTTCCAAACTTGGTACAAGAAATATAGTTACGGTTTCCGTGCAGGATTGATACTTTACAGGTACTCGTACTTGACCTACAATTATTTGGCCTTTCCCATCGGCAGTACGAATTTGCGATTTGTACGGAAAAACTTCTAATTTTAATTGCTTAACTAGCTCTAGACACCCTTTTCCTAGGCAAGTGATATTCGCACCACTATCCAAAAGTCCCATGATTGACACACCGGCAATCTCAACCTTTGCATAAGGGCGTAAATCTGTTAAAGTGGCCAAAGATGAACTAGATATAGACCAACGTACTGCTTTTCTATCGCGAAATCGTTGCCTAGCTCTGAGAATTTTTTTCGACGGAGTCTTATTGTAGTTTACCGGAAAGAATACACTGTTATTACTAAAAATTTCTTGGCGTTTAGCTAAATATTCTCTAAGTCGTATATGATATGGTTTTATAATTTTAACGTTAGTATTAGAATTAGCATCCTTAGTTGCATAATGATTAGGTTTTAAGATAGAAATAGGTTTAGATATATTATTAGGTAATTCTTCAGATGTTGAAATATTTAAGTTCGTGAAAGCAAGGTTTTTCATTTCTTCTCTGGGAGAAGTTGGTTGGAACGCAACTTGTCTCCCGGATTCGTTGCGTCCCGATTCATGTTTAAATGACAGCGGCGACAGTCTCGGCTGGTGACATTCTCCATTCCGCACCTGTAGCAGAAGAGATGACGCTGAGTTGAAGGACAATCGTAAAATGTATGGCCCGTGGCCTTACAGTTCCAACATACCAAACCAGATTTGTTAGATTGTACTCCAGCTTGAGGATTTGTAGTCCCTTGGTGCCGTACCGCTTCTATGAATTTTTCTTCATTCCACTGATCCGAATCAAATCCGTTTCCATCTAATTCGTTTACCTTACGTGTAGGTGGAATATTTCTCATTCGAGAAAAGTCTTGACTTCCAAAAGAATATTCCGCAGTTCGACACGCATCTCGAAGATGCTCGAGGGTATAAATAGTCATTGGGTAAACGTAATGGGTTAAATATGGTTTTATATTTTGTTTCACCAAGTTTATTAAATCATGTTCAGGCAAAGGAGCTCTCATTTTATTGCGTAAGTTGGTAATTTCCTCAAAGTAATCATCGAAAGTTTCGTTCGACTTCTGTTTCCGTTCCAGAATCTTATGAATAAGCACTAGATCCGTTTCCGAAGTCTTAAATTGTCGGAAAAGTGCCAAGCGCAGTTCCGGCCACTTCAGATTAGGGGTCTGTCTCCGATATTGCCACAACCATTTTTTTGCATTTCCGTTCAACAGCAATTGAAAGTTTTTAAGAATATCAGGCCAGGGAGTTTGGTGATGAGCTTGCATATACTCCACCTGGAAAATGAAATCTTCGATTGTCATTGATTTTGGCGTACCATCATAGCATATGCCCCATTTGTTTAGGTCAAATCTAAGTGGAATCTTCATTGGATATTGATAAGAAAAATTTGGCTGACTTAGCGGTGGTAGTAAAGGCAATTGATACTGTGGTGGAAAAGAATTTTGGTTATGACTTTGAAATGAAGATGATGGTATTGGCATTTCATTTTGAAACTGAGGCAGATTATGAGACTGACCTGAAATCATAGATGGAAGTGACGACTGAATACCTTGATTTTGAAATACAGGTGTATTTCGAGTCTCATATGGCATTTTAATTTGATTTTGAGCTTTAACAGCATGTGAGGATTGCTCTAACTGTTGACGAACTAAGTTCTGAAATTGCTCAATTTGGGCTAGAAAACTAGGGTACAACATATTAGTAATAAAATTTTGATCCCCTTGACTGGTTAACAGCGGAACATGATTATTGTGAATAGGGATTTGCATCGCCGCCGATGAAGCAGTCGCTTCATTATTGCTGGGGATATTATTTCCTGTTTGCAAATCTGAACTCTGAAAAGAAGTTCCTCTATTTAGCTCCGTGTTAGCTTCTTGGTTGTCTGGGATTTCCTTTGAAACAGATATAGAAGTTGACGGTTGTAGGGAAAGTAATTGGGCTTGCAAGGTCGCAATTACTTCTTCTAGATGTTTTAGGTTTATCGTTTGATTCCCTAAAGTTCTGGTATCTTGTGCACCATCACCCGTTTGAGCAGTTTCTCTTCCTGCGGTATCATCTAGTGATCCTACACGAGCAGGTGAGACCGTATTGCTCCTAGATTGACTTGGAGGATTATCTTGGGGAACACTCAAGTTAGGCGAGTTGGCGTCGGGTGGAGGGGTTCTAAACATTTTGGGATCTATATTTAATACTCTACAAAATGACTCAGTTAATATACGGTTCTCGTCAAAAGAAAGGTTTCGTCTATCTTTTACAGCGGCCTTATAAAGATGAAATAAATATTCGTTCATGCCCTAAGACAATTACTTAAAAAAATTGTTTCTGCTCAACCAGATCCGATATTACAATTCGCAATGCACTATCAGCTTCGATCGTGTATGATTAATTATGATCAAACTAGGGTATAAGTATTTTATGGACAATACCTTACGGAATACGAGTAGGTAATAACTAATAATAATTATAGGTAATAATAAATAGGTATAACTGTTAATTTTTGTTTGACAATCTAACTATATTCATATATTGTGGTGGCTGTGAAGATAATAGAGAAGAACCTTATACTTGGCATAATTAGCTTGATGACTGAAAGATTTTAGTTGGGGGAAAAAAAAACTTTACTTACTTATGTCTCTAGCATTTCGATATGACAGCGCGAAACAAATTAATGTTTATTGCTTCGGGAAGCACATCCAAACACTAAAAGACTTCATTGCTTGATACGTTAAAAATACTTTAAACCAATGTTTGCAATATTTCGGCAAGCGAATAGTTTTGCTACAAGCTATACTCCTTCGCGACTCAAAATAAAGCTAGCCAATGTTCAAGTTTATTGTATACTCCTTATGCTTTGTTTCTACAAAAAGTACCTTCGATCTTGTTTCGTCTTCAACATCAAAGCAATGAAATTTGTTTTGATTATGCTTTCTCACATCGAATGTAGCATAGCAGCTGATAGCATTATGTCGAAACTTTATGCTTCAGGACCAATGCACATCAATAAAAGATCACAGAATCAAAGTATCAAAAGAAAAGAGAGAGGGAAAAAATTTGGGAAAGTGATAAAATTCATTTGAAATTTAGGAAATAAGGGTTTGTGATGGATAAAACTTAATTTGGACTTTAGTTCGTGAAGAACTTACTAGACATTAAGAACTTTAATTAAATTCGATGTCAAGTGATATATCCGTCATGGATATAGTCTAATAGCAGCAGGCTTCGTCCGTAAAGGAGTTGGCCTGAATGCTCAACGTTGGGCGCCATTTTTGTAGCAGCAGGTTCGATCGGTCTCATAGATCGATGTTTACGAATTGTTGTAGTCAGCTAAAGGCGATGTAGGCATGCTCGTGATCTTGCGGCTCAGCTCGCCGGATTGGGGTGGGGTTCTTGCCTTAGCTAACGTACACTAAACTTGCCACAAAAAAAAATACATGCCTGAAGGGGATGAAGGTGTCTCTCTCCTTTTTTTATAATCAAATAGGGATAAGGTCGGGATAAATAGGACTAGGGACGAAACTTGTCATCAAGCGATGCTCACTCTATACTAACTCATGGTTAGTGTAATGGTCGAGATAATCGGAATTATGTATGAGATAATTCATCCTCTTTCTCTCCACAGCCAGCCACAAAAAAAAACGAAATTCACTTCATAATGTAATATATTATAACCGTTTTAAATGCCATTGAACATTAATTTAATCATCTAAATTCCGTAGTTAAATAATAAGTTAATCTTTTATATTCTTAAGTTTAGTCATTTAAGTTAATTTTATAACAATTATGTAACATGCATTTATAGTTTATATAGTAATAATAATAAGATAAATAATTATATAATTAGGGTTAACATTAGGCTAGTTTTCAAAAAAAACTGCAGCCACTTAAAATTAATAGGACCAAGTGTAAATTTTCCTATTTAAAAAAAAATCGAAACAAAGAATAAATTCCCTAGGAGTATTTGGGCCCAAATATGTACGCTAACTTAGGGATTTTAAGGGTTTAATACACCTTGCGCGAATAAACGAGCGTATAAGTAAGTGGCGACAGATTACAATAATAGAATACACACAAATTAAACTTTACACTATATAAATAAGTTAATTTTAAATTCCAATATTATTTAAAAAAGAAAATTAATATATTTTTAATTTAGAAATCCTAATCTTAGCCTCTTAGCGATAACTGGAATTGAAGAACGGTTGTTCCCGGAACGGTTATGAGGACCATGCGGTATTCATCCCCAAAAATTTCGAATTTAGTTAATCTCAACTTAGTTTATTTTAATTTTTATCTAATTTATAATCTAGCATTAAGATTTTATGCAGATATCTTAAAATGTTGTACTTTATTTAAATTTTTATTTCGTTTAACCTTATTTTATATTTTGAATGGGGAAAGACTGAAGAGGTTACGTTTTTTTTTTTCTTTTCCACGCGGATATTAAAACTGCATTGAGTAAATTTTTATGTTTTTTCCTACGTAGTTTTTGATTTCAGCTGCAGACGTTCGACCGTGGAAAATATGCTTCGGTCTTATTTCTTCCTCAGCGTCCTTAAAATTTTACAGGAACCAATATCGCCAGGAAACGCTGATTCTTGAAATTCAGAAGGATGATTCTGGAAACGGATTTTTCCTCTATTTCTCCCGAAACTACAGGCCGGAACCTTTCCGGTTCACCACGCGGTGCAATTTAGCCCAAGATATTCCTGGCTATTTTCCTTACTTTTTCAGTCTTTCCCCTGAACTGCCTAGATTTAAATATCCGATAATTAATCCTATATTGGTCCTAGATTTTAGCTTTGGCTAAATGTGTCTATCTGACACTAAGTTAAAATGTCTAATGTGGAAACCGGATAGAGATTTACAATAAGGAATGGGTGTAAGTGGGTGTATGTGGGTCAAATTCGTTATTTTTAATATGACTGAATCAAATATTATCGTATCATCAGTGGTATCATATTTAAAAATCGAATTGAAAACTTGCGAATTTTTTGATACATTTAACTGATGATTTCCGATAATTATTTGCGTAAAATTGATCATTAATAAAGTCATCATGGGAAACTACTTTCTTTGCATATACTACGACTAACAACCTTTTCTTTTATAGAAATACAAGTTGCGTGATATACAATTGATGTGGGAGTAAGTAAAACAAACAACCACTAATTGAAATTATCAATATGGCTGATTATAACTCTCTTCCCGAATGACCAACTCAATAACAGCTATCGCCGATGATAGTGTAATTGTTTGTGCTGAGATTTATATGTCGAACATGATCGTAAGCTTGTTTGATCTGTTTGGTCCAACTTGGTTGAACATTTTACTCTCTAAGTCATGTTGATATTCTTTTGTTTGTTATTTTCTTTTTCCTTTCGGTCTTTAATAGGTATGAACAGCTGATCGGATGGTCAATCGAATAAATTAAACAGTAATAAAATGGTCAGAGTTTTTTTTGTATTGAATAACAAAATTTTGAAATCAAAAATTGTTTTGATTTTCCAGGCGGCGGTAACAAAATTCAATTAAATTTAATAAATCTTTTGTAATACTATCAGGCCAGTTTGCTAATACAAGTCATAACTATTTAAGTTATGCTTAGCCTTCTTAAACCATTGAAATTCTGGCACTTAACAAATTTAAGTTCGACATAAGTTGCTAAGTTTCGTTGGTGCAAACCGCTCGCAGTGGCCACAAGTAGAACCCGCTTTCGACTTAAGTCGCTTCTCAAATATAAGCTATATTTGAACTTGCTAAAAGAATGTTATAGCTTCACATGAAAATCGACTTTAGCTATTATTGCTTGTGGCCACAGATATGTATATGAAGTTCAAGAAAAACTTGAAGTAACACTACTAGTCGAATAGTGACACAATAGTAACGCAAAAAGACTTCTTTATGCCAGAATCGGATTCAGCGAACCCCAAAACCCGCAGACGAGATTTATTTTTCCGAAAAGGACCTTCTGTTATCCTTACGGACTTTTTAACACCAGGGTCGGATTCAGCGACCCCGAAAACCTCCAGATAAGATTTTTTCTCGGAAAATTTGAGGAAAAGGATCATCACGTTATCTTACAGGACCTTTCGTTATCCTTACAAGAACGTAGTGGAAATATTTTATTGTCATCGGAGTTACGAATGTGTGCAAAATTTCAAACATGAGTGAAAGTGGGCCAAAATTAGACTACAAGATTTAACCCTGACAGGCAAACAAACGGACAAAAAAGATAAGCTAAATAAATCTATTCTCTATTCTCTTTCACAATTACCTTTTTAAATTAAACAGAATAGATTTCGTTTGTCATATTTGTGGCAAAAATTACTAAATTCCAACAGTAAAAGCTTACATAAACGGTCACTGTTTTTTTTTGTTCGTTTATGTAAACTTTTACTGTGGATAGAAACATTAAAAAAGCTTCAATTGCCAACGGACTCTAGCTGCGAGCAAATTGAATATTCTTAATTGAGAGCAAACCAAATTTTGAAAGAAACTTTTACATTTGTCTGGGACGGGGGGGTGCATCTTCTTTACACACAATATTTTAACAGAAATATAAGCATATTCTCAATGCTTTTCATCATATTTACTTGGTATATAAACTCCAAACAAATCACAAAATTGAAACCTAATTTCCCTAATAATAGTAAACACAAACTTTCACCTTGTTAAGCATCGTATGTAAATTTGCCGATCAATTTAATAAAATGTTTGAATTGCAAATTTGATGTTTATATCTACTGTTATTGTGTACATAACCTATCGATGTAAAATGATATGACATGAAAATAATAACAGTCTACCATATTTATGTTCATTGCTGTTGTAGCTTCCCATTTTGAAATCGATATGTCAATTCTAAGCTGCCTGAGTAAAATTGATTTGCTTACGAAATTACGATAAATTTTTAATAAAATTATCGCTTCACAGGTCATCTCTTTTTATCTATGATTTTGCGTAAATAAATTTTACTGAATTGCGTTTTATTTTTGATGTGCTTTAGACTTCATAAATTTTTCATTAATTTAAATTGATTATTTCTTAAATTGTTTCGATAATCAAATTTTATATAATCAGTTTGTGGTTAAAATTTAAACTAATCATACTAATCTATAAACATGAGTTGGTGTCTGTCTGTCTGTCTGTCTGTCTGTTCCTCTTTCACGCAAAAACGACTGAACCGATTGACATGAAATTTGGCATGAGTGTCTGTGGTAGTTCTGGTTCCAACATAGGCATACGGAAAAGTAGCGCAAGGGGTGGGGGAGTAAGGGGAGAGGGTGAAGTGATCTCGAAACTTAGCTCTTCCTCTATGTTACCCTTTCGCGGGAAAACTACTGAACCGATTGGCCTGAAATTTGGCATAGATGTTCGTCGGGGGTCCAACCCCAACATAGACCCATTAAAAAGTAGCCCGAGAGGTGGGGGAGTAAGGGGAGGGGGTAAATTGATCTTCAAACATAGCTCTTCTTCTATGTTACCCTTTCGCGGGGAAACTGCCGAGCCGATTGGCCTGAAGTTTAGCTCCAAAATAGACCATCAAAAAAAAATTTGAAAAAACTTAACCCTGCAACGACGGGTATGCAAGCTAGTATAATATAAAAAATAATAAAAACCACTCCGTTTTAGAATCAAAGACATTCTATTTTGGATGTAAAACGTCAAAATATGTTTATACATAAAATAAAAATTGATTTAAAATGGGAAGATTCATCGAATCGATCAATGCCCTTTTAAAAGAAGACAATAATGTAAAAATTTGTTTCGTATTTTTGTGTTATGATGCCTAAGTTGAATTGTCTTAGTATCTCATTAGCAATTGACGAGCAGAATTTGCTTTTGATTTATTGAATAGACTAAAAAAGGTCCGGATCCCTAACCTCCCTCATATGACAAACAATTTGGCCCATGTTCCTCCATAATGCGATGCCCAAGTGTTAAATGAAAAGATCTGCAAACCCATTCATTCAAAAGGAAAAGTGTCCTAAAGTCAATTGGTGGCCCAAGGAGATAAATCTTCGCCATGACGATAGAAAGTTGTATGTCAACATCGAGATTGATCTTTTGTATATGGTAGCCAATAAATGGAAGGTCAAAAGAGTTTTTCACACAATTTTTCTTTTTTTTTCAAGATAGGAACGACAGGTCCAACAAATCCCCCAAAGACATCTGTATAATATGTTTGGTGAATTTATCAGATGTTGAAGTGTTTCTTAAGTTTTATACGCTATGGGAATATTGATTGGACCTATCTTACAAGTATTGATCTAACGTTAAACTAAGATGAAAGAAAATTAGAATTTATGTGTAAAAGAAATATGTATGCTAAAATTGAATTGATGGTATTGAAATGAAATTGTCACGAATTCAAATAAATAATAAAATATTTATTGGAAGCTTTGTTAAGTTAACCTTTTTAAACCCAAAGATTTTACAATATGTCACGCGGTTATCTGTGCTTAACAGCCAATCAGTTATGCTAATTTTCGGTAATCCACCCCCATAGATTTAAAACACGATTAAACAGCAATATGTCTATGGAATAAGCAATGGAGAAATACATAACGACGAATTTTATTTAAAATTTTAATTAAAATTGTATAAGTTTTTATAACAACCTTTTTTAAAAAAAAACAATAAGCGGATAATTTCTACTAATTTCCATTAAAATCTCCTGAAAAATTATTTTTGGTTGAATAAATTGAGAGATTCTTCATATCCAGTACACGGAAAAATATTTAAAAAATCAACCACGCTTTTCTGTTCAACCTTTAATAAACGAAAAATCTCACAGTAAAAAAACGTCACTGAAAATAATTTTTAATCCTTATAACGAGATTAAAGCAACAACGTAATTCGTTAATATTGACCTTGCTGAGGCTATTTTAAGTCTTTGTAAAAATGTTTTGTATATCAAAGGTTAAAAAAAAGTGTTTAAAGATTTTTATTAATGAGATTTTGTTTACGCAATATCGTGGCTCCAGGATATTTAATCAATTTTATTTATCAGTCTAAATCAAAAAGACCTTTATCCTGAAATTTTAATTTTTTGCTCCATTGGGGGATGAGTTTACTGATGAAAGTGGATATGAGCTTCAGGGTGGCTGATCTGTTACTAATCGATTTATTAAAATTAATGTGGTTCATTGTGCTTAATAGGCCAGGAAAGAGTTTTGAGAAAAAATTATCAAAAACTTTTATTTTTTGTAAGGATTTTAAGGTATTAAATAGGGGCTTCGTCCTTAACCGCATCACGGTCCAACCTCTACCCACCGTTAGGCTGCCCAGTCCCCGTCGGCCTGCAGACACCCCTTCATCTTGTCCTTCGGCCTTGGGCCCCGCACTAAACTACGTCGAAACCTCTTTTAAGTTTCAAAGCATAAATAATATCCACTTAAGGTTAAAGGATCAATAAAAATGTTGAGAATCAAGCCAAAAAAAAACCAATTTATTACAACCAATTTATTACAACCAATTAATAATTGGCCATTCTATCCATATTTATATCGTATCCAGAAATCGGAAAATTCGAGAATTGACAAAATACTGATTTCTTAGCGGTATTAATTTAAACAATTTCTGAAAGATTCATTTAGTAATTCCAAAACATTTCGTTAGTGGTTGTTTACCCTTGGAGCACAATGAACGCAACCAAGCCGCAACTACGGACGCTTCGAACTGTCACGCAAAGCAGTTCAGGAGCGGTTGAGCACAATAGAAGCGTCGTCTGTTGCGTTGTGAGACAAACACAGAAAAATTAAAAGTGAACTAAAGTAGAGAAATATATAAAAAATGACTAATTTTGCAACGATAATTTGCTTTGTTTGTCTTTATCTTTGTTATTTGTATGTTATTGCACTAAGGCTATCCATTTTTCCTTGAACGACATTTCCCCAACCTCACTTTATGAACTGTCAACGCAGACTTGTTGCGTTAAAGTTCAAAGTTTGGGAACTTTTGCGTCGATGGTTGCGTTAAATGCGTTCACTGTGCTCACTCAAAAGCATTTCTGTGATATAAACTCGTAAGTGACAATTGGATGCGTGATGGTTGCGGCTTGGTTGCGTTCATTGTGCTCCAAGGGTAAACAAAACAATTGTTAATTCGAAGGAGAGGTAGATAAATCTTACCATGTGAAATGCATTCAATTAGTACTGAAAAAGAATAACTACAATGTATAAAATCTAAAAAGAATCTATGAATCCTAGAAACAATCGACTTCTGCTAACAGTAAGCATTTCCGTGATGATGCTAATAAAATTCTGACACCAAACATTGTTTAGGGAAAAGCCCATTATTCCATGACGTAAATATGTTTTTTTTTTTTTGGAACTCGAATCGCTACGAAAATAATAAAAACGGTTTCCCGTAGAACGTTTCTGTTTTATTTTTCATCCACCGGCAATATTTGTGGGTATCGAAGACCTTACAAACTTTTAAAGAAAAGTCCATCAATCATTTGAAATTACGGGAAGGAAATCATTGCTGCAGAAATAACTTTTCACCAAGTCGATTTTGGTTCGACTTTTTTTTTGCCATATTGTATATAACAAAAAGATTAAAATGATTTTCATTGCTTTGATACTTTAAGAATATTTTTTTTTTTCAATAATTTGAAGAGAACGCTTTCGCGATATACTTTTTTCCTCATGAAATAACAGTTTATTTTCAATCGATTCGATTGGATAAAAATCTATCTATTAAATAGATTATTGGGTTTTAGTTTATTGGAGTTTAATACTTTAAGATGTTTCAAATTTGAAAAAAAAAGTTTCTGCGACACTATTTTTGCATAAGAGCTAATATTAACTTTATAAGAAAAGTTTTAATGTTGAAAAAAAATTATGAATAATTTTAAGGATTATATTTTATTTTTAATTCAAAAACAAGTTTAAGAAACCCTATAAAATATTTATGTGGTATAAACCGGAAACTGTATAAAACATTACCCAATTTTACATTTGAGTAAATGTCAATATCAACAAAATATATGCGATATCGAATATTTTCCATAATCATAATTTCTGTAAAAGCTTAAAAGGACCCTTGAAATCATTCATAAAATATTTATGGCAAATCAAATGTATTTATTTTGATTTTTTTAAGAGATTATCTAATATTCCTATTCACATCTTTACTTCCTTATTTTTATGAGTTAGCACATAAATTTCCTGCTGGCCAAAATGTTGATTTTTTGATTGTAATCCGGCGTTGAAATGTTTTGTGAAATGGCTGTTTCCAGCGCTTTTGACCGTAATAAAATTTGCCAGCATCCGCAGCAGTTTAGGAGCGATAAAATGTTGATGCTGTTTTTTTTTATGACGCGTAGGTTTGAGATTTTTCTTGGTTCGGTTTTAATTTTCGTAAAATGTGAAACGAGATACTAGATAATATCATATGTTTTTTTTCCAAAATCAATCATTGCAAATGAATATAAAATAAATTAATTATTGATTTCAAGAGTACCTACTGAAATTTTATAACAGAAAATAACATTACTTAGTTCCAGGTACTTACCTAGTTAAACAAATTAAAATTGATTATTCATTTGCTTAGATGCGCCTGAACAGATTAACCTCAAATTTAAGTCGGATATGTGCTCCCAGTCTGAATCTTCTCACCCTTATATCGTTAAATACTATAAAATTTGGTTCACAATGACTGTGTTTACATTAGGACTCATTTTGAGGCGGCACGTCATTCCTCATTTCTCTATATGTGCACACGGTTCGCTGCATCTTCATTCAACAAAACTAAACGAAACAGAGGCCTTATTCTAGAACTCGTACCGAGTCAAATCTCTACCGAGTGCTACAAACAGCGATTCTTGAACTCGGAAACGAACGATTTCTTGCGAGTAAATACTCGGTGACGTTTAGCCTGCCGAGTGAGGTCAACATGAATCTGAGACTATCTTTTGAGAGAGATCGCTCGTTTCCGAGTGCAAGAATCGCTTTTGACTCGGTACGAGTTCTAGAATAAGGCCCCTTGTCTCAACAACCAGACTCAAACCGGTTTGCGACTGAAAATTTTAAGTGAATCTAAATTTCGTTCGCTCTTTTTGGTTTCCCTCCCCACTGCGTCCCTCACCCTCACTTGGCCGCAGCGAAAGACGCGCCGCCTCAAAATGCGTCCTAATGTAAACACAGTCAATGAATATTCGTTAGTTAATACAAAAAAGGAATTTACACGGAAAACTCGTTTTGTAGTTTTCTAAAAAGATAATAATGCGACTTGTAACTACTTCGGTTTTAATTGCAGGGTTCTTTCATTTCGTCTCTGTCGTTATTTTTATGTGTGGCTTTGGTCGTCTGGTTTTTGACTTTTGGATCAGGAAAACCACTAAAATCTTTGTTTTCCGCTTCTTAAATGGTTTTCTTTTTATATAAAATATATTAGAAGTTAAAAATGATCAGAAAAAGCGGTGTTTTCAATTCATATATTTAAAAAAAGCTTCAATTACTGTATTTTCAGTATATTTGCTCGATGCTAACTAAAACCACCATACGGGTATAATAAAACCACGACGTGACGGTTCGCACATGAGTGGCAAAGTATTATGTTCAATCAAACACAGCCCGGTACATATGAAGGCCACCTAAATTTTAACGTTAAATTTAAAAAAATTAAAACTTAGAAAATGGATTCCTCCCAGTCGCTCCTCTTAATGGTGAATTCTTTAAAAAGGTAGACAAAGACAATAAACAACAAAGCAGTGACGAAGGTTTCTCTTCTTTAGAATTTTCTATTGTATTATTAGTGCTTCCAATATATATTTACATATTTTACATACATTTATGTCCTCTTTATTACATCCTTTATATCCTTGTTTACAAAATTGAAAAAGTTCCTGAACATGTTGACAAAATGAAAAAGTTTTAACGGTGAAACAACAATATTTTCATTGATTTTTGTCTCATATTAAGAAAGGAGTAATCTGAGGAAAATATTAAAAAGTGTTTTATTTTCGAAAAAAAAGTAATGTATTTGCGAGCGTGAGTATACATCATACTCAAAATATACGATGTAAATTCCGTCTAATTTTCAAAAACAGACTTGTATGTAATTAAGCATTAAATTGTTTATGACTTTTTGAAGAAGACGAGTACAAAAAACATAGAAAGTTCATTAAAGTATTATCATTATTTGATGAACAAATGTTGGGATCCATGCAAACAATTTTGATAATGAGTACCAATTTCTGTACCAAAAACTTTGTACAAACACATATCTTTCGTTAAGGTTTCCGTTCGTTGTTGTTTTTGTGCGGATTCACGATTTTTTTTTTGTGATACGGGAAAGTTATCTTACGTGTACCAGGAAAATTGAAAACATTTTCATTTTAGAAAGTTTTCAGTATTCATTATTATTTTTTTTTGTTTGCCGTAACTTTGGCAATTATGAATAAAGCTGTAAAATTTTAATTTCACAATACCCAAGTCGATGCGAAACCAAATTTTAATATTTCATTCACAGTGAAAACTCCAAATGTGACTATATTTCTCATACTCTATTCAACACGTCACAAGATACGTTAATAAATTCTTAAAATATCTGAAAATAATACGAAACTCTGTGAATAAAGTTTTGTACTTTGTGTTGCCATTTCTATGATAAAATTATATAGACCTTTTTCATTTTTCATTACCGGAAAACTTTGTAACATGCGGAAGTGAATCGTTTTATCGTTTCATATTATTTAAGTTTTACGTTGATAAAACATTTGAAACTGTTTTATTTTCTGAATATTGAGAAGCTTCCTGTTTATCTTAAGGACACAAAAATGTTTAAAGTTACACAATGTCTAAATACTAACAAGTTGTAGGTTGATATGATAAATAAGATTTTGAGAGTATAAAATATGTTTTCTTGTGACTAAAGTATTCCAAAATGTATAGAAAGTTTTTACGAAAAGGAAGTATGTATATTTTTACAAAAAAGGAATTTCAAGAAAATATATCATCCCAAGTGGAACTGAGCCTCCTCAATTAAGGTTTCTAATAATTGTTCCTTCATACGCATTTACATACAGTTTTATATGGATTGCGAATGATGAACGAATTGCAACATTTGAGAGGTTTTTCATTGCAACCCATCAACAGCAAAGACCCTGATCGCAGTCTAGACCGATAATCATTATTTATTTCTATAAATCAAGTTGAGTGGATTTGAAATGACAGCATGAAGCACAACCTTCAAATTACAGCCTAAGAGCTTTACCACTTGCGCCATTGATCAAATGAGGTTTCGTTATCATTTTCTTTTTCGTTTTCGTGTCTAGCACCATAAGTGGGATTAAAACAATTGTAAGGTATTCGAACTCATCAACCGTAGAAGACGTCACAGCAGATTGAGGTCTGCTACAGACTTGAATTGAGTTCTAGAAAAGCTCAGTTATTTACCTATAAGAGCTATGGCATACCAAGTGCATTGCGTTGCCGCATGGCGCGTTTTTTAAAGGCAGCGAAACTAATTTAGGCGTTATCTCTGTTAAACTTTATTCCCTTCACATAATGAAAATAAGCACAAAAAAAATTGTGCAAATATGAACCTTTTGAGTTTAAATTTATTTGGCTGTGCACCGTTATTAAGGCGCAATGCGGTGACGTACGCAATCAGTATGACAGAGTTTAAAGCCACACCCTCAAATACATTTTATAGATTAAAAATAGATAGACATTGATTGCAATTTTTCGGGTTAAGGGGCCAACTTTAATTTCAAGTGTAAATTAACCTTTCAGAGAGTTTTGTAAAAAAAAAGGTTCCGCACATGAATTTTCTTTTAATATATGTGTTTGTGGGTATTTCCCAACATCATTGAATTACAAAAAAAAAACATGAATTGAATCTAAATCAGTTTGTGACTGATTTATAATACTGTGAGTTTAACCTATTCCCTAACTGGAATATCTATCTTTTATTCATGACACTAAATTTCCCTCCGTTTTACAGCATTTTCATCATTCTATGTAAATAAACCCACTTTCCTAACCCTATCAAGGTTGATTTACTCCATCAAAAAGGTATATTGACCAGAAATTGTGCCTCAATTTAGTCAGTGCTAAACGGATAATAAAATATTTACGATTCTTGTGTAAAACTTCTTGTACTCACAAGGAATTTTCATTGCATTCCATTTATACGAAAAACAAAGGAGGTGAGCAATCCTGGATTAAATAAAAATATGTGTACACTGAATGAATGATGTATGAAAAATATTTTTGTTCAGATCGTCTTCTGCACAGGTAATTTATATTCTCAACTCGTATCTTCTTATTACCCACATAAACGCATAGAAATCCTTGTGGTAACCGTTTTATTGCCCTACGGCTAAAAAGCATTTTAAAGCTTTAGAAAAATAAAAATAAAATTAAATTGGAGGTTTTAGGAGGTATTAAAAGCTAAATAAAATAAGATAACATTTTTTCACAACCATTGATTTGAGTTTTTAAATACTTTTTAAACGTTTAAAAGATGTTTTTACAAATCAAATACGTAATTTATCATATATGTTGCTTTTACCTATTTAAGGCGTAACCCCTTCTGCAAGGCATGAAAAGAACGTGTTTTTTTGGTGATTTATATAAATAAATCTATTTTCCGGCTCTTTTTGTAGGTATTTTATTGAATACATGTTCCAGATTTTTTTATGTAAAAAAAATGGAGTATTAATCACTGTATTAATCCGTGGTCATTCATTCATCTGAAATCAATCAAATGAGTTTTTTTTGATTCAATGTAACAAAATGCTGTCCTGATCGAGCCGGAATTTTAAAAAATCAATTGCGAAAAAATGGCGCCTGTTTTAAAATAAAGGTCGATTTTATTGTAAAAATTGGCGTATATTTTTGAGTGTAAAAATAATTATTATTTTTATTTTTTATCTGTAAAAACAACTAATGCGTAATAACTGTGTAAAAATTCAAAGAAATCGGTAAAGTCACTACAATTAATTTACTTTTTAAAAGTTTGACGTCCATTTCAAAAATTCTGTGCAGAAAACTGATGGCAAGCATGGTCAGTGCTTTCATTTTTAAAAAAATGGTCATTTTTTTTATCCATTCTAGAAGTAAACAAATTCTCTATATATTATTTTTTCTGGAATAGCACGGTAACTTAAAGAATTACAATTTAATTCCTATAAAATCTACAGTGTATTCAACTTGGTAACAACGTTCAATACTTGGTAACATTCCGATTTAATTTTGTGGCATCCTACTTCCAATCCTAATATAGACAACGAACTCAATTTCGTTTAGCGAAATCTTACAAAATCCTATCTAGAAAGCAATATCCATCAATACGACTGAATCTGTGGGAAACAGAAAAAAATTGCACTAGGAAAAAAAATATTGGAAAAACAAAATCCCAGCATCGCCTTAACAACATTCGATATACAAATATATGGAAAACGTGGAATAAAATATTGTCAATGGTTGTAGGGTATCTTGGTTGAACTAAAAATCCAAATCTAGCCCTCTATCCTCGTCGTCATCATCGTTTCAACTGGGATACATTCACATCGTTTGGCATTATTTTTTTTGTGTAGATTGGGAATTGGTGACGTTTGTACAAGTCATGAATTCCATTTACTCATGAATGGCATGTAGCTGGAAAGCTGCTGGGTAAAAAAATGGTTATATAGAAATTTGTATAATAAGGAGAAATGTCTGTTGGTCAAATGAAAGGATAACATCAAGAGTGATGCGATGTATGTTAAATAAGCTGGGTGTAGGCTAAAAATACTTATTCATATCAGGAATCCTTTCAATTTTTTTTAACAAGGACATTTTTTCTATAAGGACTATTAAAAAAAAGTCCTTATCCAAATGTAACAGATTTGCGACGATAACAGTTTTCGAATGTAACAAACCGTGTCAAAATCGGTTAACGTTTACTGGTATAAGGATTTTTTTTAATTCTTACACCTGGAATTTCATAAACTTAATGCCGATGAGTTAATTTTTACCTCCAATCTATCTAATATATAGTTAATAGGCTGTGGTCCTTACCATTGAGTTGTAACTAACTTAGTAACAACTTTTGGGGTGTGCGTAATGGGCTAATTGCTTGCTAATTTCGGTTCGAATTCTAGTTTTTATTGGAAAGTTTCCAGTTCGTTGTAAATGAATGAAAACGTACTAGAATTAGAATGCAATTAGACCGTTTTGCACACGCCTTAAGTTGTTATTAACCCATTCGGTATTTTGATGCCATATGGCATCATGCTAAAAAATTTGAATTGTCTTATTATTTATTTATTTTCAACACTCTATTCTCATTCAGTGCACCTTTAAGTGGATTTGTGACCCAATTTTGATTTTTTGAGTAAAAATGAATACTAATAGCTTAAACATCATTAATTTGTGTATAGAGAATCTTTAACCCCCATAGAAAAAAAACATGTACCGAACGGGTTAAGTTAGGGACTTCTCATTGGTAAAGGCCTGCCTGTCTGTCTGTGCGCCAATAACTTGAGAGCCACTGAACTGATGTGGTTTTACATTATGGATCAATTCAAGGTTCCGCGTATCATCCCTGCTAACTCCTGCACCATTAAACCCTCACCCTTGGAGCACAATGAACGCAACCAAGCCGCAACCATCACGCATCCAAATGTCACTTACGAGTTTATTTCACAGAAATGCTTTTGAGTGAGCACAGTGAACGCATTTAACGCAACCATCGACGCAAAAGTTCCCAAACTTTGAACTTTAACGCAACAAGTATGCGTTGACAGTTCATAAAGTGAGGTTGGGGAAATGTCGTTCGAGGAAAAATTGATAGCCTTAGTGCAATAACATACAAATAATAAAGATAAAGACAAACAAAGCAAATTATCGTTGCAAAATTAGCCATTTTTTATATATTTTTCTACTTTAGTTCACTTTTAATTTTTCTGTGTTTGTCTCACAACGCAACAGACGACGCTTCTATTGTGCTCAACCGCTCCTGAACTACGCTGCGTGACAGTTCGAAGCGTCCGTAGTTGCGGCTTGGTTGCGTTCATTGTGCTCCAAGGGTTAGTTTGAGAGTGACTACATAACAAATTAGCCTATGAAGTTTGTAGGTATTTTTTTTTAAATTGTTTCTCCATTCGAATTTTGCAGACAAAACCAAATCAAACAAAAAATTGTTGCCACAAATTTCATTTTGCCACCCTAAATTATAAATGCGACTAGAAACTTTTGCTGATACCTATATTGAGAAAACCGATTTCTTTTGTATTTCGAGCTCAAATATGTCCAATAAGTTTTTCTCCAATTTATCATTATAGAATAACTTTAAGAATTTCCATCACATCGATTTTTCCTTAAGAATTCCTATCATATTGACATGTTTGTAAGTTTTTATAACAGTAATATCTGACATTTTTATACCCGTATGGTGAAACCAAAGGGTATATTAACTTTGCCTTACCGTTTGTAACGCCAAGATCCCGTCATCGCACAAAAAAATGAATTACACCAGTGTGTTTAGAATGATAAAAATATTTAATTTTTGCATGTCCGTCCGTCCGTCTGTCCGTCCGTCCGTCTGTCCGTCTGTCTGTGGCGCGGATTGCGGGCGCACGGATTGAGCTAGAGACTTGAAATTTTGCACAGATCCGTTTTTCGTAAAATGTGAGGCTAAGTTCGTTAATGGGCAAAAATGGACCATTAGGGGGGGTACCCCCCATACGAACGAAAACATTTTTTCTGAATATCTCAAAAACGGTGAATTTTATCAAAAAAGTTCAAGAACAAAAGTTATTTAGGATATGATTCTACATAAAACTCCCATACATGAAAATCCGATTGGAATAAATTTTAAAAAATCTTATTGGAAAATTTGACTTCATAGTGGAATTTTGATACAACTGTTCGCTTTTCACTTAAATCACCATACAGGTTTTCAATAATTGCCAGATTGGCAATTATAGCTTTTGTTATGTTTAACTTTGGAATATGCTTATTAAATTTTCCAATGAAACCGCAATAAAAATAAGTTCCACAAAAAATCAATTTAAGACCATTATTCTGTTTTATTACTTCTCAAGTCGATTGTAAAGAAAATTCTTCAAATGGATAAAACTTTGAAATTGTTTTGTAGCTCTATTGGTTCAAAGCTTTCAAATCGAAATTGAATGAAATTGTTATTGTAACAAAATAGAGTTTTTGTGAGCAATAAAATTCTACGAAAGCCGGTGACATAAAATATAATTGGATTTATATCCACAATTGACCGCTTAAATTTTCATTACTTTTGGTTTACATCTCATAACAATACGAAGGCAACACAAAGAAAAAAAAATTCTTACACAATTATGCAATTATGCGTAGTTTTAAGAGACACTTTATTTTATTGTGTTGACCATGTCCCGGTCCTAATACAGTGTCCTAAATATGTGAAATTTACATAAGCTTGTCGGTAAACCTTGAATAAAGATGAAATACCCGTATAATAATAAAATCAGTTTAATGGCTCTTTAGTACGCAGAGTGGAAAAACTTTTTTATAAAAAGGATATTTTTTGTTAAAAAAAAGATGTTTTTTTTTGTCTTTTTTGGGACAAGGTCATTTTTTTGATTGACATTAGAGAAAAATCAAGATGAAGGGGAAACCAGAGACCGGCTGGGAAATGAAATCAAATAAAAATGAAACAGAAACATCAAAGTGGAGAAAAGGCTTCTGCTCAATATTAATTAGCTAGATATAATAAACACGAAAGGGTCGTTGTTGGTTGTTGGACTTTGATCGTCCTCGTAATCCAACAAGGATTATGGAACCTTAAAATTCAGCTTTCATAATCCTCTCATCCCTTAAAAAACACTCAAACTCAATTGTTGCCAATGTTAATTTACGCAACGCCGATTAATTTTTAATTTAAGATGAATAACACTATATTCCGGGATACAAATGATGAAACAGAGTTGGTGGAATAAAAAGCGAATCAAGCATAAAGAATTTTCGTCTTCTACGGAAGAACGACATGATTAATGACGGGGATATACACGATTCACATTAAACATAAAAGTGAAAACACATAAACCCTAATACATGCTGGATAGAAAGGACTTGGGTTCATTCCTGTGTTACAGTGGATTTATACTTTTTAGAAGGCTTTGAAGTCCTTTTTGGGGCCAACGTGTCTTGTCGTAAACTCAAGAAGCTGCCATCATGTTAAGAATTCAACATTGCTTTTATACACATTCACATTAACAGGAATGGATATTTTTCGAGATTCATTTTATACTGCGACATTTGATCGCATAAAGGAGTAAATGTAGAGGAAGTAATAGTCCCAAATGCAGATATCGTATGAATTATTTTAACATTCCGAATGTACTTCATTTTGGAACCTGCAATTTGTAACAGAAATCTCTGAATTTCCCTTTTAAATATTTACAGGAAACGTATCACCGAAATCTTCTAAATTTTACCGTTTATATTTTTTTTCTTATAAGAGAAAGTTTTCATATTTCATCACTGAAATACAACAAAACATTTTAAAACATAAACACGCCTACAATATAACTTTTCGTCAAAAGAAAAAAAAACATGGAAAACTTTTTAAACAATTATTATAAATAACATTGTTTTGATTGAAGATAATGTCTTTATATCAATAATATATATATCTTCTTCAACTTTGTGATTAAGTATGTTGTAAAAATTATCTCTATATTTGCAAATTATTTTATAATAAAAAAAAACACCAATTTCCTGACAACACAAAGAAACCATAATTAGTTCCCGAATCAAAATCTTTTTGTCTGGAACTTCTACGGTAAAGAAAAAACAACTTTTAAAAATAATTTCAAAGAGCCATCGAGTTTAATCAGAAAGTTCTTTTCAAAAAGAAAATTTTCTCCTTGGCCTAATCCCAGAAGAATTTTATTATTACGGTGACATTAAGGATGAGTTGATTGTGTTCCACTTTTCCCTTAACAACACCCATCGAAAATGTCACAAGGACTTAAGGGAAATGTTCATCTTGGTCAATGTGGACTTGCAGAGGATTCTAAATGTTCCAACAAAATAAAATGTTGTTCACAAATTAGGGCTAAGAGTCGGGCTACGACCTTCAGGCCGATTATGAATTTTGGGGAATTTCTAACTGAGTTTGTTACCGTAATTTTCGTCTTTGCTCCTTCTCTCAATTTTCTTTAAAATGGTATTGACAACCGACAGGACAGAAGTTTATACTATACAGGACCATCGGGAATACATTGTGTTAGAAAAGTTTCTGAACTTTAAAAAAAAATCTTGACTTTCTTTACAAACTTTCAAGGTATTTACTAGAAATTGTAATTAAAGATGAAATATATTAGCGCTGAATGGATTATAAAAACAAGTTGCGGGAAGAGATTTTAATTGAATGAAAAGCATAATTGGGCAAAGCAAATTTTTTTTTTATCGAAGGATAAAAACGGAAAAATTCGAAACGGAAGTCGTGAAACGATAATAGTTTATTTTAATTTTAAATTATTTTGGTCCAAAAAAAACTTATGCAGAAAAAACGTTGACGTGGTAACGACGCAAATTGCCGACTTTAAAAAATTAAAGATAAATAAATTTCCTACAAAAAACTTTTTTGTCTTTATCTGGAAGCCTAATATTTTTTCTATATTTCCTCCAAATTTGAAGATTCCAGAACTCGAAATCCTCCAAATTTGAAGAATCCAGAACTCGATTGCCTCCAAATTTGAAGAATCCAGAACTCGATTTCCTCCAAATTTGAAGAATCCAGAACTCGATTTCCTCCAAATTTAAAGAATCCAGAACCACCAGAACTCGAGTTTCATATTTTGACAATTTTCACAGCAAAAATCGACATTGTGCGACGGGTATGCAAGCTAGTGCTCTATATTAGGACAGACCAAATTTTGATTTGATTGGGGGAACGGGAAAACAGTGGTCCGATTGGATAATATTAAGTAGGCATTTTTTATGGGATTTAATACCGAATTCACATCTTGTTTAACTCCACCCTCACCCCTTAATTGACGACACATATTTTTTTGAACAATATCTTATATTAGATATTTTATTAAATTATTTAAAAATATTATGATATGGGAAAATCTAATCTAGATTTCGATCAACTAACACCAGAATTACAATACAATTATTGTGTTTAGCTAAATTTCGTTAGACATAACCGCAGATAATCGCATTATTGGCAAAAAAATTGTAAGTCATCCGAAAAGTATTTCACCGTGACGTCTAACGTAATTCAATCAAAATCTAGACTATCATTTCCCAACTTAATATTTTTATGTGCTTAAAGTTTGGGCATTAACATTTTCTTCATTAGTCACTAAACTGATAGAAGCCTGTAGACGCAAGAATATAATCATGTTGTAAGGAGTTATGTGGGGCTTTTTGAGGTATCCACGATGCTAGTGGGTGGTAATAATATTTTCGTTAAACCAAAATTATAGCGGCTTCGGACATTTCATACGTGACCATCCTGTGATGAAAATTGAATATTGGAAAAAATGTGTGTCACTAAGAAAAATAGGTTTGTCACTTACGTTCTATGGACCGCTTAAAATTCGTGCCGAAATCATGTTCGATATTGAAGTTGTGTACGAGAGAGAGGTACACCGAAAATCAATAAAATAAGAACATTTTGCTCTTTGGACCATAACTACACACGTATAATCACATACTGTGGCTGTTACTGCCCATAATACGACCATAAATCCAAAAAGATCCACTGAATTGAACGTGACTTTCTTCGGAAAACCACTTCTGCTGTTTGCTTCGGTTGATTGGCATCAAATAGAGGGATGAACTCTCACTATAGCCCAGTGCCCGTATAAAACAACTCAATAAGAGTCCTTCTTAAATTCCACCTCCTGAGTTTCGTCTTTAATTCCATCACCGACTTCACCTTTTCCATTACTGGCATTATTATTGTATGTCGGAAATGTACACAACACAACGTTGAATTTTCTATATCCTGTCGCTTTGCTAGTGTTTGTGTTTTATCATCAAACCACTGAAATCCAGAAAATACCAAAACTCAACTTCTCATAGAACTGAATTTACCCAGGATTTTTTTTTTGTGGAGCGTATGTTTTAAAAATAAAATGTGTTCTTTCCTGTTGATTTTGTTTGTGTTTTACTAGCTCCTGGGAGCCCTAAGATTCCACAGAAAACAAGAAACGGAGCAACTCTTGGAGAAATAAAGTTAAAAAGATGGTTGAAGTAAAAAGGTCTTAACAGGCTTTAACGCGGATAACCCGATTTACGTCTGTGCGTCCTTGGAATTAGTTGAATACTTTAATACTATATATTCATAGATACGGACTCGTAAATTCTTTCGTATATAAGATTGGCATAGGTCGCCAATCTTAGGCTTAGGAGAAGTTACTAAGTATTACCGCATTTCCTAATGCCTTAAATTGGAAAAAAAGCTGTTTGAACTAATTTAAGATTCTCAAAGCAAAATCGAAATGTTGGCTTCTAAGTCAAATTGTATAAGAAATAATAAAAAAATGAGAAAAGAATCGCAACATTTGCCGAAAAACCTTAGAAATGTTGCAATGCAGTTCGCAATCCACGAAAAAATTGTAGAAACTGGGATGAAAAATGGTTAGAAAAGCTCAATTGTAGTGACCCAGTGCCACTTTTGATGTAGTTCCACAGTTCAATAAAAAACAAAGCTATAATTTCTAGAAAGACCCCCGAAAAGTTCTATATATGGCGTCATTCAAAAAGTGGTTCAGACATATGAGGGAGAATAATGGTAAGTTAAATGTTTTTGCAAAATATGTTCCAATTGCATTTGCAACATTGAAACTAGAGGCATTAAGTTTTCACGGAGTATAATTTTTGGGGCGGTAAATCAGAACAGCTTTTTTGGATTACCACCAAGTTTTGCTACGTCCGTCGCCAACTAGAATTTTTCCTTTTTCAACTTTTTTTTGGCCATTTCAATTAAAGTTTATTCCAACTGAATAAATTTAATTCCTTCTAAAGATATCCAAAAGTATAAAATGCTCATAATTTTAGTTAAAAATTCAGTCTAATAAGAAAATTTTGCGTTAGTATATCTCAAATGAATTTTGCCTTTGAAATTTGAACCACATTACTTATTCATAGGTCCCAAACATCGAATTTCACTTAAAGATGAAGGAACGACTGATGAATACGACTCCATCTTATTCCTACTCTTTCTCGTGTCACATATGGTCAATCAAGTATAACTTTGCCAGGTCCCTTATTCTGCATCAGATTGGTCTGAATTATTTTCCTCTTTTAAAAACATTTTCCCATCAACCATTTTTCTTCATTACTTCGCATTGCCAATAAATCAGAATATGTTCGGAAGAAAATCCCCAAAAACTTCGGCCTTCATTTTGGGTGTACATAAGAAAATGCCAAACTAAAACCTCATTACCATTTTTATTAAGGAACATCCTTCATACATAAATATTGTATATGGCTGTTCAATTTTCATAATATGAAAATCTGTGTCAATTTCATTTGCATATTACACTTTTTATAAACGTTGCCTACAAATTCATGCTATGATCATAGTAGAGAAAAGTTAGCAGAAACGATGGAATTAATTTTCTTTTTTAATCAGCATCGCGCAATTCTTTCTGGCTGAATCAATTTATAAATTTTGTGCTATTTAATTTTGTGTATAAATTTTGTGGTATGAGCGTGGATTCAGTTATAGGGAGACAAAATAAATCAACCATGATTTATAATTTCGATTTTTTGGATGCTTCTATCAGTAGTTTACCAGTTTACCAGGAAAATGGATGTTTCAAAGCAAGGAAAACTAAGTTAAAATCACTTTAGGGCGCAATTAAATCCCTAAATTAATAAAAGGGTTGATACAATAACTCAATTAGTTCCGAACACCCTTCTCGTTCAATTTCATCCGTCTTGTTGCTTCTTGATAAATTAGCGTTTCTTTACAACCTGATCGCATTGCGTTTATAAACTCAACTACGTTTACTGTTGAATACTGAATGTTTGTTCCACATGAACGTAGGGTGAATGAGAAAGATGTTAATTACTATTGATTTTTGTAAGAAAATTAGCAAAATTGGGTAAAGCTCGATCCAGACTACACGATGTACGGGGTACGAGATACGAGGTTTTTGGTTTCCTCGTACATGGAACTGCATCCACACTGCACAGGGTTTTGCTCATTCGTGTACGCGGTTACCACGTACGAGGATAATCAAACAGGTTCTGATTTTACTCACTAGGTGAAACCATGTGCAAATTTCCCATCCAAACACTCGATGTTCGGGGTACGTGCCAACCTCGTACCCCGTACATCGTGTAGTCTGGATCGAGCTTAAGATACCTAATAAACATTGGTTCACATATTTGGTATGTAAGCGGTTTTTGTTTGTAGCCACAGGTTTTTATACTTTAGTTATATGAGAATCATATAGAAGTATATTACATTCAGTATACCGTTTGTAACGCATCGAACTAATCGTCGGACATAAAACTAAACTATAACAGAATATTTTGTATGACACAAGATTTTGATTTTCGCATATCCGTCCGTCTGTCTGTCCTTGAGCACAATAACTTCCTAAAGGATCGAGCTAGAGACTTGAATTTTTACTTTCTTCTACGGAGTATAATAAAGTATTGTATTCATGAAAAATTTCGACCTCTTAATTTTGCCTAAAAAACATTTCCCGATCACTCCTGAGTCGATTGGAGTCATATTTAAAAAAATGTCTTTCTGTCTGTCAGTCTGTCAGTCTGTCTGTCTGTCTGTCAGTCTGTCTGTCAGTCTGTCAGTCTGTCAGTCTGTCAGTCTGTCAGTCTGTCTGTCAGTCTGTCTGTCAGTCTGTGTACAAGATTTCTCAAAAACTAATAGAGCTAGCGCCATGAAATTTTATTGGCATGTTGGGTCCTGAAATGGGACAATCCTATCAACTTTTGGTGGAAATCCGTTAACCGGAAGTATCCAAAATGGCGGTTTTTCAAAAATCGCAATTTCGTTTTTCTCGATTTACTCCCAAACTACGCGTTTTTTAGTGGCCTTAAGTATGACAAAACTTGGAGAAAATAAAATTTCCCACACTTTTGTCTTTAGCTATAACTCGATAACTCAACCTGTTATCGAGATAAACCGTTATTTCCAAAAAAACAGTTTTTTGCGATTATCTCGAAAACTATAACGAGTTTTTGCTGACTGTATGAAGTGAATTAATAAGAATGGCATTTTGCACAATTTTGTCTTTTACCGTTATCCGTTATCTTTTACCGTTATTGAGATATTTTCATTAATATGTAAAGAATCATATGTTTGCGAATAATTTGCAAACTAACGGTTTTTCGACAAATCAATTAAAAGAATAATTAAAGATGTTAACATTTTCTATATTTTTGCCATTTACCGTAAATTGATATCTTTTACAGTTCTCAAGTTATCTCAAATTTTGTACGTTTTTGATATTTTTGGATGAACCAACAATTTATTGGGAGGTTGTATTGGGTTGACAATACGATAGGGGTATAACGTAAATTGCGCAGGGTCGTAGATTTTGTAGAAGAAAGTTTTGTGTTGACCACAACTGATATTTTTACAGTAGCATTTCTCGAAAAATGGGAAGCCTAAGTACTTGAACGGGCAAAATGGGACCATTCCTTCTCCCTCCCCAATTAAACGAAACAGTTTTTTACACTTTTAGTCTTATCGTGCTTAGAATAAGACTTTACATAACTTTTCCATACATCGAAATCCAATTGGACCACTCCTTCCCCCTTCTCTCATACAAGTGGACTGCTTTTAATAAACTTTTTGTCAGTCCTCATATAGAGTATTTGACGATTAGCCCCTGGGAATTGTAGCTTTACTTATCTTTATTGCAACACAGTTAAAAATGGTGAATCAATTCCAACATCCAAGGTTGGAAATTTTCAATTATTTTTTTTTGTGAAATTACTCTTGGATTGTAAATTTCAAGTATAAAATGTGTATGTAAAAATTACAATTCACTTTTTTGCAATTACAGAAAAATAATGTGAAATTAAAAGTTTGTTGGGAACATACAAAACTTTAGAAAATAATAAAGTACGAATACCTATCGGTTAGTTTCCTTTCGGGTAGGATACGGACAGTGTTCTGATAAATGCTTGGCGTGTGGAAAGAAATTTCTAATCTAAAATCAAACTTCTTGATTATTTCAGCAATTTTTTATCAGGAAAAAGGTCATGAAGTATTTTACATCACTGATGTGAAGGTTTATTCAATAATTTAAATTTAAGAACAGCCACGTGCTGCATTTATGTTTACTCCTCGACGTTATTTGAGATTTATTGAGGCTGTCTAGTGAAGCTTTGTGGGCTTTTGGTGAGGCTTTGTTCTTCCAGTATAAATGCTATTTAGCAATCCACGATTATATTAATAAAAAGCAAATTTGTTACTATGTTAAATATTTGTAAAAAGATAAACCATTTGGCAGATAAAAAAAATACATCAGTATTAAAATATTATCATGATGAGGGAAACCGAATTTTGTATAAAAACACGGGAAAAGGTTTAGATTTATCAGTTTTCCCTCAAACTTGAGAAATATACGGTTTTTTAAAATGAATCTTTAATTGGTAGTATTTTTGGTTTTTGCTGCGATTTTTCCGATTCAATGTAGTGAACAGTCTGAGTTATCCGCTCCATCGCAACCAAGTGGTCGTATAGTTGATGGCATTGTAGTGATCAGCGCCGGCTCTATGGTTCTATGCGCCCTATGCAAATTTTTTTTGCGCCCTTTTTGTTTGCATTAAAAAAAAGTGTACATATGGAAGATAAGTAAATAAATTTAAAGGCACAAAACGTTTTATGTAAAATAATTCATACAAATAAAATAATTACAAGTTATAATAGTTCAACATAAAGTATAAAAAAAGTTAACAATTTTATTTATTTAAGTTTCTAAAATTTTACTTTTCTTGCTTTTAAGTTTGCGAATTCTTCAATTATTTCATTAGTGTCGATTTTTTCACAAATATCTCTTTCAATTGCTATCATCGATAGCCCTACCAATCGCTCCTGCGAAATATTTGATCTCAGATAATTTTTAATAATTTTTAATTTCGAAAATGATTTCTCACCACTTGCAACTGAAACTGGAAGACTCAAAAATATTCGTAAAGCAACAGTTACGTTCACGAATATATTTTCTAGCAAATTCGAATATATATACTGTAATACATATAATGGGTCAGTATTATCGTGATTTGTTATTGTAGCTTTTAAAATTTTTAATTCATTGAATAGCTCCGCCGCAGAAATATCTTTTCCATGACCATCGGTTAACATGGTATTTAAAGAACTGCAATATTTCTTTAATACATCATCATTCATGTGACAAATTCCTTTAAAATTTGTTAAAAATTGAAATGTTTCTACATGAGTTTTCATGACCTCAAATCGTTCATCTAAAGAATTAAGAACTGCATCCAAAATCGGAAAGAAGAAAGAAATTTTAAATTTATACTGTGGATCAATTGGAGTTTCATCGTAGCTTTCGTAATCAAATTGTCTTTTTTTACGCCTTCGCAATGCATTATCTTTAAATTGGGGAACAATTTCCAAATCAGATGCTAATTCTTTTGCTGTTTCCAATACAAGATTAAAATGTTCATCCGATCGTAATTGTTTAATGTATGATATTAAATTATTTAAATCGAAAGAGAAAAGGCGCCCTTTAGATCGGCGCCCCCATGCTTTGCATGGTCTGCATATTAGGTTGAGCCGGGCCTGGTAGTGATCCCTCATTCCATTAGATATCAAGTGGCGCTTAGAATTTCGGAAGAAGGTCAAAATCTTCTATGTGGTGCAGTTATAATTTATAAAATATGGTTAGTAACAGCAGTACACTGTGTACACAAGTAAGTTTTTAAAAAAATGTATTTACCCCCAGAATCTTACAATCAGCAATTTGTTCGATTTTTCAGAGCGACCAATATAACCGCAATTATTGGAGCTCACAATATCACCAATCCTAATGAAAATAATTTAAAGGTCAGGATACAAATAAGAAATATACGTGTACATCCTTCTTGGAATCTAAATACAGTTTAAGACGATCCCAAGCAACCAGATAAGGCATAATGACTTGGATTAGGTCGTGGTGTCTTAAAATTGGTCGTTACGACCACACCAAGACCAGCGAATCCGCCTTATAAGGCGTGATGCCTTTCAAGGCTTTTGCAGTGGTCGTCAAGCGGTCCGAGTGACCTAAATATATGCCCTGATAGTCTTAATGTTCGAATGCCTTGTTTTGGCTTTCATGGTCGTAGTGTCCTCCAGACGCCTTCATAGTCGTCCTGCCTTATAAGACCAACCTTCCACCTTTCGTCCACGAAATGCCTTATAGGGCATAATGCCTTTGAAAACACTCCAATGCCCTATTTGAGAATGCTTCGAGCTTGTTTCTAGCATACTTCGAATATGCTTCTAGCATTCACGGCGCGAGCCGCCATGACGTTCATCGAAATGAAAAAAAAACATTCCTACTGAAAATTTAAAATCTGTTTTTAAAGCACAATATGGAAAAACATCGAATAAAAAGTAATTTTATGTGTTTGGGTACACAGCATAACTTTATTTTTACAAGAATTTTATTAAAATCGAATAAAAAAGAAAATTCTTTGAATAAATAATTTTCAAATTATATCACTAAAATCGAGAATTGCTACGGCCCACGTAAATAGAGCTCCTGGCAAAACCACTTTCTACGTAAACTTTAAATCGCATGTGAATTGTGACAATAAAATCCACAAAAAACCTTAACATCACCGTATGAAATTATTTTAAACGTTTTTTTCCACAAAATATATCCATTAAACTTTATGATTCTTGTCTTATCTTTCTCTCCTCATGCGGCCTATAGAATAGAGAAAGACAAATAATGTCGCCAGATGAAATGTCAAAAAAATATTTCGTCATGGTAAAACAAAGCCCTATTTTGGCCTTCAAAGTCGTGATGCCTTATAGGGCGTGAAATAGGGCACTTCGTGGTCCGGCGGACCTTCCCCACTGTCGACGATAGGTCGACGATAGTTCGACCTAGAGTCGACAAAGTCGTGGGCCTTACGACCAATAGGGACGCCTTTGAAGACGAAGTGTCCACTTTACGACCTATAAGGTTAGTTGGGATATCGCCTTACTTCGTTTACCTGATGCAATTGAATTTAATAGTAAGTGAAATCTCATTGTTTCAATGTTAATAAGGTTTTTAATTTTATCGAATTTTACAGCAAAAGTTGGTAGAATTAATCTCCCTAGCATCGGGTCACCACCCCAGTTAAAAGATAAAGACCTTATCGCTTCAGGTTGGGGAATTTACGATGAAGAGAACCGTAAGTATTAATACGATGAAGATAACCGTAAGTATTAATAAAATATCAGTTGTGGTTAACACAAAACTTTCCTCTGCAATATTTAGTTTCGGAAAAAAATATATAAAAAGTAATATTTTTTCCAATATCTCGAGAACAGCTAAGGATACGTAAAAATCGTTAAAGAGAAAAATGCAGGAAATTTTATTTTCTTGGAATTCGGGTTTATTCATTTTTTCTCAAAAGCGCATAGTTTCCGAGAAATTTTCAAAAAACCTTATTTTTTTTAAATAAAAATTTATAAATCAATCAATATTTGAGGCGTTAAAAGCTAGAGTGGAACAAGCCACATAATCGAGTTTTTAATATCGAGCTTTTCCACTTTTGTACTATTATTGACTGTAAATTTTTGGGAAAAAAAATTCTCTGGACTTTATTACTCAATGTTGAAATGTTCTTTTGTGCATCCAAACATTTTTATCTAAAAACTCACTCGCAATAGTGATTCAAACACAAAAAAATTCACGATTTCGACATGTGGGTTGGTCCACTCTAGCTTTTAACGCCTCATTTAGTTTGACATTTGTTTTTCAACTTTGGTCAAAGATAAGTTGTGTATCTTTCCTCGGCTTTGGTTTTATCGCAAAAAAGCGGTTAATCGCGAAAAATTTTGCTCTTAAGGAGAAACTTAGGTTCGTTGCAGCAAACCAGTTTCTCTTATAGAGTTAAATTATTGGTTTCGTCTCTATGGCAAAACTAGTATGTCTGTCTGTAGCCAAAGGTTTTTTTTATAAAGTTTAGTTTTTTACTTTTACAAATATGTATGGTCCACAGCGATAAACTGTAGTTGAGAGAGAAAAAGTTTGGCTCTCGAAAATCTACTGATTTTTCTCAGTATGTTGCCATATGATAAATGATATCAAAAATTAAACGTCATTTTTTCAATTGTTTTTCAACAGCTCGTCGAATTTCGTCGGTTTTGAGGTCGGTAGATCTGAGAAACGAAGATGACCCACCATGCGCGTGGTTTTACACATTTAACAACAATAAACAACTATGCATCAGGAACGAACGAAAGTCAATATGTTCTGGAGATTCAGGAGGTCCATTGACTCTTTCTGAAGTTAATTCACAAGGTGTATACACTTTGATTTTAGTAGGTATTGCTTCATATGGACATATCTTGACTTGCTTTTTGGGTTATCCACAAGTATTTACGCGTGTTACCTATTATTTGAGTTGGATATCAAATACGACAGGGATTATTTCTAATTAATGATACCTAACATAACCCTTAAAATAAAATTTCCAAAATTCGCAATTTCCAAAATAATTAATTTTTGAGAAACAAATATTTCTGGAAATTTTTTAGCTAAAGGCATAAGATATTGAATTAGCAAAAAAAAATACTGAGTATTTCTTAAAATTTTCAAAACTACATGGGTTTTTAACTATCATATTTGCATAAAAGGCAAACAAATAAACGTTATGTCACCACTAACTGAATTTTGTACCAAAAAGTTTTTTAAAATAAACTCTACATATGCATATCCTGTTGTTTCTGATTATCATCATTGCTCTTATACCTTTAAAACTCCAAATGAGCGGAATGTGGAACATTTCGTAGCAGCATAAGTAAGAAACTTAGAATCACTACTTAAGGGTTAAATAGTTAATTATTAATAGCATTATAAATTATCCGAATTTAAAAAAAAATAAAAATTAAATAATAAACATAACAAAAGCTATAATTGCCAATCTGGCAATAATTGGAGACCCGTATGGTGATATTCGTATCAAAATTCGAACAGTTGTACCAAAATTCCACTTTGAAGTCAAACTTTCCAATAAGATTTTTTAAAATTTATTCCAATCGGATTTTGATGTATGGGAATTTTATGTAGAATCATATCCTAAATAACTTTTGTTCTTGCACTTTTTTGATAAGATGCACCGTTTTTGAGATATTCACAAAAACTGTTTTCGTTCGTCCATTTTTGGCCATTAACGAACTTAGCCCGCATTTTACGAAAAACGGATCTGCGCAAAATTTCAAGTCTCTAGCTCAATCCGTGCGCCCGCAATCCGCGCCACAGACAGACGGACAGACAGACGGACAGACAGACGGACAGACAGACGGACAGACAGACGGACAGACAGACGGACAGACAGACGGACAGACAGACGGACAGACAGACGGACAGACAGACGGACAGACAGACGGACAGACAGACGGACAGACAGACGGACAGACAGACGGACAGACAGACGGACAGACAGACGGACAGACAGACGGACAGACAGACGGACAGACAGACGGACAGACAGACGGACAGACAGATGGACAGACAGACGGACGGACATGCTAAATTCAACTTTTTTCATCATTCTAAACACACTGGTGTAATTCATTTTTGTGTGCGATGACGAGATCTTGGCGTTACAAACGGTAAGCAAAGTTAATATACCCTTTGGTTTCACCATACGGGTATAAAAAATTCTGAATATAAAAATCATATGTCGTATCACATTAATATTATAAAGAAAAGTCAGTTTTTTCAAAAGCTTTTGTTTGGCTTGCTTTCGTGTGTCTGTTGGTTCATGTGTCAGGGTCAAATCTTGGAATCTAATTTTGACCCACTTCCACTTGATAATTTCATAATTTGGAAGTTTCGGTCGAAAAAAAAGAAGAACAGGATTTGAGACAATCTCGCGTCAGCACAGTTTTTGAGTAAGCAGTTTTGAAGGCAGTACGGTTAGGCTTATCTCTTGGCTAAAGTTTTATCTTTAATACTTTAGGTAAATTAATATTTAATCTTCCATTAAATAAAAAACGGCAGGCTTTCCTCTCAGTTCCCGATTGATTGAAAGAGTATTTAAAGAAAAATATCGTAGTCCGTTTGGATCCGTACTCTCGTAATTATCCCTTGAATCAACTTACACGAAATTTTAAGTTTTTTATGTCCCTATAAGTTATTTGCCACTTTTCAAGGCCCGGCCATCGACTCAGGACAAACAAAAAATTCCTTTTCAGCATCAACAAATACGAGTGTCCTTACCACTTCGTAACAAAACGAAAACTCTATGAACCAAATTCAAGGTTGATGTTATAAAGCTAAAAGAAGCTGAGGGCTTTTAATTTATAATAATTATATGCTTTATATTGAAAGACAAGGGTTTACATTTTCGGTGTCGTTGCCACCTCTAGAGATAATTGGATTCGATCCCTTCACGAACAGAAGATACGGAGACGGAGCTTAGTTTACCTCGACGTAGATATTTAACATCTTGCCAATGATAACCAATGTAAAAAACGGTCCCTAGCCACTGTTTGCTATCCTGGCTGAATGTAAATTTTACCTCCTGTCGGTTCGGTTTCCGGCCAAAGCTCATCCCTTCCGGAATTATTTTGAAATTTCTCACTAGCAACAGCGTGAAAAACGAAATTCGTGTTTTTTACGGTTTTCAATTTGGAAAAGGAGGCACATGAGGGTCAAAGGAATTTCGTGAAAAGGCGGGTGTCAAGTAGAAGGAATACAAGGTCAGCGAATTAAGATATTTTTGACAAAAAAAAAACAACAAAATAATCAGAATTGGGATCCAAACTGAAAATCCGAAGCGAGTTTAGGTAAAAAAAGGGTTGATTTTTTCTATTGCCATGTAAAATGTGAATAAACGATTCTAAAGTGTCAAGTTGAAAATGAGATTATTGTTTCGCAAATTAATTTACGATATCCTTTTTTCGGAAAGTTTGATTTTTTCGCCCTTTGACGGCTAGCAGGCGGTTGAATGTCTGTTACTACGAAGATTCACCACATTTAATTGAAATTTTTTTTTAATTTCATGATTGTAGTACTCACTTGTAATTTGAACAAGGAGTCACTGATCCCGCTTTTTCTGAAAATCCTAAATATTCTTTTGTGTAGATAGACAAAAGTAGAGACACTTAAATGATTGCAGACAATGAACAATCGACATAATTAGATTATTTGATTAATCAAAGTGTGAAAGTGATTTTTCAGGAATTTCATACAAATTAAATATGACTTTTTAACACATGCCGTTTAAACATTATAGGCAACCGTAAGTAATGAAATAAAACAGGTAAATTATTTGCCAATTGATTTTTCAGGGATTGTTACTTTATCAAATGTAATTAAAATATGGACAGTGATTTTTAGTAAATGCTGTAAGATTTTCAGATGCTATAAAATTTTGTGAGAAAAAAAAATAGCAAAAAACAACCATTGCCTGGCAGCAATCGTGAAATAAAAAACTTTCAACAGAATTTTAATCGAAATCACAATCGAAATTATGTATGCTAATTGATATATGTATATCTAAACATTGTCAATTATTTAAATATTCCTTAGTTTTATAACTTAGTTAAAAATTTCTTAACTTGTATTGTGGAAAAGGAGAAAGGGATGGGTTAAATTTAATTAATAATATTTACTAATTAATTTTGTTGAGAAAAACTTTGTGATGAATTATTTGTTTTAAAAATTTTTGATGAAAGCAATTTCTTAGGCACCGTTTAAATCTGAAACTTTATACCATGAATATTATTCTGTACACAATTCAAATTCCGTTTACACTACGACACAAACTTCTGAAATTTATTCCGGAACTGAAAGTTTTTTCATACAAAATCACCGTAATTTCAGATCTTTATTAGACATATGGCGTATTCGAATGGCCTCCTTTTTTGGCTCGAAAATGGCTTGATCTTGGTTTTAAATCAAATAGAAAATTTCGACAAATTTTTTCAAAGAAAATTGTTTTGAATCAAATGAAATTTCAATATTTCAATTTCCTAGTTTAAGTTCTGTGATTTTAAATCTTAAAGCACAAACAAATTTCCTCGTTTCGATTGCTTTCGGCAAATTACAAAACTAATAATTAAGGTTTCTGATTAGTCAAATTTAGGGTTGCCATCTGTCTTCTTTTCCTCGGGAATGGTCCAAGGAGGGTTTTTGAATGTGTCCAAGTGTTTTTGAACTTGTCCGGGGAATTTTGAGACAATCAAGGATTTTTTTTTTGAAATAAACAAAATCTCAAGGGGGTGAGGCTTTCAATTTAAGGGTATATTTAACCTCGAAATGCAAAATGTTCGCTTGCGGCGCATTTCTTCACGAAGTTCTGCCTGCAGCGCATTTCTTTTTGTTTATTTTTGTTTGCAAAAACATGTTTTGCTTTTACAAATTGTTTCAAATCCAACTCAAAAAAAGAGAAAAATTTACACATATGAGGGGGTTAGAATGACAGTGAAGTAAGTCACTTTTCATTTTTCATGAGTAATCAAGGGTTTTGTGAACATGTATGTAAAAAACTCATAATATTACCCAACCCTATTCACCGCAAGCGTCTTATCAGTAATAGTGTAGTTATTAGTATTTATTACAAACATTAATTTAAGTGAAAAAGTGACTTACTTCACTATCATTCTGACCCCCTCATATATGTAATGAAACTCCTTGAGAAACTCCTCGAATAGCTATTTACATAATTTAAGGATAAATTCACTGCTATTTATGTATCTCTGTGATTACTTTCAAACGGAAAATAACTCAATAATCGCACAGGTGCCTTTTGATCAGGAATCCCCAGTAATTCTGTGCAAATGAAGAACACATCACTACTAATTATATTTAATTTTAGCTTCTGTACCTGACAATTAAATCTTTTGCAAGTTGAGTCCTTCAATTATGGGGTAAAACACTGGTTTCGTGTTATGAGTGGCAAGAATATTGTTGTTAAATTCAACTCCCTCCAATATAACAGCTTCGACCAACAAATGTTCTCCAACCACCGGCAAATAACTCGGAAATCTCATGAAAGTTGTATAGAATTTCGTGTAAATGGTTTGCTTAGTTGAGCAAGTAGTATATAGAAATATATAGGTACACAAAAATGTGTAGATCTAGGTCCCTTAAATCTGATGTGGCACCCAAAATATCTGTAATTAAAGTTGGATGGAAATTTTCTACAGAAACTTTGGTGATTAAGCGCGAGATTCCAGATAATGTGAAATTGGGTGTATTAAACGGCACAGCATTCCTAAATGGGAAATCTGCCACGAAAATGTATTGGAATGAGGAAAAGCGTCGGGTATTTACTTAAGGTTTTATGCCATACCATTCTGTGCTAATAACTAAAATTGCTTTCGAAGCCATAATCAGATAATCAAAATGGAAAGGACGAAAGAAAAAATTAGTTTCTAAAAATGTTATTGCTCAGCTCTATTCTAAATAGAATCCATCTCAGCTCTTAATACTTAGATGTAGTGGTGTGAACCATCCTGGATACTGTCAATAGCACGTTCAGTGTCAAGGACAACACATCATTTAGCAAATAGAATATTTCCGATGGTTTCTAGTTTTCACAAGCATTTAAGCATAGCTCCAACAACGTTTTGTGTCGCTGTCGTCTGTTTTATTTTTTCAATTAAAAAGACATTGAGAAAGAACACAGGAATCATAACTGAATTATCACAAAATGGACGAGACAAGGGAAGTTGTCTAATCCCTGATAGTCGTTGTTTCGGTTGACTGAATCCTGCAATCGTGATTATCCACTGATTACTTTGGTCATTATCCAAACTAAGACCCTACGTTGTATTCTAAAAGCGTTTTCCGGTTACCTACGCATTTGAATGCCCTTCATTGAGGCAAATGAATTGAATGATAATATTGTAATAACGATAAAGGATTTAAAAGAAAACCTTTCGATATGACGAAATTGACCTGTTTACAAAATCAGAAAAAAAATAAGTTTCGAACGTAGTTATTTAGCAAAAAATCATTTATTACTTTTAAATTCATATCTAATGATTTTTATTCAAGGATTTTCACGACATTTTTTAAATAATGGCGATGGAAATTGTTTCTATCATTTGCGAGGTACAGCAGAGGATCTTACATGTCAGAATCATACTCCAGGCGCAGCACAGTGAGAGCCTAAAATTTCCGCGAAGGAGCACTTCTCTTATGCAGCAGAATCTCTAAGAACTAAATTCCCATATCAATCCACTTGAATTTTATTAAGATTTAAATTTTAGCACAAAAAATGATTCCTCAAAAATGTTCAACTTGATAAAAGGATCGGTAAACCTTATAAACTGGGAATAATTTTCAAAATAACATTGAAATATTGGTGGGGGGGGGGGGGGAGGGGGAATATCTTATACTTATACAGAATTTAGGGTGTCTTCAAGCCTCGATCCACAATTTTTTATCCCATGAAATATCCCACCGGAATGAGTTTTTTTTACAGTCAGGCAAAGATATTTTCATCACAAATAAAAATTTCTTATCAATATTTCTTGGAAGCAGAGTCAGATATGGAATTTCGTTGCAAACATAATATTGATATCCCTTTAAATGAATCGACTTCGAATTTCACGTACTTCAAGAAATAAAAGAATTGAATAAAACAACAATAGAGAATTACATGTGGGTGTATTAAAAATATATAAAAACAAGGGAAAATAAAAAAATGTCATTGTCTGACATTTTAAATGAAATCTGTTACGGACAGATGTAAATCAAACGCTTCTGCTGACGAAAATACTTGATTTGATTTTCCTTCGAAAGGGTAAACCCTTCGGAAAAATTATTATACAATTTAAAGAATTTTTCAACAAATGCACCTGTTACATAGAGATTCCTGTATTTTGTATGTTTTGTCCTGTATTTTGCGCTGGACATTTGGTTGAGTAAATCCTACATATTTTATAAAATCAATTTCTAGCAACGTGTTGCAGCCACCTAGAAACACAAAAGTAGTTAGCTAAGAAAAAAGAAGAGAAAATACTACTTATCTTAGAGTCCGTCCAGTTGTCCATTGTGGATCCGTCCGTCGAATTTCTGATCTCCAACGAGATCACAGTCCGTTTGCCGTCCAAATCCCTCTGCAGAAACATTCGTTTCTACAAAGGTGGGACATATCCCGTGGATGATGGTCGAATTTCAAGATGCAGGTTCCCTTTTCTTCATGAACGAATAGTCAAAACCTGAAAATAGGTAATGCAAATGGCATTAGTGTGGGGAAATTAAAATGAGAAAAGGCGGAACGTATACTTAGCTGTAATGATTTTCCTCTGTTATCCGGTCACTTTAATGTCTCTGAATTCAGCAACATGTTGCGAAGATCCTCACAGTATAAGAGTTGCTGGCTTCGAGGTTGAGGTTAGAATATGAAAAAAAAGGAAAAAGATCATTTTTCAAGGTAAGGAATTCAACAAATAAAAAGTTACTCACCTGGTACAGTGCGATAGTGGTGCGTTCCCGAGTTCCTATCTATTTTAGCAGGAGGTAAAAATCGGGCATCTCCTGTTGGCTCTCCTGCAGCAAAAGTTCCGCTGAACTCAGAGTTGCCAGACAGCCAGCAAATTTTCCCCCCGTCGTAGCCTGAAAAACCCCCTGAAACGGGCTATTTTGGAATAAAAACCCCCAAATTTTTTATTCGTATTGCAACAATTAGTTATAACCAAAATTTAGGCAATTGTCGTATATAAAACAGTCAACCAGCAACTTTTTTTTATTTTTAGATTTTAGGGCATAAATTTGGACATTTTTAACCAAAGAATCTCAAAAAAATAGCACAAAGTTTGACTTTAAAGAAGCATTTGAAAATCATATCAGAAAAGTTTGACTTAAAAGTGGGATTTTGATTTCATATCACCATGCGGATTTTCAATAATTGACAAATGGGCAATTATAGCTTCTGTTATGTTTCTATGATAAAGTTGAAATTTGCTAATCATTGAGAATTTTTCTTATAAAGAACCTCCTGGATTATTTTATTTTTTCTAAACCTACGTCAATCTGGTGGAAGAAAGAAAATATTTTCAGTATCAAAAAACAATATTAAACAAAACAAAAATTTATTTCAATTTTTCATAAATAAAAACATAACAAAAGCTATAATTGCCAATTTGGCAATTATTGAAAACCCGTATGGTGATATTCGTATCAAAATTCGAACAGTTGTATCAAAATTCCACTTTGAAGTCAAATTTTCCAAAAAATTTTTTTTTTTGATTTTTTCCAATCGGATTTTGATGTATGGGAGTTTTATGTAGAATCATATCCTAAATAACTTTTGTTCTTGGACTTTTTTGATAAGATGCACCGTTTTTGAGATATTCGCAAAAAACGTTTTCGTTCGTATAGGGGGTACCCCCCTAATGGTCCATTTTTGCCCATGAACGAACTTAGCCTCGCATCTTACGAAAAACGAATCTGCGCAAAATTTCAAGTCTCTAGCTCAATCCGTGCGCTCGCAATCCGCGCCACAGACGGACAGACGAACGGACGGACATGTATAAATTAATTATTTTTATCATTCTAAACACACTGGTGTAATTCATTTTTGTGTGTGATGACGGGATCCCACTAAACCAAAAAATGAACGTTCATTAAATATGAGCGTTTACTGATCGTTTTGTGCGACAGAGAAAATCAGCTCTGAAAGGGACGACAATGTATTCTCAAGTATTTTCAACTTATGAACGAACGGTATCTAGTACCTATATAAAGCCGACCGTCAAAGTTTTTCATATTTTTTGTTCACAAATGTTTCATTTTATATTCATTTTTAAAAGTTAGCAGGAAAATGTTTGACAGAAGAATACGGCAGCTTTTGTTTCATTTTTAGTCACAGTTAAGAATAATAGAACTTATGTAGTTCACTTAAAGATCAAAATTCGAATTCTGTTTGAATTGTCATTAATAAAAGCGAAAGAAATAACTACAGTTTGTGTGCCATTTTCTTTATATGCTGTTTTCAGTTCAAAAAACTGTGTTGAGTAAGTGCGGTTTAAAATAAAGGTGATTTTATATTAATCTATATATTTAAAAGGCAAAGCGATTTTGTATGGATTTCTTTCGACAGAGCTCCTGGAGTTCCTATTGAACCGATTTTGATGATTTTTTTTTTAAATGAAAGCTCTATAGCTGTAGATATGTCCGTTTTACTTTTTTCCCCATTTTTAATAATACTTTATTAGTAATTTGCCTTTCAAAATTATAAATATGCCGCTAACTAAGTCTTCAATGTTAAAACGACATTTCGTATTGTTCGATTAGTGCAGTGAGTTAGAAGTTGGACTACCATGCGCCAGGCACCGGTTCGATTCCTATCGGTGACAAAATTCTTTTTTTTCTTTTCAAATTCTTTTTTGTTGATTTATTTACTTTTTTTAATATTTTATTACTTAATTTATCTTTAAGTTTACATTTTTACTCCTGAATAAGTGTTAGACTACAATGCGCCAGATATGCGGGTTCGATTCCGAGTGTTGACAAAATGTTTTTTTTTAAATTTTTTTTTTGACCTTAAATTACTATTTGCTTTCATTTGATTTTTTTATACAGAAAAAATCGAATTTTTTTGGAAGACAGTACCGAGCAAAATAAAATTAGCGAGAAAATTTCTGAATAGCACGTGACTTTGTTATACAACAAAAAATCGATTTTTTTTAGAAAATATACAGCAAAATAAAATTACACAGAAAATTTCTAAACAACACGTGGCATTCTTATACAGAAAAAAATAAATATCTCTAGCCATTTTTAGTATAAGAAAATCATGTGCTGCTCAGGAATTCAAACCTTAATATGCATATTGACTTTTATTTGAAATTTACTGTTTATTAGCATATATTTTCGAAATTTCAGGTTGAAAAATATATAGGTATAAATACACGACAATATAATTATTACCTTACATATATTATTGTTTTCATTTCTGTTGGCAGTCCCCAATGACTGCAGTTTTTTATTACTTAATTTATCTTTAAAATTTATATTCTTACTACTGAATAAGTGTAAACTACATCGCGCCAGGTACGGGTTCCATTCTAAGCGGTGGCAAAATATTTTTATTTAATTTTTTTTTGTTGAAATTGAGTTTTTTAAACGTAAAATTAAACATAACAAAAGCTATAATTGCCAATCTGGCAATCATTGGAGACCCGTATGGTGATATTCGTATCAAAATTCGAACAGTTATACCAATATTCCACTTTGAAGTCAAACTTTCCAATAAGATTTTTTAAAATTTATTCCAATCGGATTTTGATGTATGGGAGTTTTATGTAGAATCATATCCTAAATAACTTTTGTTCTTGGACTTTTTTGATAAGATGCACCGTTTTTGAGATATTCGCAAAAAAAGTTTTCGTTCGTATGGGGGTACCCCCCTAATGGACCATTTTTGCCCATTAACGAACTTAGGCTCACATTTTACGAAAAACGGATCTGTGCAAAATTTCAAGTCTCTAGCTTAATCCGTGCGCCCGCAATCCGCGCCACAGACAGACGGACAGACAGACGGACGGACATGCAAAATTCAATTTTTTTTATCATTCTAAACACACTGGTGTAATTCATTTTTTTGTGCGATGACGGGATCTTGGCGTTACAAACGGTAAGGCAAAGTTAATATACCCTTCGGTTTCACCATACGGGTATAAAAATATCTGTTACGCATCGTCTTTTATTGGAAAAAGTGAAAACGATCTTCTATATATATAAAATCGTTTAATCTGACGCCCAGCCCAAACCCCTGAAGATAGAGACTTGAAACTTTCAGAATATGTCCCAACCATCGCGTAGGCGCTCACTAAGGCGAGATTTTTCGAAATTTTAGCGCTAAGTGGGTGAACGGGGGGTAAAGGGGGTTTGGGTGTTTTCGCCATGAATCCTGCTCAATAGGAGGCTGAAAAGTATCACTCGGGGTTTTTGGGGTCGCTGATCGCTGATCTATATATTTAAAAGGCAAAGCGATTTTGTTTGGATTTCTTTCCGCAGAGCTCCAGCGGCTCCAATTTTGATGATTCTTTTTTTTAAATGAAAGCTCTATAGATATGTCCGTTTTACTTTTTTTCAATTTTTAATAATAATTTTTTAGTTATTTGCCTTTCAAAATTATAAATATGCCGCTAACTAAGTCTTCAATGTTAAAACGACATTTCGTACTGTTCGATTAGTGCAGTGAGTTAGAAGTTGGACTACCATGCGCCAGGCACCGGTTCGATTCCTATCGGTGACAAAATTCTTTTTTTTCTTTTCAAATTCTTTTTTGTTGATTTATTTACTTTTTTTAATATTTTATTACTTAATTTATCTTTAAGTTTACATTTTTACTCCTGAATAAGTGTTATGCCCGGTTCGTCAGTGACAGTTTAAACTCCGTTTAACCGGCGATAAAGTTTAAACTGTCGTTTAACACGAAATTGTGTTTTTCAGTGACAGTTTATCTCTAACCAAAAGTTTAAACGGAGTTTAACTTAAACGGCCATGGATGAGGGTTTAAACTGCCGTTTTTCAAAACTTATTTGTCATTTTGTAGATCCGCGAAGAATAAAACACATAAAAATGGACTGCATCACTTTTTTTTGCTCTCCACAATTTCACTATATATTTTTTACATATTTGAAACACAATAACAACCGAAATAACAACCGAAATCACAACCGAAACAGCATCCGAAACAACAACCGAAATCACAACGAAAATAACACCCGAAATAACAACCGAAATAATAACCGAAATTAAAATTATTTTATTTTTTATAGAATTCTATAATTAATGCGTAAACAAATATTACGAAAGTGATAACTAGACAAATACATCAATGATTTTATGACTGAAAAATTTGACATTTCAATATATTTTACTTGTATAGTAGACTGCAAAATTGACAAAAAAGTTTAAACTTTAGTTTAATAAAACGTTCAATTCCGTTTGCCTGAAAAACACCAGAAGTTTAAACTTTGGTTTAAACTTCATTGTGAGTTTAACTAAACTAAAGTTTAAACTTTTACTGAGAAACCGGGCATTAGACTACAATGCGCCAGATGTGCGGGTTCGATTCCGAGTGGTGACAAAATGTTTTTTTTTTAATTTTTTTTTGACCTTAAATTACTTATTTTATTTATATTATACTTCTTTAGGCGCGTTGGGCGATTTTTGGATGGGTAAAATCTCATGAGTTCGCGTCACCGATATGCTAATTTAACAGCTTAAGAATGCTGATTTGCTTTCATTTGATTTTTTTATACAGAAAAAATCGATTTTTTTTTTGAAAATATCATACAGCAAAATAAAATGAGACAGAAAATTTCTGAACATTACGTGACTTTGGTATATAACAAAAAATCGATTTTTTTTGGAAAATATACAGCAAAATAAAATTACACAGAAAATTTCTAAACAACACGTGGCATTCTTATACAGAAAAAATTAAATATCTCTAGCTATTTGTTGTATAAGAAAATCATGTGCTGCTCAGGAATTCAAACCTTAATATGCATATTGACTTTTATTTGAAATTTACTGTTTATTAGCATATATTTTCGAAATTTCAGGTTGAAAAATATATAGGTATAAATACACGACAAAATTACCTTACATATATTATTGTTTTCACTTCTGTTGGCAGTCCCCAATGACTGCCTGTTTTTTATTACTTAATTTATCTTTAAAATTTATATTCTTACTACTGAATAAGTGTAAACTACATCGCGCCAGGTACGGGTTCAATTCTGAGCGGTGGCAAAATATTTTTTTTTTTTGTTGTTGAAATTGAGTCTTTATTGGAACAAGTGAATACCATCTGCTCTATATATAAAATCGTTTAACCTGACGCCCAGCCCAAACCCCTGAAGATAGAGACTTGAAACTTTCAGAATATGTCCCACCATCGAGATTTTTCGAAATTTTAGCGCTAAGGGGGTGAACGGGGGGTAAAGGGGGTTTGGGTATTTTTAAACCGTGATTTTCGCCATGAATCCTGCTCAATAGGAGGCTGAAAAGTATCACTCGGGGGTTTTTGGGGTCGCTGATCCCAGATTTTCAAAATTCAAAACGGAAGGTCCTGTAAGGATAATGCAAATGCAAGAAATAACTTTTAGAAAATTATCTTTAGATGTGTCCATTTTACTTTTTACCCATCTATATAATAAAAACTGTAAAGGGGACAATTTTTGTAATTTTGGATTTTCTCAAAAATATTGACATACATTGATGTATTTGGTCGTATAATACTGATGCCAAAAATGACATTTTTATACCCGTATGGTGAAACCAAAGGGTATATTAACTTTGCCTTACCGTTTGTAACGCCACGACCCCGTCATCACACATAAAAATGTATTACACCAGTGTGTTTAGAACAGTGGTTCCCAAAGTGGTCCCTACGGACCCCCAGGGGTCCCTGGGATCATCCAAGGGGTCCGTGGAAAATTAAAATTAATTTGGGGGTCCCTGAACAACGTCAGGCGGTCCGCGCAAGGTTTAATATAAAATAAAAAAATTGTGACACATTTTTATTAATATGGAAGTTAAAATAAATAACAGAAGCTGTTGATTGCTTTTCCGTCTTCCTATTTGGTAGAACGTAGATTCAGTGCCGTTATGAGCCTCATCACAAAAAAAAAGAAACCGACTAGAAATTAGTACTCATGGGGATTTGCGGTTGCTACTCACAAACATTGAGCCGAACATAAATACACTCATAACATCGCATCAGGTTCATCCAAGTCATTAATTTTTTTTGTATTTTAAAACAAAAGTTATAATTTAAATAAATACTTCTTCAACAAAATGTTTAATTTATATTTTATTTTTACGTTACCATTTACCATTCAAGACATCAAAGTTAAATTTGTAATTTTTCTATTAAACATTTATGTAGTTTTTCACCCAGGGTCCGTGGGCAAGTTTTGACTATGAACATAACAAAAGCTATAATTGCCAATCTGGCAATCATTGGAGACCCGTATGGTGATATTCGTATTAAAATTCGAACAATTGTATGAAAATTCCTCTTTGAAGTAAAACTTTTCAATAAGATTTTTTTAAATTTATTCCAATCGGATTTTGAGTTATGGGAGTTTTATGTAGAATCATATCCTAAAAAACTTTTGTTCTTGGACTTTTGTGATAAGATGCACCGTTTTTTAGATATTCATCCCCCTAATGGTCAATTTTTGCACATTAACGAACTTAGCCTCGCAGTTTACAGAAAACAGATCTGCGTAAAATATCAAGTCTCTAGCTCAATCCGTGCGCCCGCAATCCGCGCTAAAAACGGACGAACGGACGGACGGACGGACATGCAAAAATTAAATATTTTTGTCATTCTAAACACACTGGTGTAATTCATTTTTGTGTGCGATGACGGGATTTTGGCGTTACAAACGGTAAGGCAAAGTTAGTATACCCTTTGGTTTCACCATACGGGTATAAAAAGGGGTCCGTGGGCAAGTTTTGACTATGAAAAGGGGTCCGTGGGCCAAAAGAGTTTGGGAACCACTGGTTTAGAAGGACAAAAATATTTAATTTTTGCATGTCCGTCCGTCCGTCCGTCCGTGTGTGGCGCGGATTGCGGGATGTACTGATTGAGCTACAGACTTGAAATTTTGCGCAGATTCGTTTTTCGTAAAATGCGAGGCTAAGTTCGTTAATGGGCAAAAATGGACCATTAGGGGGGGGGGGGGGGGGGGGGGGTACCCCTCATACGAACGAAACCGATTTTTGCGAATATCTTGAAAACGGTGCATCTTATCACAAAAGTCCAAAAACAAAAGTTTTTTAGGATATGATTCTACATAAAACTCCCATACATCAAAATCCAATTGGAATAAATTTGAAAAAATCTTATTGAAAAGTTTTACTTCAAAGAGGAATTTCCATACAATTGTTCGAATTTTAATACGAATATCACCATACGGGTCTCCAATGATTGCCAGATTGGCAATTATAGCTTTTGTTATGTTCATAGTCAAAACTTGCCCACGGACTCTGGGTGAAAAACTACATATGTAAATGTTTAATAGAAAAATTACAAATTTAACTTTGATGTCTTGAATGGTAAATGGTAACGTAAAAATAAAATATAAATCAAACATTTCTTTTTTTTTTGTGATGAGGCTCATAACGGCACTGAATCTACGTTCTACCAAATAGGAAGACGGAAAAGCAATCAACAGCTTCTGTTATTTATTTTAACTTCCATATTAATAAAAATGTGTCACAATTTTTTTTATTTTATATTAAACCTTGCGCGGACCCCCTGACGTTGTTCAGGGACCCCCAAATCAATTTTAATTTTCCACGGACCCCCTGGATGATCCCGGGGACCCCTGAGGGTCCGTAGGGACCACTTTGCGAACCACTGGTTTAGAATGATAAACAAAATTGATTTTTGCATGTCCGTCTGTGGCGCGGATTGCGGGCGCACGGATTGAGCTAGAGACTTGAAATTTTGAGCAGATCCGTTTTTCGTAAAATGCAAGGTTTAGTTAAAGGGCAAAAATGGACCATTAGGGGGGTACCCCCCATACGAACGAAAATGTTTTTTGCGAATATCTCAAAAACTGTTCATATTATCAAATAAGTGCAAGAACAAAAGTTATTTAGGATATGATTCTAAATAAAACTCCCATACATGAAAATCCTATTGGAACAAATTTTAAAAAATCTTATTGGAAAGTTTGACTTCAAACTGGAATTTTGATACAACTGTTCCAATTTTGATAGGAATATCACTATACGAGTTTCTAATAATTGCCAGACCGGCAATTATAGGTTTTGTTATGCTTAAAATTTATGTTTGTCCGTCTGTCTGTATGTCAGTCGGTATTTCTGTCTGTTTGTTCCGGCATCACGCAAAAACGGCGCGGCCGATTTTGATCAAACTTTGCACACAGGGACAGTTATTTACAGAATAAGGGATCTGATTCTTTTTGATGTCAATCCCCGTTTCTTCTGATATCTCTTACTCAAGGGTGTCGGATCCAGTTTAATAGCAACCCCTTTCCCTCTCTTGAAACCTCTTTATGCGCTTAAGGGTTTCGGATCCGGTTTTCACCATGAGAGAGGTCAGCCCGCAGGGAAAATTTTTGCTCACTAATATTTACCCCTCCTTTTTATGTGTTAGCTATACATAAAATCGTTTTTGGGACAAAAAACGGTATATTTCACCTAAAAATTTGAAAAAGCAGTAAATCGATTTGAAAAAACAGTATTTTTCGCAGTATAAATTTTATTCAATGAAAATTTGTGTCTTTGCTTTTAATTTCGACATTTTTATTCTTTTAAATTAACAATGGAAAGCAAAATCAAAGTAACGCGTTCTGAAGAAGGATGAATAATGACAAGACAGTAATCGATGGGGAAAGGAAGAAGCGAATCTATATGACATGTTGCCATCAATACTTCGCTGTTCGTCGTTTGAATGTATTTACACTTGCCATGTGTTGCCACTGTTTTGTGTTGCCACTGTTTTGTGTTGCCACTGTTTTGTGTTGCCACTGACGTTTTGCATTGCTATTAATAAATTTGAATTTCGAAACGTTAAAGAATTAAAGTTTTCTGAGTATTTAAATACAGTATTTTGGGGAAAAAAGCAATTATGCAGTATTGGAGTCTGAAAAACAATATAATACTGCGAAAAACAGTATAGATACCATCGTTATGTATAGCCCTCACCTGCTATCTTCTGCAATTCTAAAGGGATTTGGTGCTTCAATGTATGACATGAATTAAAAAGAATGACATTTCCCACCATATTGTCTTTCCCCGTGTGGATAACCACCTTTTACCGTTATTGAATATATTGTAAGTAAACAGTACGATTTTGTAATACACCGTTGGGTCACAAAGAAAAATGTCTCTAAAAAAAAAAATTCCCTTTTTTGGGTTAACTATATGCATTTGAGTCGAGGCCGAAGGCCGAGTAAAGAGGAAGGCGAGAGCTGAAATATATTTAAATAATTTTACGTAACATCTCCATACATCAAAATCCAACAATTCAAGCGCGAGGGGCGAGGCCGAAGGCCGAGTAGTTGTGGAGGCCGTAGGCCGACGGGGGCAGGGAGGCCGAAGGCCGACCTGCGGAAGGGGGATGAACCGCGAAGCGGTTCGGGGCGCAGCCCCTAGTTATAAATAAAAATCAAAAATGAAACGTCGGAGCATAATGCTGGGGAGATTGTGAAAAGAATAACACAAGTTAAAAGTGTTTATTCAACCGATAGCCAGCAATCTCCAATTTGTACTTCCGAAAATTCTCGAGAAATTTTCGGGGATCCCCTGACTTCTGACAATGATGTGATAAGTGAATCTGAAAATTGTGAAGTTTTCTCGGATTCTGACGAATCCAAGTCAAGAAGAGGTGTTTCGCTCCAATTTAGCTGAATGGAGTATAAAACATCATATAACAAGAACATACAAAAAATGAATCATTCTCCTGAGCGATTCGTTGGAATCAGAATTCAGAAAATGATCATAAATGTTTCAACCTGCGGACCAAAGTGTCCCTCTTTTGTAAATCATTTTTAAGATTCATTTTTGCGATCATCAAACGTTCAAAAATGAGTATATAAGCAGGCCACGCCTCCCAGTTTATATACTCATTTTTGAACGTTTGATGATCGCCAAAATGAATCTTAAAAATGATTTAGAAAAGAGGGACACTTTGGTCCGCAAGTTGAAACATTTATGATCATTTTCTAAATTCAAATTCGAACAAAACGCTCAGAAGAATGATTCATTTTTTGTATCAAAAATGAATCTTTTGGTTTACTGGGATCTTGGCGTTACAAACGGTAAGGCAAAGTTAATATACTCTTTGGTTTCACCATACGGGTATATATGTTGAAACCAAAGAGTAAACACAAACTTAACAAGTAAACTAAGTTCAAAACATACTATGTAGGTGTATGAAAATCTGGACTTATTGATAATCTGGATTTTTTTCCTTCCTTCGAAACCATTTCAATTCAAATGCCGGATTGCTCTCGGTAGAATATTGAATATTATAATTCAGAAAAAATTTTATTTCAACTATCACGATTTCCCCATGAAAAAACCCCTGAACTTCAAAAAATAAAAAGCACCCCCAAAACACCCCCCGTGAGCTAAAAAAAACCCCAAAACGGGGGCTAAAACCCCCGATCTGGCAACGGTGGCTGAACTATCCAACTAGGCTGCATCCCGATATTTCAGCATACAACACGCGAAACCCGCAAACACATTTTTTTTTACATTCGCGGCCAGAAACTCTGGAAAAACACGGAAAACCGACAAACAGGAAAACTTATGTTAATCGATCCGATCGTAAACAAACTTTGACAGATCGAATTGGATCTGTCAGGTGTCCTAGAGTGTTAGTGCCCATTCACAATGGTAGTTTTTTTTTATAGGCTTCTCTCTTACACTCTAGGTCAGAACTAAATTAAGTATTTGTGACAGAACGAGACATATAGTTAATAATATTAAGTGCAAGGCCGATTGAACACATAAAATATAATATTAATTATATGTATGCGCGGCTCATAACCAGATCACAACAGATGGCGCTCGCTGTACGATCGGTTGTAAGGTTTGAATTTAAAATGGGATATTTCCACTGGCAATTTACCAGTTTTTTTTTATGCTCCAGTGGGCGGGAAAGACCTTGGCGGGTTTTTGGTTTTAGCATTGAGCTGAAAGACGTCCAAGTCAAAGGACGAAATTTGTGGGGTTTCTCCCAACTTGCCATTGAGGCAATAGAATTTTTTTTTTTGGTAAAGTTTAGCTTCCTTTTTTTAAGTGAGTCCCGGAAAATTTTTCTCGTAGTGTGAAATGCTAAAAGTGAGTTGTGGCAAAAGTTTTTAATTTTTTTTAAAAAAAATATCACTAAACACGAATGTCTTTAGTTGGCGCAATAGACGAATTTTGGCGGCAAAGCTATTTGCAGAGTCATTGCGAAGCAGCACTTTGAGCGGGAAAAGAAATAGGAAGGAAAGCTTAAGTATTGCACGACTTAACCAAAGGTAGAACTTTTCTTTTGTTTCGGGTGATAAATCTAACGATAAATTTTTGTTCTTAAATTCCAAAGGAGAAATCCCACAATAAATTAAATTAAAACTAATACAAGAAATTAAGGAACTAAATTAAATTATCATACATAATTTTTTTTACGTAAATGGTAATTCGTTCTTTGTGAGAATTATTGAAGAATGTCCTGGCATCCGATTTCAATCGAATTAACATCTTTCATTGATTCCTGAGATAATATTTGATGTGTGGACCCTCAACATAATCCATGTGGATTTCAACGAATTAGATTTTTCAACATTATTATATTAGAAATTAGTACGTTCCGTTAAATTTAAATTGCTTTGTTTCACAAAATTGTGTGAGTGATGTACGGTGACCCCCACGGTACCGCAAGTGTTTCATTGCCCAACTATAATACGGTTTTTATATTTTAAAAGAAAGAAAACAACCGTCATTCTTTTCTCCCTTATTTTATTTGGCGCCAAACAAAATAGGTTTCAGGCTTTGTTTTTCAATCTTCGAGGAAAATTTATTCCAATATTACGTGGTGGAACCTTATTCTTTTATTATTTAAATTGTTTTTTTTTTGATATTTATTTTTGTGCATGCGAACCTTAATGTATATTTATGCTAAGTTATTTAAAAATAGATCTTAATAATTACTGGTTAATTTTATATTTCCATGATTTTTTTTGTTAATAAATACTTAATTTTAACGGATGTTTTGCGAATTGAATATTGATATTTTAATTCGATAGTTCATTTGTATGTCGTGCTAAGCGTTTTACAGGGGGCGTGCAGTGTGAGGAGACGGCGAACATGGTAAGGTAAATGCTTGACAAGGTTTTCTATTTCCCCTTATTTCCCTTGGTCCGTCATAGGTTGGTAAATGGCATAGATCCTTCAATCAGGCACGATATTTTTTTTATTGTGATCTTCTATAGGTAGAGAGCAAGGGCAAAGAACCACCCCCATTTCCGTCGAGCTAGCCGGAAAGAACATCTCAAGCGTGCCTACCCGCCTCTTTGCTCTCCCTAAAACACCCTTGTAAATTTTACCATCAAAAAAACTTGAAATACTACAGCAGATCGGAGTCACAATAAAATGGCGCCCAACGTATTGCACAGTAAGTCCTCCACGGAAAACTTAGATACGCAGCCAAGTCCTTCACGGAAAGTGCTATCCCCTCTCTTCAGAAAACGCTAAGGCTTTTCCTCCCACCCTTTCTTCTCTTCCCTAACTTTCTTGTTTTCTATTTTCTTTTTCTACTTTCTTCAAAAATTAATTTCTTAATTTTTTTTCTCTTATTTTAAATTTTCATATTACCTTTTCAAAAATTTTACTTTTCTGTCAATTTTTCTTATTTTCTATTTTCATTTCTTCACTTTATGCCATTTAACCACACAAAAGATTCTTTTCCTTCGAATTTGACATCTTATTCTATTCCTCGTATGTGTCCCGGGACATAAAGTTCTAGCAACATAATGTGATCGCGTTTGCCGTACGATGGAGGAATAAGACGATAAAACGAAGCAAAAACAAATCCAACCGCCAACGAATTTAGCGGATCCTTAGTGTGTCCCGATATTAAAACATTTAGATATCGCGTCTGCCGCTTTGGATTCCGCTGAATTAATGAATCTTTTAGGTATCTTTCTGCAGCTTGTTATCTTTCCAAAATGCTTGTCCCGGTGCATAAAGCTCTAGCATAATGCATCCGCGTTTGCAGCAGTTTGGCCGATTCTAAGTGCAAAAAGTTTTTTTTTTAGGATAATGGTTGCTAACTGTGTCCCGACACCAATATTTGGATGATCGCGTTGCCGGTTAACAAACATCTATCCAGTATAGTTTAAATCTAAAATTTCCATCTTTCTTCACCTTGTCAAGATATTTCCAAGCCAGGGGTAGTTTTATCTTCACACTGCACCCGCCGTAGCTTTATGATATTTAAGTACATTTTACGGAATTTTGGGTTTTTACGATAAATTATTTTTGTTTCACTCTTGTCTGTTTAACAATGGACACGAGAGGAAAAAAACTAACCAAACAAAGATCGGGAAACCGGACTTCGAAAAATAAGGGTACTTCGGGATGTTTGAGTACCGGCGTTATTACTGCGAACAGCATAGCCCATACCGAATCTCCTAACACTATCTTGTCAGTCGCTACAAATAAATTTAACAATTTAGTTTCCAATATCAAATCTCCGAATGAAGCTGCAACTTTTCCAGTTCAGATAGATTTAAACAATCCATTATATATTTCTATCGTGGAAAATCTGAGAACCGCCATATCACAGAATATCCAGATTCACGGTAACAATTCCTTGCTACCCATAATTGGGGACGATCTGTTGTCAAAAATGTATGCTTTCCTTAACAGATACTTGGAAAATTTGCAGGCTGGAGTTGAAGCTGTGCTGACAAAATCTTTGTGCCATCTCGATGATTTTGATGATAGGTATTCTGCTTTATCTTCCAAGATTTTTGGCTTTTTGTCCACTATGCTAGACTGTAGTCTGGCCGAAGCAATACAAAAACCCCTACAAATATTATTCTCACAATTGATAACTCAATGTAAATCTTGGGAAGAAATGAGCATGCCTCATGAAATGATTCGTGAATGTTTGTCTCTAGCTGTCGACAATTTTTACCAGACATTGATGCAAAGTCTCACGTCATGCTATATAGACAGCATCAAAAACAACGTTGAGACTATGTGTAAACCAGCTAAGTCAAACGATTCTTCCAAAAGCAGTCAAATTGATCCTACGAATGAAGGCAGCAAAACCATCAAATTGCCGAAAATTAAAGATGAAAGGATCGTAGAAGCCAATCAACTGAAAGTTAATCGGTACGTTAGTAATTCCGGTAGATCAGATATGCAACGTAGCTTCGAAAATTCTTGCTATCCAAAGCCAGCTCCGTTCAATCATTTTAATGATTTTGAAAAGCATTGCAGAAAGAAAAGACCAATAAATGTCACACAACTTTGTTTCAAAAATAATGTTGGTAGCTTTGCTAGACGAGAAAGACCGAATTTCCGAACGGTCAGGATAGAGTTTGATCCAACTCAAGTTCAAAGCCTTGTAATAGCTAAATTTACCGAGGAGAGAAATACTGAAACTCTATCGGATTCCGAAACAAGTCACTACCTTCATCATCGTCTAAAGCCAATTAATAAGGTCCGAGGTTCTAAAAGCAAAGAAAACTCTCAACAAAACCATGATCATAAACCGCACTATCATTCGTCCCAATATGAGCATGTCAAAAAAGTGTTTAATGTATATTGGACGAAGAACCTCAATAGCAATCATCTGTTGATGAATGGAAGTGCCTGGTTTTGGAGGTACTTTCGCAGCAAATATCGGCCGACTTGGCCCGATTGGCGACGGAAAAACTGTTTTCAATTTAGGGTCCACGGGAAAGACTCTAAATTTTATCACGACCCTTGCTTTCGTCCCAATGGAATTTTCTTACAAAATTTAGAATTTTATTCTCGAACCTTCACTATAGGTATGGTAGAGGACAAATGGGGCAGTTACGAGGCTTTCCCCCTCTCACCTCCCATCTCCCCTATGTTTTTTTCCCCGAGTTTTTTTTTCTTCATAGATTTCCATTTTCAATAGATCCTCATTTCAATATTGTAGAATCCAACAGCAATAGTTTTTTTGTTTTAAATTAAAGGTCACGTATTAAAGTTCTTATTTTCATCTGAAATAGAATTAAATTTCAAGAAAAACGCAACTACATTTTAATTCAATATAATTTATTTCAAATTCGATACCTATCACCTGTAACGTACAGCTGAATATTCATTTTGCCCGGCTAAGTTAAGTGGGTTCAGCACCACGTTAGTCAAGTTTTTTTTTTTCACAATTTTTTTTAAAGTTCAGTTGGATGTAGTTTGGTGGATGCTTTCCCATCACAGATCGGTGGCCGTTCTTCGAATCCTTTTCCGATGCAGAGCCCCGGTAAAGTTTCCGACCCTGTTGCAGCCACCTAGAAACACAAAAGTAGTTAGCTAAGAAAAAAGAAGAGAAAATACTACTTATCTTAGAGTCCGTCCAGTTGTCCATTGTGGATCCGTCCGTCGAATTTCTGATCTCCAACGAGATCACAGTCCGTTTGCCGTCCAAATCCCTCTGCAGAAACATTCGTTTCTACAAAGGTGGGACATATCCCGTGGATGATGGTCGAATTTCAAGATGCAGGTTCCCTTTTCTTCATGAACGAATAGTCAAAACCTGAAAATAGGTAATGCAAATGGCATTAGTGTGGGGAAATTAAAATGAGAAAAGGCGGAACGTATACTTAGCTGTAATGATTTTCCTCTGTTATCCGGTCACTTTAATGTCTCTGAATTCAGCAACATGTTGCGAAGATCCTCACAGTATAAGAGTTGCTGGCTTCGAGGTTGAGGTTAGAATATGAAAAAAAAGGAAAAAGATCATTTTTCAAGGTAAGGAATTCAACAAATAAAAAGTTACTCACCTGGTACAGTGCGATAGTGGTGCGTTCCCGAGTTCCTATCTATTTTAGCAGGAGGTAAAAATCGGGCATCTCCTGTTGGCTCTCCTGCAGCAAAAGTTCCGCTGAACTATCCAACTAGGCTGCATCCCGATATTTCAGCATACAACACGCGAAACCCGCAAACACATTTTTTTTTACATTCGCGGCCAGAAACTCTGGAAAAACACGGAAAACCGACAAACAGGAAAACTTATGTTAATCGATCCGATCGTAAACAAACTTTGACAGATCGAATTGGATCTGTCAGGTGTCCTAGAGTGTTAGTGCCCATTCACAATGGTAGTTTTTTTTTTATAGGCTTCTCTCTTACACTCTAGGTCAGAACTAAATTAAGTATTTGTGACAGAACGAGACATATAGTTAATAATATTAAGTGCAAGGCCGATTGAACACATAAAATATAATATTAATTATATGTATGCGCGGCTCATAACCAGATCACAACAGATGGCGCTCGCTGTACGATCGGTTGTAAGGTTTGAATTTAAAATGGGATATTTCCACTGGCAATTTACCAGTTTTTTTTATGCTCCAGTGGGCGGGAAAGACCTTGGCGGGTTTTTGGTTTTAGCATTGAGCTGAAAGACGTCCAAGTCAAAGGACGAAATTTGTGGGGTTTCTCCCAACTTGCCATTGAGGCAATAGAATTTTTTTTTTTGGTAAAGTTTAGCTTCCTTTTTTTAAGTGAGTCCCGGAAAATTTTTCTCGTAGTGTGAAATGCTAAAAGTGAGTTGTGACAAAAGTTTTTAATTTTTTTTAAAAAAAATATCACTAAACACGAATGTCTTTAGTTGGCGCAATAGACGAATTTTGGCGGCAAAGCTATTTGCAGAGTCATTGCGAAGCAGCACTTTGAGCGGGAAAAGAAATAGGAAGGAAAGCTTAAGTATTGCACGACTTAACCAAAGGTAGAACTTTTCTTTTGTTTCGGGTGATAAATCTAACGATAAATTTTTGTTCTTAAATTCCAAAGGAGAAATCCCACAATAAATTAAATTAAAACTAATACAAGAAATTAAGGAACTAAATTAAATTATCATACATAATTTTTTTTACGTAAATGGTAATTCGTTCTTTGTGAGAATTATTGAAGAATGTCCTGGCATCCGATTTCAATCGAATTAACATCTTTCATTGATTCCTGAGATAATATTTGATGTGTGGACCCTCAACATAATCCATGTGGATTTCAACGAATTAGATTTTTCAACATTATTATATTAGAAATTAGTACGTTCCGTTAAATTTAAATTGCTTTGTTTCACAAAATTGTGTGAGTGATGTACGGTGACCCCCACGGTACCGCAAGTGTTTCATTGCCCAACTATAATACGGTTTTTATATTTTAAAAGAAAGAAAACAACCGTCATTCTTTTCTCCCTTATTTTATTTGGCGCCAAACAAAATAGGTTTCAGGCTTTGTTTTTCAATCTTCGAGGAAAATTTATTCCAATATTACGTGGTGGAACCTTATTCTTTTATTATTTAAATTGTTTTTTTTTTGATATTTATTTTTGTGCATGCGAACCTTAATGTATATTTATGCTAAGTTATTTAAAAATAGATCTTAATAATTACTGGTTAATTTTATATTTCCATGATTTTTTTTGTTAATAAATACTTAATTTTAACGGATGTTTTGCGAATTGAATATTGATATTTTAATTCGATAGTTCATTTGTATGTCGTGCTAAGCGTTTTACAGGGGGCGTGCAGTGTGAGGAGACGGCGAACATGGTAAGGTAAATGCTTGACAAGGTTTTCTATTTCCCCTTATTTCCCTTGGTCCGTCATAGGTTGGTAAATGGCATAGATCCTTCAATCAGGCACGATATTTTTTTTATTGTGATCTTCTATAGGTAGAGAGCAAGGGCAAAGAACCACCCCCATTTCCGTCGAGCTAGCCGGAAAGAACATCTCAAGCGTGCCTACCCGCCTCTTTGCTCTCCCTAAAACACCCTTGTAAATTTTACCATCAAAAAAACTTGAAATACTACAGCAGATCGGAGTCACAATAAACGTCAAATACACTTCAAAGATATTTTTGTAGGTATTACTCAATAAATAGAATTTTGTATTACTCGTAAAAAAAAGAAGTTGCTGACTTTTCATATTTTTATGTTTTTTTTTCTTTGACCCCAATTAATTAAACAACATCTAATTAAAGCTTTTCATTTTAAAAAATATTACACAAGAGTCTCGGAATAATATTAACTCTTCAACTTAACTCCTTCCAACATTTTTACCAACGTATACATTATTCTTGTGGTTATTTTAAATTTATTTTCCTTTTCCCAAATGCTCTAAGCAGTGTTTTTCAACCAGATGTACGCGTACTCCTAGGGATACTCGAGCGGGTTTCAGGGGATATACGAGAATTTGAAAACAAAATGGCGGCAATCAAATTTTCAAAAAGGTTCTGGTGGTCATAATCAATAAATGACATTATTTTTTATTAATAAATTAATCTATGTGTTGAAAACATTTGTTTTGATACTTACTATAAAATGGATCAAATTCGTGTTCTATGTGTAATTATTTAAAACCTTCGTTCACAACTATACACTCTTATGCCATTAGTGAAAATTTCTTCCTGAAACAACGAATATATTGGGAAGTACAGATTATTTAAAGCCGACCTTAATTTCTTTTGTTGTAAATTGGCGAAAAATTAGGCCGAGAAATTCTATCAGATTGTAATGGTAAGAAAAAATTATTCTAAACACAAACGGTATAATTTCAAATTGCTAGATTATTTTTTTACAACCAACAGTTTAAGATCATATTTAACCTGTAATAGTTTTAAACTGGTACGCGAAAATAGACTGGTTTGCTAAGGAGTACACCAACGAAAAAAGTTGAGAAACACTGCTCTAAACTTCCAAAGTACTCTTATTAAAAGAACACGACTTGGCTTCTAACATAAATTTCGCATATCTACCGCCTATCAAAGTTTTAACCAAAAATTTATTCATTTCTCGCTGTTGAAATTGCTGGCTCATCAAGCATCAAAGACTAATGGTGCGTTTTACGAAATTTGTAACTGCCACTAAATCAAGTTAAAAGGCTCTTTTTGCTTGAAATTCGCTCGCTAACTCGATTTGGCGGGCGCTAAAAATTTCGTGAAATCCGCCATGAGAACTCTTTTGGTTTTATTGTTATCTACCATTTGCTGATGTTGACATTGTTGTTTTTTTTTTGTCTAAAGCAAAAGATACCATGGACCGACGTCAAGTATTTTGTTGTGTTTCAGAATTTACGACTTATGACTTTTTGAAACGTGCAACAGTCTAGGATAAATTTAAACATTGATACGCACTCTTGTATTTCGCTTAGATACATTTACATGTAAATTGTGTTATGGTTCCTGTAGGGTTGTTGGTTGGAGTATCACCTGGTTTTTCAATTAGAACTTTGAAAATTCCGCTTGTCATTCTTGGTGTTTTCTGGTGTTTTTCAGCACTTAATTCAAAATTCCGGACTACGAGACCAAACTAATCAACATGAGCAGGTAGTAAGGAGTAGAATAGTAAAATTCAAGGATATTTCAAACAGGTGAAGTGTAAATGCCACAATATAATTGTATTCCCTTCTGTATCTTGATTATTTCTAACTTATTGCTCATAAAACCATTTCACCTACCTATTGGACTAAAATCATTTTCCTGTTGTCTGTCGTAACAAACACAAACACAAACAGAAACATATATCTCTGTAATGTACAAAACAAGCCCACAATTAACCCCAGGGTGATTGTTTGTTACAAAAGGAAAAGTTTTCGGCTAATTTTATAACTTCTCGTGAAATTCGAAGAAATTTAAAACTTTTTTACTTGTTTTCTTATCTTACAGTGAATATGTTATCCTAGACAAAATTCTCCTTGGGGAAAAAGAATTTTATGAGCTTCCCACGTAATCCTATAAAATTTACTGTGACTGTGTAAACAAGATGTTCTAATTTCAATAAAAATACTAAAATTTTCTATCTCATAGAAAAAGTTCACAAAATTATAAGGTAATTTAAATGTTTCCGTTACAAAATATGGTTTAAATTTAATTTATAGTACAGGTCGACAAAACCAGACTTTTTTTTGGTTCACTCGATATTAGTCTTGTTGGGGTAACTTGAATCGCTGATATCGAATTTGGCAGTAGTATAAATACCATCTCTGGACAATTTTCATATCAAATATTATCTTTAATTTCTAAAAATAACGTCGCAAAAGCTTTCACAGTGCAAACAAAATATTTTCACAAAAAAAAATTTCAAAAAATTACTCTAAATTTCGAAAATTTGCTAACCGATTTATGAGTAACCCTCATACTTACAAAAGCTTTGTTGTTAATTATTTTGACGTGTTTTTATTCAAAGGTTCATAAATGAAAGCAAAAAGTAATTTTTCTTTACAAGTCACAATTTCAACAACGTTTAAAAACGATCCCCCATTTTTCGGTTTCCATTTCATATCGCCTTAGGAAAGTGCTTTTTTTTGCGTAAAAACGTTGGTAGCTCCAACAAATGCTAAAATATGACCAGAAGGTATCCGTTTTGGTAAGTTCGTTCCATTCATTTCAAACAAACTCACCCTAAACGTGTCTCGCCTTGGTGTTTTTCCCTTAGGCATCTCCATATCATGCTCACTGGAGAAAATCAAATAAATAAAGTTAAGCCCTATGGTCGTCCCCCTCATTTAAATTGCGGAAACATCATTTCCTAATTTAAACATTTTTTGCATAATTCGTCATTGGGCCGCTTTTATGATTTTCCATGAGTTTTTCCATTTTATGATATTTTTTTTACCGTTCTGTCTGTTGTTGATGGTCGTCCATTTCATGGCCTATATTAATTTCCCAGCAGAAAAGAAGTCTTGTTTTTGATTTTCTCATATCTGAATGAACGCCATATTTTCACTAGCTGTCAAATACAAAAATTTTACTCCACCACAGCATAGTAAACATCAACGATTCGTTTTGTTTACATTTATGATTCTCTAATTTGGAAATTCATGGGAATACTCAAAAACGAAGAAATTCATTAAAATGTTTTTATTCAAAACTGAGATTAACACACAATTTTCATTAAAAGCCAATATGAAAAATATTTTAATTAATTTTTTTTTCTTATTACACTTTTGGGGTGAGATAGAGCTCCTTTGTCAGTGTTGCGAAAAATGTTGGCATCTGTTTAGCTAAGCGATTATCATCAGAAAATGTTGTTTTCCCATGAGCTACTTGATTTGCAACAGATGTTAAAATTGACAGTAGATCTTTATTTTTACTTCGCTTTTCCAATTCCTTGCACAGAGTTTGAATAAACCAACTTCCTGACTCCGGGTGTCGAAATGAGTAGAAACCTGTAAAATTTACTATATTTTTACAGAACTTTTATATTACCAATCCATGAAATTTTTCTTAGCCTAAAAGTGGGTACTTTACAATATAAGTTGAATTCGGTTAGTATTGTTGGAATTTATTGGATGAAACGTAAAATCATATTCTGAAAGCTATTTCTGAAAACCAAGTTTCTGTTAAAACTCCTCGTTTTTGGGAGAATCGATTTTGACTCCCTTGCCATAATTTACTGGCCGACCTAACAAGAAAGCCATTGACAAATTTGTATGAGCATTTGCGGAAAAAACACATAGAAAGAACGAAGAATTTGCCATGAATTATTTTCTTTTATCTTGGGCCGTTTTCAAGAAAATTGAAACGAACAAAAGCTCGACTAATTGGAGGAAAAATTTTGGGTAAGTTTTTTTATATGCGAGGAGAACCAGAGGAAAAGGAAGTTTGTCACAAATCACATCTCTTAATTTAAATTTTTACTCACCAGAATATGATGAATTCATAACAACCATATCAGCGATTCTCACACTATTTGGAGGCTTGTCCTTTTTCATTTCTTTGGAAATTCCATAATTTTGATTAATTTCCACTCCATAATCGTAGGAATCTCCACGGCACGCTTGAATAAAGAAAAGTTTCGGTTTGCCTTCCAAAGTCGGACAACTGTCGCTATAAAATGGTGTCCATAGTTCACTTATATTATAAGGTTGATCATAAGCATATAAAATATTTGTGTCACCATGAGTTAATACAATCACCACGAGGCAATCGTTGTCAGAATGATCCATTTTGGATACTAAAAACCTTTAATTGTGATTGAATTCAAATTTTTGATACTAATTACTAAAATCACTTACCTTCATCTAAAATGTCACGAATTTCGGAAATGGTTTTCTCATCATGGATTTTAGTTTCAAATTCTAGCATGTTAAGGATATGTTTTAAATCAGCAGCATCTTTATCCGTTCCAGTGCGTTCTGCCATAATTGATGATTGAAAATCCATATGATTAAAAATCAAGGCAAAACCTCGATTTTTGTGTTTCATGTTATAGCAATCACTATCATCTGAAATATATAATTATAAATTAATGAAAAAAAATATTAATTTTCTAACCAAATGCTTCACTTTCCCTTGACTTTGTTATATTTGCCATTTTTGCAGAAACTTGTTTGAAATTATTTTTATACTGGTTTCATAGGAAGTCGACAAAATGTTACCTTAAGATAGGTAAAATGTGTATTACTCATACTTACTTGGTTATCAGAAAAATGGTATATGATAAGAGTTCGTTACAATAATAAGCTTAAGTTACACATACACACGACAGATTTGAAGTTACCAGCATGAAAATTAATATTTTTTAAATATTTTCGGATCAAATTTATTAGTTTTTAGGTTTTTGTCTTCTAAGTTCAAAATTATTCACGTGTAAGGCAAAGTAAAAGCGATAAACATTTTCGATACGATGTCCAATGCGGGGTAAACGACTTTTTATAACAGAGATCTTAATTATGTTTCAAATCATGTGATTAGAAAGTGCCATTTAATTTATTTCTAACCGAAAATATATCTCAGATGAATGAAAAAGCTTTGTTTTACAATTAATTTTAATCGAAATTAATTTCTGAATTGCGAAGTGCCTTAACGATGTTTACGACAAAACGGGTTCGATTCTATCGCATCGTTTATATCGGGTCTTTAAAAAAGGACAAAACAATTTTGTACTTAAATAAATCACAGAATAATTGAGATATCGGGCTGAAATTTTTTTCAGGTGTAGTGTACAAGTATGAAATTCGATGTCGTTCATATGGCCACCGCGAGCACGTTTGCACTGATTGATTCTTTGGAGCCAATTTTCCACCACTCTTCCACACATATCGCCCGGAACGTTGGCAATTTCGCGTTCGATATTGTTCCTGAGCTCCTCTAACGTTGTTGGCTTGTTGGCATAAACCAACGACTTAACATAACCCCATAAAAAGAAATCCAACGGCGTTAAATCGCAGGTGGCCATTCGACCGGACCATTTCTCGAGATTACACGATTGCGACCGCCGACTCAGAATTTCGGTAGTACGTTTTAATAATTTCCAAACGTTGCTCGTTCGTGAACTTCACCATGATAAAAATGTAAACCTTGACTGACATTTTGGCATTGCCAGATCATAAAAAAAGTTTTAGGGTGCGTTTTTATTAAAATACAAAATTGTGATGTCCTTGTTGAAAGACCCTTTATCATTCAGCATCGTACATCACATCGCATAGCTCCTCGTATTCACTTTATTAGTCTAAAAGGCTATTATCAAATGAAGTTCTTCGATATATTCTAATAAAACCTTTTATGGATCTAAAATAAAATATTAATAACAAAACAAATAAATATTTTATAACAAATAAAAATTAATTAGGTTTGAAAAAAAAGTTATGCCAAAACCATTCAAATGCTTCGAAAATTTCAAAAACCATCTGAGAGATTTTTAAGATTTTACGGATTCACCAGTAAATTTTCCCAATAAAAATTGCTATTTTACAGTTCTTTTCAGTTTTCCAATATGAGACTTTCACTGGAAACACAATCCAATATTTGCGGGGGCGTTTAGTAAATTTTATTTACTAGGAGATAACAGTAAAATTTACTGTACTTCATCGTTGTTGCCTTATTACCAGGGGCCCAGTAAAATCTGGTTAAGATTGCATTGAAGGTTCCTCACATAAGTTAAATTTCTTAAATTTCAACTGATTTTTTTCGATATAACCCACTGAAATAAAACACAAATTTGTCATTTATTAGCATAATTCCAATTTAATTGCTTCTATAGATATTTATTTGAAAATACTTTACACTTTTTTTGTAAAATAAAGTTCTTTTGTTAGTGTTGTGAAAATTGTTGGCATTTGTTTAGCCAAGCGACCGTCTTTAGATTTTCCAATTTTATTAAAAGCAACTTTAAATGCGACAGACGTTAACATTGTCAATAAATCGTTATTTTGGTTTTTCTCCCTCAATTCACTGCAGAGTACTTGAATAAACCAACTTACTGAATTACTGTTTCTACATGATACAAAACCTGCAAAAAAAAAACCTATAAATTCATTTAATCTGAAATATGTACATATATAGAACAAAGATTAAAATTGTATAGATATACTCAATTTATTAAATAAAGTTATCCATAAAAATAATATATTGCGTTTGTAGATTTACTGCATCGTTTGCAACTTATTGAACCAATCATCAGCCAACAAAAATGTATTACACCACGGTATTTCGAATGAAGCTTTACTACCTAGAGCTTATAATCTGACCACAAAGCTAGGAAAGACCAAGTTCGAAATGGGCTCCATCAACCCTTTTTTAGACATACAGACAGACAGACCTTACTGTTTATATATAGAGAGATAAATTTCTTTTCGTGTGCTTGATTTCACAGCTATATTAGTTCGTTGGTGTTGTAAATCCTTAAGCCTAAATTATTATTGTACATGGACAATTTTTTAATTTACCAGAATATGACGAATTCATAACAACCATATCAGCGATTCTCAAACTATTTGGAGGTTTGTCGTTTTTTATTTCTTCAAAAGTTCCATAATTTTGATTAATTTCCACTCCATAATCGTAAGAATCTCCACGGCACGCTTGAATAAAGAAAAGTTTCGGTTTGCCTTCCAAAGTCGGACAACTGTCGCTATAAAATGGTGTCCAAATTTCACGTGGATCGTACGATTTATCATATGCCAATAACTTATTTCTACCACCATGAGTTGAAACCACCACGGCTAAACAATCGTTGTCTGAATGATCCATTTGTGATACTACAATAAAAAAATTTCATGATCATTCAATTTGAGTTACAGTGTGACCTCGGTAAACGCAACCCTCGAAGAACGCAACTCCTCGGTTAACGCAACACCTAAAATTTTACACTGTTGACTCAATAAACGCAACTTCCAAAGAAGGTTGACTCGATTAACGCAACTTTTTTAAATCTGATACTGTTTCGGTCAAAAAAAGATAAAAAGTAGTTACAGGAAATCTTTTATTGACTTTATTCTCTGTTCCTTGTTTTTATACCCGTATGGTGAAACCAAAGGGTATATTAACTTTGCCTTACCGTTTGTAACGCCAAGATCCCATTATCACACACAAAAATGAATTACACCAGTGTGTTTAGAATGATAAAAATAATTAATTTTTGCATGTCCGTCCATCCGTCCGTCTGTCTGTCCGTCCGTCTGTCCGTCTGTCCGTCTGTCCGTCTGTCCGTCTGTCCGTCTGTCCGTCTGTCCGTCCGTCTGTCCGTCTGTGGCGCGGATTGCGGGCGCACGGATTAAGTTAGAGACTAGAAATTTTGCACAGCTCCGTTTCTCGTAAAATGCAAGGCTAAGTTCGTTAATGGGCAAAAATGGACCATTAGGGGGGGTACCCCCCATACGAACGAAAACGTTTTTTTGCGAATATCTCAAAAACGATGCATCTTATCAAAAAAGTCCAAGAACAAAAGTTATTTAGGATATGATTCTACACAAAACTCCCATACATCAAAATCCGATTGGAATAAATTTTAAAAAATCTTATTGGAAAGTTTGACTTCAAAGTGGAATTTTGGTACAACTGTTTGAATTTTGATACGAATATCACCATACGGGTCTCCAATGATTGCCAGATTGGCAATTATAGCTTTTGTTATGTTTATTTATTAAAGAATGACTGTTACAAAACAAGTCTAAGAACTTATGTTTCCCTTTTTGACAGATAACGTTGTGACTCGGTTAACGCAACTGACTCGGTTATTGCAACAGGCTCTGTCTACTATAGTTGCGATTATCGAGGTCACACTATATATAGGAAATACCAAAACTTACTCGCATCCAAAGTGGACTTAATTTCTGAAAAAGTTATGTCTTCATAATCCTTAATTTCGAATTGAAGTGTTTCAAAGACACTTTTTAAGTTAGCGAGGTCTTTTTCTGTACCAGTCCGTTTCCTAAGGAACGGTGACTCGAACTCGATATGATGGAAAATCAACGCCAAACCTCGATTTTTGTAGTTCATATCATAGCAATCATCATCATCTCGAATAACTAATAAATAAATTACTCAAATAATAATATTTGTTAATCAAATATATATTTTACTTTTTGTTGATTTGGCTTCGTTTGCCATTTTTTCCAGACAAACTTTATTTGTTTGCAAATAAAACCTTTAACTGGAACTAGACAATAATTTATATTGGATGTGTACTTTTTTTTCTTTTTTATCAGAAAAATCGTAAATGATAAGATTACACACGACAGATTTGAAGTTACCAGCATAAAATTTAAAAAAATAAACATTGCAAAACATTTACTATACAATAAAATTAATTTGATAACTACATTTTAGTGATTTGGGGAAATATTTCAATTATAGCCATGATAAATCTGGTACCTGAATGGAAATGGTTTTTGAGAGAAATAAAAATAAAAAAATAAAATATTCGAAAAATACCTGTAGTTCGAAATTATTCAAGAGAAAAATACAAATCCCAATAATAGCGTAATCTTTATGCCAAATATGATGCTGTTACTGCTTTTGTGTGATGGGGACCTAAAATGTTCTAATTTCAAATGTTTCTAATTTCAAATTACCATCATAGACACTTTATTTTACAAACGGAAAAAAGTCAATGTTTTAAATTATATTTTAAAAAATATTTCCACACATCGAAATTGAAAAAGAATATTTTGCTCAAATCAAACACTTTGAATCGCACTAAAAGGATATATTACGATAGATTTTTTAGCATTATTAGATCTTTTCTTGTTTGTTTTTGTAAAATATTGTCTATTTTGTAACCATAGCCAAAACACGAAGATATCGCAAGTTTAACGAAGAAGTGGCTATTTTTAACCGACTTCCAAAAAGGAAAAGGTTCTCAATTCCACCTGAATATTTTTTTTTTTTTTTAATGTATGTTCACGCTTAACTTTTTACTGGGTGGACCGATTTTGGTCATCCCAAAGAGAAAGTTGTAGAGAAAGTTCCTGGTTGGACCCTGGTTCATTCATGGGCAAAAATGGACCATTAGGGGGGGTACCCCCCATACAAACGAAAACGTTTTTTCCGAATTTCTCAAAAACGGTGCATCTTATCAAAAAAGTCTAAGAATTAAAGTTATTTAGAATATGATTCTACATAAAACTCCCATACATCAAAATCCGATTGGAATAAATTTTAAAAAATCTGATTGGAAAGTTCGACTTCAAAGTGTAATTTTGGTACAAGTGCTCAAATTAAGATACCAATATCACCATACAGGTTTTCAATAATTGCCAGATTGGCAATTATAGCTTTTGTTATGTTTTTACGTTGTGTTCAGTCAGAGCCGTATTAACAAGTTTGAGCGCCCTGGGCTAAATAAAATTTTGCACCCTTACATAGTTTTATTGTAAAAATGCAATTTCATTTTTTAAAATATTCTTTAATTCAAAACACAGTACTAACTTAAATTACAGATACGCTAAATATAAAGAAAATTAAAAAAAAGCAATCAAAATTTCATCGCCTCAGATCGATGGCGCCCCTGGTCTGTAGCCCAATTAGCCCTATGGTTAATTGGGCCTTGTGTTCAGTACAACACAAGGAAGGTTCTTTTATATATTTCCCCCGTGTTAACCTACCCCTTCAAACCCCTCCCTGCTTGGGATATCGAGTAAAATTCTTTGTATTGTGTTCAGTACAATATCTGGAAGATTCTTTTATATATTTCTCATCTGCGGACTTATCCCCTCAAACCCTTTGTAATTTTACCTATATTAAAAATTGAAACTAAAAACGTTCGAAATAAAAAAAAAATTTTCTAAAAAAAATAAAACCGACTTAAAAAAAAACTGAAAAGAGAAAAAAGCACTAAAAAGAAAAAAAATAATTTCAAACTATGTCTATTAATAGCGTATTTAAAATTCGGCTTTTTTGGAGTGGCGTTAAATTTGCAACTAAAATAAATTACATACTTTCTAACCCTTAAGGCTAATCGTTTACATACTTTCTAACCCTTAAGGCTAACTAAGAACTAAGATCGACTCCAAAAATTTTGTTGTCAAACAGATTAACTATAGACACGGCTCTTACAATAGAAATTTTACAACGATTTTATTTAGTGTAAATTTAACGCCACTCCAAAAAAGCCAAATTTCAAATACGCTATTAATGGACATAGTTTGAAATTATTTTTTTCTTTTTAGTGCTTTTTTCTCTTTTCAGTTTTTTTTTTAAAGTCGGTTTTATTTTTTTTAGAAAAATTTTTTTTGATTCAGTGAACTTTCAAATTTTCCAAAAGCTTCCATCAGTAACCAAGAAAGCTGCGAAGAACGTTTCTTTCAGTAAACTTCAAATAAATAGCGAATGTATTTCCTGTTTGTGTGTATGCATCCTCCACCGATCAATGTTGAACCGATAAACGATCGAATTTTGCATTGCGTATAAATTTTTCTTTAAAAATAACATCATACATATGCTCTTGGAGATTGTGGTCAGTTTTTCGTGCCCTTTTGTTATTCACGCTTGAAATATCTTAGTGTTTTATCTATGTTAACACACATGTCTTTTTTGTAATCCAATATTATACAAAGAAGTATCCGGCTAACATAAAGTTAATTAGATTTTGTAATATAATGGCAGTAAAAACAATAATGAAATTGAATTGTGTCATCTGATAATCTTACAGTTCTGTAAATGTTCATTTTCTCAGAATTTCCACCATATATGGATCTGGAAATCTCGATAAACCATCAAAAATCATATGAAACGCTTTCTGAGCTTGAATGGCTTGTTCCAATACCCAACTATATACTTAAAATAATCGCAATGAAATAAACGGAGCGTGTGTGGTTATGTACAACCTAAAATCCCATAAAGTGGAAATAATGAAATTCTTTTATATCTCACCATTTGCCACTTGCTATACTTGATGCCAAATACGAAACATGTTTATTTATTTATCTCGTAGCTTTTGTTTACTTCGTGTCCTTTTTGCGTCGTATGTGGACAGCATATGGTCAGCATAAAACTTATTAGCCGCACGTCCGTTCACTGACATTCCGCCTCATTCAGACAACGCAGTTCAACATGCTAAAAATAGAACCGTAGAATCCTGAGGATATTTTTTGTGATATCCTAAACACAATTTTCGGAAATATTAGGTAGATATACTATTAGATCAATTTTCACTTCCCTACAAGAAGCGCTTTTGATTTAAGGATATTCGAGTCTGTATCTAATTTAGTATTGTTTGATTGCCATTCTTAATTTTGTTGCTTGCAGTGTTTTTTAGATGGATGTAACTCAATCTTAGCCATTCATTAACCTTCCACAGAAGAAAAAAAAATCAAATCATCTACACGGGTGCCGGTCAATTCATCGTAAACAATTTATCGTGAGACAATTTATCGTGAACAATTTATCGTAAAACAATTTATCGTAAGAACAATTTATCGTAAGAACAATTTATCGTAAGAACAATTTATCGTAAGACAATTTATCGTAAGAACAATTTATCGTAAGACAATTTATCGTAAGAACAATTTATCGTAAGACAATTTATCGTAAGAACAAGATTATTGTGGGAAGTGTTGGGGAGATGGGTCGGGTGGATGATGGGTTGGGTGGGTGATGGGTTTGGAGGGACGGGGGGAGGGGAAGGGGGAAGGGGGGGAAGGGGGAAGGGGAAGGGGAAGGGGGAAGGGGGGGGGGGGGGGGGGGAAGGGGGAAGGGGAAGGGCGGGGGGAGGAAGGGGGGGGGAGGAAGGGGGGGGGGGGGGGAGGAAGGGGGGAGGGGGAGTTGGGGAGGGTAGGGGGGATAAATTAATGATGTTTCGTCTCACACACACACATACACACACACATATATACATATATATATATATATATATATATATATATATATATATATATATATATATATATATATATATATATATATATATATATATATATAATATATATATATAATATATATATATATATATATATATATATATATATATATATATATATATATATATATATATATATATATATATATATATATATATATATATATATATATATATCGGGCGCCCGAATTTGTAAAAATAATATTCCTTACGATAAATTGTCTTACGATAAATTGTTCTTACGATAAATTGTCTTACGATAAATTGTTCTTACGATAAATTGTCTTACGATAAATTGTTCTTACGATAAATTGTTCTTACGATAAATTGTTCTTACGATAAATTGTTTTACGATAAATTGTTCACGATAAATTGTTTTACGATAAATTGTTCACGATAAATTGTCCGCGAATCCATCTACACTTTTTCCTGTAAAGACAAATTCCTGGAAATCAGCACAACGTAACTCTTGAGATATTCAGTATTGCAAAAAATGATGTTGGAAACAACCATAAAAAAATGGGGAAAAATACCTGTCGGTCGATCTGAGTAAAACCAAAGTGAGTACCAAAGAAACTTTTATCAAAATTAAGTTCAAGGATGGGTTAAGGATGAAACCACATTCTCCATTTTCCTATCTTATGACTTTGTTTTATTCTTTCGACGGCACTCCCCTTTATTTACATCAGATTCCGGCGTTGAAAGCATGGTGGAGGTGGTTCGATTGCGCCAACAATTAGAATATCACCAGCCAGTTTTAACAACTCGATAGGGAATCTCAGTATGCTCCCAGGTGGGGTTATCCTGAAAGAAATCGAGCATAATGAGCAAAGTTTTATGTTACTTTGAGGACTTTACTGTATTGCCGCAAAAGACAGGTGGCATGTTGCTGTTTAAAATGTGTACCTTAAAAATAATGTTTTTGACATTTTATGCGTATTACGATACACAGCTTAAAATTGTATTACGCTGTGTACGAGTTGTATATATTTTACGGCAAAGGCACAAAAGACGGTTGAGATATTTAACACATTTCTATTGTACAAAATTTGTGGGCTCTACAACCCGTGTGGATTGAGAAATACAAAACGTTTTAATGAAACCAAGTTTAATTGTTTCGTGACCAAGCTCGGAAAAATATTTCCTAGATTCAATTTTTTCTGGATTTTTCTTCGAGCTTTTCTCAGAACTTCTGTCTTTAGTGAACAAATTTTTCCTTTGATAGTTTGCTCATTAAAAAGATGTGTGCATTTATCTGGGTTCATCTGTTACGAGTATATCGCTTTAAATATCCAAACATTCAAGTAAAAGCACAACTCCTGTTGAATATTTCCCACAGTGCGTTAAAATCCTTATATAAAATCCAAATTAAAGAAGTTATGAATACTTCATTGTGAATGACGAAATTATGCTTTTGCTAAGTTTGATAACAGCATCTTTAATAATTTCTAAAGTGGCTGATGTTTAACCTTATTGTGTGGCGGTTGTTATAAGATATCTTACAGAATTTTACTTTTGATAGCAGCACAATAAATTGTTGTATGCTGTTTTATATATTTTTGGAATATTGAGTTTTCTTTTATGTCCACGGCGCGGCGGGGTCTATGAATATTTTATGCATTGTTCAAGTTATACCTTTGTTCACTAAATACTTTAACATTTAATAACGTTTTTTTTTTAAATTTCCGCTCTCTACACAAAAAGTGAAAAAAAATATTTTTCAGTTTCGCTGAGTAATCAATCGAATAAAAGAAAATGTAAAGTTAATTTGGCAACAAAAGTACGAAAAGCATATCTTTATTGAATAGAAAATGCCAGAGATGCAAACCAGTTTTCTGAAACGAACCAAAAACCACTGAACCATCAAAATTTGGTGAACCAAAATCAAACCATAAGCCGAACCACTCTAAAAAAAAGATGGTCGAACCGAACCAAAACTAAACCATTTTTAAAAAAAAAAAGATGGCCATCCAAAACCAGAAACCCAAGCACCCTTGAACGAAAACCGAAGTTTTAGTTAGCATCTCTCGAAAATACATAAATTTCCTTAATAACATTTTTCCCTCAAGTTCAATAGTCTCAGTTCACTAAAAGTTTAGTCAAACTATTTGAGATAAACAAAAATAATCAATAATTCTTGTTATTCACATTACATATACATGAGTTTGCAATACTAGACAAAATCCTGGAGGAAATAAAATAAGATTTATACACTTTAAGGAGCCGCTCCATTACCATGACTTTTTACCATGACAAAAAAATGCAGGAAACTAGAGCAAGATAGACTTATGTAGATCTAAATAGGAATGACTGAATAGAAGTTAAACGCTATCCCTTCCAGTTTTACAATTTTATAGCAATCATATCAAACCTTATGCTATGAATATAATGTTCAAATTGGCATGGTAACAAAGCTTTTGACTATGCATGCGAAGGAGAAAAAGCTTTTAAAATGACATCACGCTATAATAACAGTTTGAATGTGTCCGTGCTTACTATTCACTTACAGGGACAATGTGTGGTTGTAGTAGAAATCGCCATAAAATCGCCATAAAATCGCCATAAAAAACAGGGGAAATTATTCTTGCAGTTGCCGACAAATTTTTGCAGTTGATTCTTATCTCCCTTTCTCGTCAACGTATCTTCACATAAATGTGTCTCTATTTTTTTGCAGTTGCCGAAGTCATGGTAATGGAGGGCCTCTTTTAAGGAGCCGCTCCATTGCCATGACTTTTTCCCATGACAAAAAAAATGAGACACATTTATGTGAAGATGCCTTGGCGAGAAAGGGAGATAAGAATCAACTGCAAAAATTTGTCGGCAAATGCAAAAATAATTTCCCCTCTTTTGTTATGGCGATTTTATGGCGATGTTATGGCGATTTCTACTACAATCACATTTGTCCCTGTAAGTGAATAGTAAGCACGGACACCTTCAAACTGTTATTATAGCGTGATGTCATTTTAAAAGCTTTTTCTCCTTCGCATGCATAGTCAAAAGCTTTGTTATCATGCCAATTTGAACATTATATTCATAGCATAAGGTTTGCTATGATTGCTATAAAGTTGTTAAACTGGAAGGGAAAACGTTTACCTTGTATTCAGTCATTCCTTTTTAGATCTACATAAGTCTATCTTGCTCTAGTTTCCTGCATTTTTTTGTCATGGGAAAAAGTCATGGCAATGGAGCGGCTCCTTTAAAGGTCAAAAACATGCTAAATGTATTCAATGTGATAGTCAACTTGAATGTTTACGCACTTCTTCAAGTCTTAAAAGATCTTCATAGTTTGTTTTGTATACTAGGGGGGAAATACTTTTTAGTTTTACCCTAGTCAACAAAAATGTGGGTAAAAATTAAATGTGGGCGATCTTCATTTTAATTAACTACAATATGCATTGAAAAGAAATAATTATCCTTATTAAAATAGGGGAAGATCTGGAGCTTGTAGAATTTAAGTGGTTACAGACACATCGACAAATATGATCAAGACATTTTGAAAGTTAAAAAGCAAAAAATATAAAAATCCTTTAAAACAAGTAACAGTAACTTTCAATATAAAAATCCTTTTAACATTTATTTTAGCAATAGCTAGCTTAAAATTCCAACCCTACGACGCAATGCAAAAAATTACACTCTAAATGGTTTGTGTGAATTCACACTAAATTTTGTTGGAAAAAACTCATTTTTTGTAGTATTTTCCCACTTCTGATGTGTGGTTTCCAACAAGAGAATATGGAATTTGTGTGATTTCACACAATGGAAGTGAAATACGTCACAGCAGATAGTAAAATGCAACAGCAGTGTGATTTCACTACAAATTCTGAGTGAAAACCGTCGTCTTTAATAGTAAAAAACCAGCTTTTGATCATTCTTCATTGACAGTTTTGAAGGGTAAGACCTGTTAGAATTACAGTAAGAAGTGTTTTTAAAAATGTTTAAGTGTGAATTTTGTACCAAGAATTTTAAATTCTTGATTAATTATAATAAACATTTATATATTCATAGAAATGAAAAGAATATTTTGTTTGCGTGCTTGTCAAAAAATTGTTTCAAAAAATTTTCAAAATACAGCACTTATAAAACTTATTGGCATAGGATGCATAACAAAAATAAAAACATAACAAAAGCTATAATTGCCAATCTGGCAATCATTGGAGACCCGTATGGTGATATTCGTATCAAAATTCGAACAGTTGTACCAAAATTCCACTTTGAAGTCAAACTTTCCAATAAGATTTTTTAAAATTTATTCCAATCGGATTTTGATGTATGGGAGTTTTATGTAGAATCATATCCTAAATAACTTTTGTTCTTGAACTTTTTTGATAAGATGCACCGTTTTTCAGATATTCACAAAAACCGTTTTCGTTCGTATGGGGGGTACCCCCCCTAATGGTCCATTTTTGCCCATTAACGAACTTAGCCTCGCATTTTACGAAAAACGAATCTGCGCAAAATTTCAAGTCTCTAGCTCAATCCGTGCGCCCGCAATCCGCGCCACAGACAGACAGACAGACGGACAGACGGACAGACAGACAGACAGACAGACAGACAGACGGACAGACAGACGGACAGACGGACGGACATGCAGAAATTAATTATTTTTATCATTCTAAACACACTGGTGTAATTCATTTTTGTGTGTGATGACGGGATCTTGGCGTTACAAACGGTAAGGCAAAGTTAATATACCCTTTGGTTTCACCATACGGGTATAAACACCGAAAATAGTGGTAAGCAAAATGATGTTTTTCATTGTTCAGTTTTGCACTGCGGTTTCTGCTGTGAAAGTTTGACAAAATTAGTGAATCACTTGAATATTCATACTGAAGCGCACATAAAAGTAAGTTGTCCATATTCGCTGTGTTCAAAAAGATTCGCAAATTTAAATAGCTTGAAGACTCATATCTACAGACATCATAATGAAAGTAGTAATGATCCAAAATATCGGAGCAGCGACCGACAAAGCGACATTCTTTTAAATGAAAGTAGTGCAGTGGAAACATGTGATGGAAATATAAAATTTTCCGAAAATGATTTAAAACCAGATTTTCTAACATTTCTTTTGGAACTAAAAGCAAAATACAAGTGCTCTGAAGAAGTTATCAAATTTTTATGTGTAGAACTAAAGGAATTATTTAACAATTTGTTTTTTTCTGTATCAAAAAAGTTGGAAGAAATGTTGAATATATCACAACACTTTGAAGAATTAGAAAAGTGTATACCCCATCAATACGCGAAGAGAAGAAATCTGTCAACAACATAAATAAAATAAATAGCCTGATTAAAAAACATTATTTAACAAATAAAAAAAATTATTTAACAAAAATTTGTTTCTTTTCTAAAACCACAGTCAAGTTCCTATATTGAAAGAATTTATTTAGCTCGCTTTTTTGTCTGATTGTTCGTCTGTTTGTTCGTCTGTCTGTCTGTCTGTTTGTCAGGGTCAAATCTTGTATTTCAATTTTGACCCATCTCCAGTCATTCAATAGATTTAAATTTTGCACACAGACTTAACTCCGGCGACAATACAATATTTTTATGACTTCGCCCTTGTAAGGATAGCGGAAGGTCCTTCAAGGATAAGGTGATTGACATCAACCTTTTCCTCAAGGTTTTCGGACAAAAACTCAAATAAGGGTTTTCGGGATCGCTGAATCATGTACTGGAGCCAAAAAGTTCGTCGGGACATATCAAAGGCAAGGATATATATTCGAAAACTAAAAAGTAAATACATAAAAAAAGTCAAAAAAAAATTTTTAAAGAAAAGTACTAGGGAAAAAATAATCAGAAATAAAAGCGAAATAAATATTTAATTTATTTTATTTTTATGCTTTTATCTCGCTTTTATTTCTGATACACGGTGCTCAAAATATTTTTTTTTCTTTTCAGTCCATTTTTTTAATAAAAGCTTTTTATAGATTTTAATAAAAGCTTTTTAGTGAAATCGCACACATTTTGTGTGAAATCGCCCACATTTTGTGTGAAATCGCACACATTTTGTGTGAAATCGCACACATTTTGTGTGAAATCGCACACATTTTGTGTGAAATCGCACACATTTTGTGTGAATTCACTATTCTTTTGTTGATTTTTTGTGTGAAATCACTTCATATTTTGTTGGAATTCACGCTGATTTTTGTGTGAATTCACGCTCTATTTTCCAATCACACTTAAGTGTGAAATCACTACATTTAATGTAGGAAACCCAAATTCCTACATTAAATGTAGTGAAATCCAACAGAAATCAATTAGAGTGTAATTATCGCTTCTTATTGCTAATAATAATGAACGCCACTGGAAGTTGATAGAATCCTGCCGCGTTCAATCATAATAATATTGACTATAACAAAATTAATTAAGAAACATCCGTAATCCTATGTGCTTTATCGTGTGGCTCACATTGTCTTAAGGTAATTCCTCTCACCCACCGCTAGGATCGAATTGAACTTAACTAACTCTACTATATGTTATTATCGCCCTGCTTTCAGATTTATACATTAAAGGGCGAAAGTCACGTTCTACAGATGGACCATTGCTTCTTATTAAATTTACTCTCCAACAAAGGTCAAACTTCCATTGCAAGGATAAAAGTTTACTTTGGTTTTCAGCATATGGGGCTCGGTACATCCAATGAACATATCTATCCGTTTGGATTCAATTCAAAATCCTTCAAAAGTTCGACCCGTAACAGATATCGAAAGAATGGAGCACATAATCACATTTCAATGGCGAACGTCCACCTTTTTTGACTGTTTGCGTATCGTGAATTATTGACAGGAAGATAGAATATGTTGTCATCTCGATTAATCAAGTGGCAGATGTGTTTGGCATAAAGAATAATTCTTCAAGCAACTTCTTTTCTTTTTTCCATCCTCGTCTTGCTATTGAGAGACAAAGCAAACCTGGCGACACTTGAAATTTCCAAAAGGAATTTTAATTTATTGTTAAATTTTTTGATCAGGTTTAGATCCTTTTTTTTAGACCCAAGAAGAAGCTCTAAATTCTTTAACATGGCTAACATAAAAAAACGTCCCTAAAAAGTTATAAGGAAACATACATCAAATTCATTTTTACGAGCATACTTTGGAGAAGTCGTAAAAAATCTAAAATTAATTTTTAAATAGGTAAAAAGGATTTGTTAATTAGAGCTGTTCAGAAGACAAATCTTTTAGCTCTCAATAAGGAGAACTTACAAAATTCATTTGTGGGATTTAAAAAAAAAAAAAGAGATTGGCAAGAAAAATGTACGAAGAAACAAACAAATTGTTAGTGATGTGTTTTTAAACAAAAACTTTTTCAACCATTGCTAAAAAAAAGATGACTTAACTGTTTGTATTGAAAAAAAAATCGAAATAAAAACATGAAATTTTTACTACATCAGAGGTTTTTTTATTTCCCAGCGTATTTTAGTTTCCACCAGACTTTTTTTCTACTTTTTGGATGAATTTAAAGTGGAACACTGAAAATAAATTAATTCCAACAAATTGTTCATTAAATCCTAATTTATTTTAAATGCAAATTGAAAAAATATAAAAATATGAATGCAATAATGAGGTCTTCATTGAAAATGTAAGCCGATTTGAAACCCTTAGAAATTTTTAATGGAATTGCATTAATGGTCTATTTACACACAATTTACGTGAAATAAATGAAGAACGAGATTATTTGTGGAAAACATGGATTTTCATATAAACAAAAATAGAATAAATAAAAATACATTCAGCATTAAATCTTCGGGATTGAATCTAGATAAAAAAAATCAAATTTCCCATTGCTTCAATTAAAATTATTTTCATTGTATTCAATTGTGGCCATGAGATACTTAGTTTCTACTGGAATGGAAATGAATCCGAGAGAAACAAAAATAATGTAAAAATAGTCCAATGTGATAAATAGCCCGAAATTAATCAAAAATGAAAATATTAAAAATCCTAGAGGTCGAGATAATTAAATAAAATTTTAAAAAAATGTAAAAACTTGAAAACTTGTAACCTCAATTGAAAAAAAATCTGAAAATACCCTTAAAGCTCTCAATTCAACCTTAATCCAACCTTAGCTGTTAACATTTCATAAAAGTTTTTCGACATTCAATGCTCATAAAAAACGGAAAACTAATTGGCTTGGAAATATGTATTTTAAAAAACTTCTTAATTATCTTTGTTACAACAATCTATGGTTTCTGATATTTCAAGATGTTACTTTTATATAATGCCATTAATTTATATACGATTCTATGGTTACGGCAAGAACTCCATTAGATTTCTGTAATTAAATCACTATCCACAAAATTGATATATATATATATATGACAGTATCCTCGACCTAAATGTACAAATGCGTTTCAAGATTTTTGCAATCCGGCAATGTTTCATGGAGCTTTGAACATTCACGACGAACAAAGTACACATTTATGTCGAGATGGTTCACCTGTTGGCACACTCATCACCATTCTAAAGTCATTAATAATTCATTAGAAGGACCACATATTCGGTACTGTTAATATAACCTATAATACATTCTACCTTTGCATTGTAAAAATCTGACTTTAATTAGATAAAGAAGCTATTCTTTTTTTTCCGTGCAATTTGATCAGATGTGGGACTTTTTATTAATCGGAACCGTTCTTTTGCGACTGAATTTCAAATTTATTACAAACCCTTTTTCATTTATCAAACAAAGCCTTCAAAAATTGATTAAGTAAAGAAAGTTCCATTTCAATTATTCTTAAATCGAGTCATGTCAAATCTTTATACTGATCATATCAAAAAGTTATAACTGCAATTGATCTGGAATGTCTTCCCTCCGGGTATTATCGAAATGTCTACAAACAAATTCCATAAAGTTTTTCTTTAACAACATTTTCTTTACAGCAGTATTCGTCTTACCCTCCACATATCACGAGATGAGATTCATCTATAAATGAATCAACAACGTAACTTCTTCAATATATACTTATTGAATCTAATATGATAATAAAAAATATGATAACAAAACTTTCTTCTACAAAATCTACGACCCTGTGCAATTTACGCTAGAGCCCTGTCGCGTTGTCAACCTAAGACGACCTCCCAATAAATTCTTGGTTCATCCAAAAATATCAAAAACGTACAAAATTTGAGATAACTTGAGAACTATAAAAGATATCAATTTACGGTAAATGGCAAAAATGTAGAAAATGTTAACATCTTTAATTATTCTTTTAACTGATTTGTCGAAAAACCGTTAGTTTGCAAATTATTCGCAAAAATATGATTTTTTACATATTAATGAAAATATCTCAATAACGGTAAAAGATAACGGATAACGGTACGAAACAAAATTGTGCAGATTGCCATTCTCATTAATTCACTTCATACATTCAGTCAGCAAAAACCCGTTAGATTTCGAGATAATCGCAAAAAACTGTTTTTTTGGAAATAACTGTTTATCTCGATAACAGGTGGAGATATCGAGTTATAGCTAAAGACAAAAGTGTGGGAAATTTTATTTTCTCCAAGTTTTGTCATACTTAAGGCCACTAAAAAACCCGTAGTTTGGGAGTAAATCGAGAAAAACGAAATTGCGATTTTTGAAAAACCGCCATTTTGGATACTTCCGGTTAACGGATTTCCACCAAAAGTTGATAGGATCGTCCCATTTCAGGACCCAACATGCCTATAAAATTTCATGACGCTAGTTCTATTAGTTTTTGAGAAATCTTGTACACAGACTGACAGACAGACTGACAGACTGACAGACAGAAAGACATTTTTTTAATATGACTCCAATCGACTCAGGAGTGATCGGGAAATGTTTTTTAGGCAAAATTAAGAGGTCGAAATTTTTCATGAATACAATACTTTATTATACTCCGTAGAAGAAAGTAAAAATGAATTACTAATTGACATGTGAAACTTTTTTGATCCGAATTGTAAAACCGACAAAAGAAAATTTCCGCATGAATTGCTTAAGAATCTGACATGGTACCATTCCGAAAATGACTAATGAAAATAATACCCAACTTTCATTCTTGGATCTTAAGAAGCTTAACGGATTCTATTTCCGCCATTCACATACCCAATCACCATTTCAAATTACTGGAAACAAAAAAAAAACTAGGTTTGACCTTTTCCTGTAAGAAAATAGCATATGTCCTACATTCCTTACCCGACAGAAAAACTGACCACAAAAATTTACTAACATCGGAAAATGTGGTCATATTACGTACTCAATCACCCGTTAATAGTATTGTTCATTATTTCCAAAAACATTTGTTGAATGTTTTTGTTTTCCACGAATAGTTGGAGCATTTCCTATGAAATTCTACAAGTGCGATTTCTACGAAGTGCTCTCTATTGCATTTCTATATAATGAAGCATTCATCAACGACATGGGAAATAGTAGATTTGCGACTATTCTTGAGAGCAACCTCGCATTCTGTGCCCGAGTGCAAGCGACTGAAGATTAAAAGTTGTCAAAGAAGTACGCATGAACATTGGTGAATTCCCCTGTGTCTCATGTGGGAGAAAGGGGTTGAAAAGCTTCAGTAAATAGGGGTTAAAGCACCTGTTGAATAAAACAAAGAGATAGCTCGGGAGTTGCATTATTTCTCTTATGATGATCTATTTATTAATTTTTTGTTATTAAAGGAAAAAAATCAAATTAAAAAAATGTAAGACTTGGATTTTCATAAATAATAATGAATCGTTAAGAATCGTTTGAAAGCTACAGACTTTCCAAAGACAAAAAAATACTATTTTATAAGCAGTAGCAATGTGATTAAAATATGCCAATTATTTAGAAATTTTGCATACATATGTAGCTAACTCCGATGACAAATACAATATTTTCACTACTTGGTCCTTATCAGGATAACACAAAATCCAGTAAGGATAACGTGATTAACCTTTTCCTCAATTTCTCCGGGAAAAATATCATCTGGTGATTTTTGGGACCGCTGAATTCAAATCTGGAATCAACTACGGAAAAAATAATTTTTTGCACACAAGACCCATCGAGGTGTGGAAAAAAGTTTACTGCATAAAAAAATGAAAGAAAAAAAATTGTTACATCCAAACTACAAAAAAGTTTAAAACACTTTATCCTTTAAAACACTTTATTTCATTATTATTTTTTATTGGACAATACATGAATTGCTTAAATTTATTCTACAAATTTAATAAAATTAAAAATATTAACCCTATTAGAAAACAAATCTTAAAAATTTCCTAAATATTGTTGAGAATATTTTATATAATATTTAATATACTCAAGTATACCAATTGTACAATATTCACTACTATGCAGAGATGAAAGAGATTTTCAAAGTTCTTCTAGAGTGTAGTTATAATATCACTGCTACTGCCTCCACTCACACCCCCACCACCAATAGATGATCCAATTCCACTCCCATTTGCTCCACTTCCACCCGTTCCAACACCTGTTGGGGCACCGCATAATCCCCCTGACCCGGTGGGACCGGCACCCTCTTTGTTCGTAGTTGACGATATACCTGAGTAACTCTTCATATTGATCTCCATGGCTGTTAGAGCGCTTGAAACATGATACAAATTTTCAGTGAGAACCGCATACACCTCGGACAGCTCATTTTCCGTCTTTGACATAATGAACACATCTGTAAAATAATCATACAATTTAATTAATTACTAACATGCCGTAACCATACACTTTGACATTTTACCATTTCTATCTCTTATCAGTCTTTGTGAGTAAACATTTAAAATAATGGACAGTTCATCAGATAAGCGATTGTCAAATGTGCCACTGGCTGCCATGGATGACGAACCAGCGCCCAACACCGACAAATTCAAATTCGATCCGGACAGTTGTGACATTCGCTTGAATTGTCTGACATGGGTAATTGCCGTCGACCATTTCTGGCCATCAATTAATTCAATTAACGAAGCCTCGAATTCCGCTTGGCTCATCGGTATGCCGGGGGATGGTGTTGGAGTGTGTTCACCCTCCGTTGATGTCGATGTGTCCAGAGATTCGATTTCAGCGTCATCGATACACCGAAGTAGTGTACCACGAACCGAAATATAAGAGAGGGACATATCCAATATCTGATAGAAGTTTTTCAAAAAAAAAGTTTTAGTGACAAAAGAATTTAAGAATTAATTCTAGTCTCACCTTGTCACTTTGTTTTAAGTCATTAACAACACTGACGGCGATTTTGTGATTCGACTCGATTAGAAGCAGCAATTGGAACATGAGTTTGTACAAAGCACGTCCGAGATCCAATAGAATTTCCGCTGTTGCCGGATCGAATGCGATAAAACCACTTGGTCCAGCTCCTTCGTGAGATGTGTCGACATCGCTGAATAGTGACAATTTGCAGGAAGTCTTTACGGAATCCAAACACTGCGATAAAAAAAATTAATTTGATTGAATTTAAGTTGAAAATTGTAACGCCATATGGGATTTCGTGCCTTGACGAATTATTAGTTAATAAATAAATTGAATTGAAATTTTGATAATTATGGTTATCCATAAAATACGTCACATTTTTGGGAAGAAGAGGACCTTCCGCTGTCCCGAAAAACTTATAACAAGCGTGACGTATTTTAATGACAGCCCCTAAAAAATCATTTGATTGCCCGCACAATCAAAAAGCTTCAAAAACTTACCTCCAAAACATGATCCTTGCGATCAAAAAAGGTCTCCAGATGCTCCTGCACCTCCAGCACATTGAACCGAAGAGTTTCGAAAAGTCGAGGCGTCGTTGGCTGCGATTGATTGTACCAAATTCGTGGTGGATCTTCTTTAGAAAGCAAGAGCTCCGATAAGATCGAAATACGATTGCCCAGTGGTACTCCAATTCCGGTAAAATACTTTTGTGAATCTTTTGATACGGCAATCGATTTTGCTGTCAACTCCGTGACCAACCTATGCAGTTGATTTAGCAATTCTGGAGCATGCCCAGACGGCTGATTAAGCAACAATGTTTGCAAATGTTTGCGCCAAGTCTCTTCACCTTCGTCACGAATGGGAGCCCGGAATGAGATTAACCCTGGCAAATGCGGTGAAGCATTGCAAGGAGTAATGTCGCCTAAATCACCAGCACTCGATCCACTTGTGTCGCTCCGTGAAACAGAGTCGCGTCGGTGTCGTCGCTCGCGCAGACTAAGCGATGTTGGAGGCCCGACAAGGAATGGAGATTTTAAGTAGGGCTGGCGATGATCCTCGTCAATGGGTGACTCAGACTCAATTTCTTCATCCGAAGAGTCATCCGCTGTTTGTCGCCTGCGTTTACTAAGAATTGGTGTCTTTTCACTCAAACTCTCCTCGACCGTTGAATGTCCTTTGGATCCTGTCAGCGGTTCACTGTCTCCACCCTCAGAAAGCGGTCGACGACGCACACCCCAATTGAAGTTATCGGTTGATTCACCCTCGATACTCTCGCTTTCGTATTCCAAAAAGTCAAAGTCCTTAAAGACACCAAAGTCCGGTTGGCCGTCATCTCTTCGAGATCCTCCGCTCAGATCGCCCTGCGGGCCAGACGTTTCCTCTGTGCTTGATGCAGCCGAAGACTGTCGTTCCATCAAGTCGGATGACTGACTGAAGATTACCTGGATATGCAAAAGGAAAATTAAACATTTCAAATCTCTCAAGAAATCCATTTCAGTTTCGTAAGTGCATTTCAATTCAATTAAAATAAATTCTTACAGTGTGGCAACTGTGCACTGATCCCGAGAATGGAGACATGCAAAACGACTAAAACAAATTAATTCATGCAAATCAATTAACTTCATGCTGAGAGTGAGAAAATTAATTTCGTTAAGCATTACGGGTTCTGAATTACTTCATTTTTGTGATAGGATTTTGGAGCTACGCTATGGATGCAAACAAAAATATTTTCATTGAAGCAGAAGTGGGAAAAATCAGTATACAGAATTTACAATAAAGTAATTTTGAACGAATTTATAATGAAAAGAAAATGATTTTATCGGAAAACACCGATTTTTATTGGGTATTTGAACAATGAAATGTTTAAGTAACAGAAAAAACGTAAACTTCAGTAAATAATTCTTCAAAGACCGTTTTTTTTAATCGGAAAAAAACAATCTAAAGATTAGTGGCAGAGTTAATACTAAACTACATTCAAAAAAATCGTGAAAATTACGCCCAGAGGGGGTAAAGAGAGCCGAAAAGCGTAAAATTTGGATACGGTATTTTGTGGACAGCCACTTATTGCCCTTTGAACCTCAAACCAAAAAGCAGTCTTTGGGGCTTTCGTTAAAATACGTCACGTCTAGCCAGTCACGTTTCTTAACAATTTTTTATCTGAGAACTAATATCGCCGACCCGCTATCGCTGCCCTTTCCCCCCCTAAATTTGTGATTTATGGACGTCCTATTTAGCAAAATCATGAAATTTTATTTGTTGTACTATTTTAGTTCACGAGAAGATATAAACGTGAAACTTAAAAGTATCAAATATTTTAAAGACAAAAATTTTCCTTTGCCATTTGTGATTTTTTATTTCTTACTCTCACAGACATTTCAACTCTGCTCAACTAAACTTAACGCCAGATAGTAAAACTCTTAGAAAAGAAAAAGAAACCAAAAACAGTACCCGCTACACAAAACTGTACCCGCTTTAGCAAAAAAAAAAAAACATAGGAAAAAAACAAACAACAATTATGTGAAATCTGAGTGCAATCCAAACCAACAAAAAAAATGAATTAAAAAAAATTTCAAAAAGATATCGCTTTACCTTGGAGCAAATCGAGTTCATGTAATCGTCCTGAATATTTTTTAACGGGTATTTTTTGTATGTTTTATTTTACAACAAAACCGGAACCCAAAGATAACCAAAATGATAATGAAATGAAGAAAATGAGAAAAAAATTTAGTTAAACACAATTTTGTATTTTTTGTCAAAAAATGGTAGCTTTAAAAATATTTCATGCTTACTCGTATTTGATTATTTAAAAAAAAAACAAATATTAGGGAAAAAATCAAGCATTTAAAACAATCAGGGTTAAAATGGTGGATAGGGAACGGGCATAAACTTTCAGCTCATGCTCAAAGTTAATCACAATCAATGTTTCGTTAGATAAAAATTACATTAGATAAAAAACTAGGATTTTGAAAAATTACTGAAATTGTAAAACTTACCGATGGACTCTTTGGCAAACCGACTCTCTGGCCGCATGTGGTCAACAAATTCACCAAACACTCCCTGACACGGCCCTGCGACATCCATGGCCGCTTCCAACCACTCAACGGTACAGTGTCAGCGGGGGACAGACTGGCACTTCGTCGTGGTGAGTTTGGTGTTCCAAAGTGCGGCATATGTGGCTGCTGCTGTCCATTCTTCGCTTGCAAAGTCACCTGAATAGTTTCCTGATCAGATTTCATTAAAATTCGACTTCCAATCAATGGAGTCCTTGACACGTCAAAAGTGAATTCCATTGTCCTTCCGGCGAGTTCTTTTTTGCAAAAAACTTCCGAATCCGAATAACTGCCATGAAAATTGAACGAAAAACCAACATCGGATGGTGGTACAACCTGCAAACTGGAACTTCTGGTCACAATCAATTTTAGGATTTTCAGTGCCTCTTTCCAATTTGGTGTCTAAATTAGAATTCAAATGAGATTATGTCCGGCTAAACTCAATTAAAACTTTTTAAACAAGAGACTTACATCCAAGTATTTTCCAATAACACGCAATAAGTCACTGTTAATGGTCTGCGCTTGGGGTGATGATAAATCAACATAATGCAACATACAATGAATTACATTCAGAATAGGCACTTGCACCTGTTGTGGCCCCTTCTCCAGTACCTCCACCAGGAAGGCGAGCATATGCAGTCCCATATGGGCATAAGTATCGTACAGATACTTAACAACACACTTGGTCCATTGGAACGATTCTTTGCAGAAGGTTTTTCGACTGTATAAAGTCATTACGGTGCCCAAGTTTTCCAATTTCGAACCCAATTCAGACGATACTTGTGCGATATTCTCGGCACTCCGAATGCACACCTCATTTGCATCCTCATAATGCAGCAACATGTACGGCAGCAATGCGATTACGTTCATTGGGAATGCACAGCTCTGTGTCGGATCACAAACTGGCAGACTTAGAAGCGGCGGGAATTGTGAGAGGAGAGTTATTGTTGGCTCGTAAGTGGTTGAATGTGTGCAACCCTGGAATAATTATTTTTTTTTCGATGGAAAAGTTTTACAATTTCAAAAACCACTCAATAAAAACTGTTTGTTACCTTGAGCAGTAAAGCGTGTACACCAGGGTAGGAAATCCATTTCAGTTGCTGCTGTAACTTTTCCACTTTATCACGAGCATCCGGGCGATCCAATGGTAAACGATGCAGGACTCTGGAGAGCAATCGAAGTGCTAACAAAAATTCATGTTCGTAATCACTCTCTAACAAGGAGACCGCCAACCAGAACAGCTGTGCTAATATCGTCATTTTATCGTCCTGAAAATTTTATTCAAACAAACGATTGTTGGGTTTTTGGTTGCAAAAAGGATTATTTTTTATTTTCGTGTTTTGCAATTAATTTTTTTTTAACTAGCCTACCTGAGTTGCTGTGTCGCCAAGGAGTTTCAAACTTTGTGCACTTCGGGACCGCGACAAGGCTGAACCGAATTTTGAAGTGTTTCTTTCCATATCCAAGCCAGATGAACGGTTTCGTAATTCAACTGAAAAAACGTGGTGCGAAAAAGTTGAAATAAGTTTGAAAAACTGGAAAAATGTGTCTAAAATCTTTTAAATTCTTGTTATTTAAACAATTGTTGCAATATTTTTAGTGAGCCGCCCCTCCCTGTCTAAGAAGTTTTAAAAATCTCACCTTGTTTTTCACTTGGCGAATTAGCTGCCTTCCTCGGACAATACGAGACCGAATAACTCGTACTCCGAGCATGACCTGCAGTACCAACGAAACTGGGAGACTGCGGTGTGGCTCCAGATGGTGATTTCTTGCCAGGCACCACAGAAGACGAGCCATCTTTATTATTCAGATTCGGTGTGCTCTTGAAAATGTCCTTCATAACATCCAGTGGACGAAAATCGGAGTCCAAGCTATCCACAGCCGCCTCCAGCGTAAGCAATAATTCGGTTACGTATCCTTGCATGTCTTCGCCCTGTTCGGCAACAGTTTCTACCAGTCTTGATAAAATGTCAGACAACATCCTAGAGTTGATGGCGACATTTAGAGCCCTGAAAATCTGCAAACATCGGCCAGCGTAGTGTCGAGAGGAGCAACTTAGGCCTAATTGTAGGGCAGTCTGGGCCCATCTCTCAGAAATTCTCGCTTGTGGAAAACTATCAGAAAACACTTTGACCATATGCTTTGAGAAACACGACAGCTGATCAGCCGATTTTATTGACCATACTGTGAATAAAAAAAATTATATTTATACAAAACAAAAAAAAATGTGCTATTCACCTTTCGCGGTAATGTCTTCGTAATTCCAAAGTGGTTGGAATGTGTCCTGAGAAAGGAATTTAATAAGACTCTTGATTACATGAGTGATTGGCATTGTAGGTCCTGGCTGGGGCGGTGCATTTTCTTCAGTGACAATTAATGGGACTTCACTATTTTCTGCTGTATTCGGATTTGTCTGGACAACTTGTTTCTCTTGCTGTTGTTGCGCCTGTTGTTGCTGCTGTTGTGCTTGCAACGCCGCGGTCGATGGACCAAATAGGTAGCTATCAAACTCCTGATTCGGCTCTAAACAAATAATATTGCAATTATATAATTTGACCTCAATTAAATTAAATACCTGTAAAGTTATTTTCAATAACCGGTAGCGATGGAACTGCAAGACCCAATTCTAATTTCGATGTTTCACTGTTGAGTAAAATTCTCGAAACTGTTAAGTGATCGTTGTGCTCCGCAAGAACGATCTATAATACACATTTAGTTTAATTTTTCCAATTTACTAGCGAAATTCAAAATTTTTTTTTACCAATAAATTCAAGCACAATTGTTTACAATGCTGCCGTACAATTGGCCTAGTGTGATCGAGACCAAGGAATAAAATGTGCAGCATTAATGGTATGTGAAGTGTCCAATCCAAGCCTGGAATTCCATCGACTATGATGTCAGTTAGGAGCATTACGGCTACATTGCATCTGAAAATATACAGAGTTTCCGTTTTAGCAAATCTCAAGTGTACTTTGAAAATCTTCAATAACAAAGTTTTAAAACCGAGATATATTTTGTACGTAAAATCTCGAGAATTCAAATGTTTTTGCTCATTCAGAAAATTTTTAATTTTACTTAATTTTACCTATGAAATCCACTAATGGGCAAACTAATATCTGGTAAAAATTCTGTCAACGGAGCAAAATATCCACCATATTCCGGCATGGGAAGTGGATGAGGTGCCATCGGTGGTTCAGATCGAAGTTCAACATTTTCTTCTTGCTGGAATTTCTTCAAAACAACCTAAATGAGATTTTTTAGATTTTTTTTAGAATTTTTAAATACAAGTAGTAATCTTACTTCTGGATCATTTGTAATAATATCTTCTGGTCGCGGCATAACTGTAGGACCAGATGCAGCTCGGATTTTATCGCTACCCCTTGGCGGACGATTTGTTTGAGTGAAAGATCGCAAACCACTGTCCGATTTGCAGGTTCTGAAAAATTTAAACATATTTTATATAAACTAATGAACAATGAAACCATTTTTTGGTCTGTTTGAATGTATGTCCCGTTGTGACGCTAAAACAGCTTTACCGATTTCGCCGCAGAAACAATTTATTCCATATACATCAAGCTCTCCTCTCCCTTCCTTCCGTGACCCCCTCCTCCACAAATTTTGGAGTTCTTAAACAAATCACCATATGGGTTTCTGAATTTCATCTGGGCATGAAGATCGGTACGTTAAAACAATTCTTAAAATGTTTAACTGCCGAATTTTTTTTGGACCTCTAATATATTTTTAAACTTTCGGTCGTGTAAAAAAACTTACCAATGGTTGCAATTTTCAATAAGGGTTTAAGGAAGCGCAGAAAAAGTGAACTGTAGTTTTTTTTAATCCCTCAAGCACACATTTATAGCACAACCCTTTTTACCAATTTCAAATTGATGTTCCAAAATGCTAACGTACAAAATTGACTCAACTATACTCATATATTGATGTAATTTTAATAAAAATGCATTCACTCTTGTAACTAATAAAATTTAAATAAAGTTAATATTATATTTTACAGGCCTTGAAAAACAATCATTCTTTATTTTAATCCATGGTAAGCTCTATTAATCAATTTTGTTCACCACAATTTAAACGCTACGATTTAATCAATTTATTTATGGTAGGTTTTATGGTTAGTGAAATTCAATACCACCAATTAAATTACAATCAATTATTTTGCGCAATTAATTAAAACTCCTTTAAATGATATCACAGCGCGTGACCATCAAAAAATTAGAAATTCATTTCAAGTACTTAATCAAATCATTGTTTATAATGTCTTTAAATAGATTTACATACCACTGAAAATTCTTAGATTGTACAAACAAATCAAGTGTAAAACAACAGCAAAAAAACCACTATTCTGAATTGAATTCTAATCACCGAACTCCACAGGATAATTCGTGCATTTCAAGTGGTGACTATAGATGAGAACAGTGCAAATGACGCTGGAGAGTAATAAATATTCATAGTTTACTATCGGCAAACGATTTCAAACTGAGAGTTGGCTACTACCCAGCCGTGTATACTCTTTTACAAGACTTTTAATTGCGAATAAATTAATGGCAGGTCCAATTTCCCTAATGATGAACAAACACGATCTAGACGACATTCACCGGAAAGTTTAAATTATTCATTATTGCAAGGATGAAGGAGGAAAAGTTTTATTCTTCGTATTTTTCCATTTTAAAATAAACTAAACACGGGAGTTATTTATTATTGAAATTTTCCATTCAACGAGCTTGCAGCATGAAATAGCAATGGAGTAATGGACTAACGTTGGATTTTCATTTTTAAATCTCCATGACACTCCTTAGATGACTTTCGTTTCATTTAATAGGAGATAATTACTCAAATTAATGGAATTGTGAACTAAAATAAAGTGAAAATTTTTAGTGCTATAAATCATGAAGCCTTTTAATATTTTCATGATATCCATGTGCCATAAAAATCGTTCACATTCGTCTAAGTTGGATAAAATCTCACAAATTCAATGACTACGATTATTTTCACTTTGCTGATATCCTATAATATAATACGAGGAATGTCTGTCTGTCTGTCTGTCTGCACAAAAGATCTCGAAAACCCGCATAACGATTTTCATGGGTTAGGGATTTTCGGGGACAAGGAATCGATCTAGATAGGTCTCACCCCTGAGAAAATTCCCCTCGAAACCCTTTGCCTGGTATCTTCGAATTGGGAGGTCCGATCTTAATGAAACTTTACAGTATTACTAAGGGGGCTAAGGGCTTTCGATTTTTCCACTACAAACCTGACTTTTCCCTCCCCTCGATAACCCTCACCTGGTGTCTCAAAAGGTTTCAAAAATCGGTGACAGCGATTACTCAATAACCACTCAACCGATTTCTATGAAATTTTGTTATCGCGCGTTAGTTTTAGTTCTAGCTTTCTAGGTCGGGAATTTAAAAACTCTGGAAAAGCTCTGTAAAGATAATGTGAATTTAGTTTTTCCCCAAAAATCACCAAAAGTAGGATTTTGAGCTCGCCGAGCATAGCTCGGTCTTCCTGGTACTAATTTCTAATTCCACGAATTTTTTTTTATTCATTTTTTATGATACTATTTTGAGTTTCTAAAACATTCGTAAAACCTGATCTCGATAAGACATAAATTGCGAGATAGAACTTTTTTTATACCTTGAGCAAAAATGCTATGCTCGGAGAAAAATAACTGATAAACAAGCAAGATTTTGACGAAGAAAAGGATAACATTTTAGAAATACTTACATCTGTGACCAAAGAAAAACATTTTTGGGCGTACCACAAATTACAAAAGCATTCGTAATAATGACATAAAACCGGAAATTCGAGCAGGTTTTTCAAATTTACCATTTAAATTCATCCTACGAGACCTTTAAATTGATATGGATGCACTTACAGGTTGTATACAAAAATAGTAAAACGAACCAAAATTTCCTATCAATAGAACCACAAAACAACAACGACTTTATCACATCCCAATCCTGACAAGAATATTGATTATGAGAGCTAATATAATGAAGAGTTAACATCGAACGAAAAAGCAATTCAGATCAACAACTCTGTTGAATACCATCCCAAAAAAGGAAAATCAAATTTACCTCATATTAATTATAATTTAGTCGCAATAAATGTTAACAATAATTACCCAGTTTTGATAGGATCCTCTCCACTATGCCGCTTTGTGTGAATGGTACCCTTTTCAACAGCCAAGTCCTGAATCCTTGAATCATTCGTGCCGGCCGTTTGTCCTGAATTTAAATAAACAAAACGGAATTTTAATTGAAATGCGAAATGTAAAATTCATGATTTAGCAAATTAACACACAATTTTATTAGCAGCAAATTCAAAATTGGTGAAAAGTGTTTTTCGTTATTAATAAATATTTACCATCCGAGTGACTGGAAGCCTTTCTCATACTCGTCAAACGATAGAAAGGCGGCGTTTCGGTTCGTTCAATTAAACAATTTAATGTTTCAACTGTTTGCAGTTCAGTCATTAACTCGTCCAGCAGGCGATTGGGACATGTCCTTGCCAAATACAGGGCCACACGTTTTGCCTGGAAAATGTTTAAAAAAAATATTACAAAAACAGAAAAAAAAGATATTATTTCCATCATCGGTCGATTAAAATGAATATCTAGTTGGTTTTTGCAAAATAAACTTTCAATTAATTTGAAATTAGCTTACGTATGGCAGAAGTTCGTTAGGCGCCATTCCAGACATTATCACCAAATAGCGAAGTATCACTTTTAGATTATTTGGCCAAAACTGGCATAGTGTTCCCCAAAGCTCTTCAATGTCACGAGGATGTGAATCGGCAAACTGTCGAGAAAAATCACAAAAAAAACAATCAATAAAAACAATAAAAAATAAATAACTAAATAAAATGTACGAAAAAAGGAATCACTTTTTATGATATTATTCCAGATAAGGGCCACGTGCCAGGACGATAAGAAAAATAAAACATTAAGGATCTGTTTTCAAAAAGCTTTTGCTCTAATTGAATCTACAACCATTTAGACTGGATTTTAGCTTACTTAAAAAGCTGATGTAAGTAAAAACCATAATCTTACTTCTTCTCAATATCAAAATTTCGATTTTTTGTGTATTTAGAGCAGACATGCTTCTATTAAATTTATTCTGACGAATTTCTTAGAAAACTATTTGCAATATGTTATATAAATTACCATTAAAATAAATAAAGATATTGACTATATTCAAATTCTGATTACAAATTCAAAATCACTTTCAAGTTTTCTTGAACTATAGATACTCATTCATGGCTCTTTAAATAATGAAAATCACTCTAAGCAATCAGTAGAGCATGAACTTTATTCGCAAGTAAACTCAATGCCAATTGCAAAAGTTTCGAAAATCTTTCACTCAAAAAACACTCGTTCACCTTTTAGACTTTTAACAAAATTGATCAAAGGATTATGACACAATCTTTACTGTGAAAATGACATCTAATCCTTTTAATATTGAGTTTTCAAGCAGTACTCAATCAACGTTTATAGAATATAAATCCATAGAAATGTGTGCCTTAAAAACGTCTTAAGAATCCACTTACCTTGGCTGTGATGTAGAAAAGATTATTAAGTATCATTTCAGTGGCTTCTGTGGAACCGGATCCTTCACGACGTCCACGAGTCCCGGAATCCGGAAAATACTGCAACAGAAATAATTGAGAAACATAACTCATTGGAACAAGGCGATAAGTTCTTATGTCGATTTGTAATTTTTCAAAAATAATTGATGAAAAAAAACCACAATTCTTGATATATCAATGTTTACCATTATATAAGAGAGCGGTGTAGCGGGTGGGACACTTGTTGCAACCAATTCCATATTCTCTAGCCACGGTAGAAGACATTGAAGCAGCAAAGCTCTCACCTCCTCACGTGCCGTTTGAAAACGATGTGTTATTTCTGTAATGAAAACGTGATAGATTTTTTGCTACGAGTATTAGAGTTATTTCATATATCTATCCGCGTTACACAAGTAGATACTTTATATCCATTTCACATCATAGCAATATAAGATGAACATTGTACAATGTACGTACGATTTGTTTCACATAATATTTTTACCAGAAAATGACTGTAAATGGGAAATATGAATGAGCGAAATAATATTTCTCGACAATAATTCAGTGAATAAAAGACATTGTGTACGGGTTAAAAAAAAATTACTGATGAAATCTCATTTTGCGATTTTCACAAATTAAAAAAAAAACTAAATTCACTTCAATTTTCCAATGGAAATTCACAATGAAAATTCACATCAAGAGCAATTTATTATAATTTCAGTGGAAATTGGAAATCAAATTCAACCGCCAAGAGATTTTAAACAAGAAATTTATTATCAACTCAAACTAAATTGAGTAAATGAATACCGAAAGATTGCATATTTACTTTACATGAAATTATTTGCGTGTTAAATTTAAATTTTCGTACAAATAATAAATAAATCAAATTCATGTTTATTAAGATTGAAGTAAAAGTAAGAAATTTATCAGATATAAACGTACCTTATAAACCAGGGGATCCGTAAATAAATTCATTGCAGGATTTCTTTACAAAGAGCTGTTTTCGAAAAATTTGCGAAAAACGGTTTTACTTGTGAGTTAAAGTAAGAAAAGTAATCTTCCGTTGAGATTTCGAAGTGCAAAATTTACGAAAATACGTCCTAATATAAGGACACACATCTATCAGTTTTCGATCAGTCACGACTGTTACGGCACTTGTCAGTTTTCCATAAGTTTTTTACATCTAGTTATGCGTTCACGTCTATCAGTTGCAACTGACAGTTTTTTGTGAAAAGTATCCATTCATTTTGATGGCAGAATTCAAACAGTGAGGATGAGTAATGAAGAGAGAGCGTGTTTATGCATTATTATTGCATTAAGTTCAAAAAATAAAATTTGGTTCTGTTATGATGCGATACGACTGACGCGAACGTTCACACCAATCAGTTGGCCATCCGTTTTTTAAAAAAAAAACTGATTTGCCCTCGAATTTTTTCGTAGTTGCCCATCAGTTGTCTGATTTTACGTTCACACCAATCAGTTTCCCATCAGTTTCCCAAAAACTTATGGAAAACTTATAGATGTGTAGCCTACTTTAGGGGCGGTGCATAAAAAAGCACTTCAAAATGTGGAAAACTGACGTGATCTATTTTATGTTATTTCAACAAAAAATAATAATTAAAATTATAAATTAATTTTTTTTTGTTGAATATTTTAACGAAGACAGTTTTATAATAAATATAAAATCACATGCACCAATGAAGGAAACGAAGAAAATAATTTTAGAATGAATTTGGAAACGCATTTTGCGTGGTAAATTAATTTTACAAGATATAAAGGTATTCAAATACAATCAACATCTTTTTTTAGGCGAAAACCTATGAAATAAAAATCGAAGGTGCACGATGAACTTTAGATTATTTTAAATTTCATAAAATTCGTTCAGCGTAAAATGTATTTCTTCATCCACGACACAATGCAATAATAATAAAAATCTAATGAATGTGGCAAAAAAAATCAGATAAAAACATCGTAATATGAAGAAAAAAAAGTTTTTTTAATATTTTTTCATGAAAAAATACAGATGTACAAAATCAATTAACTGGGGTAGCGATGTGCACCTAATTTATGTTCCCCCTTAAGTTCAAGATTTATGTTTATTCTCGCTTAATGCGTGCAAATTGAGGAAAATTCTTTATGAACAAATTTGGTGAAGAAAAATTTCACTTTTTCTAAGAAAATCTTCAAATTGAATTTGATTTTCTCAAGTAGAAGGAATTTTTCATTTTCGTATCCACTTCGTCTAAGGATGATGGACGCTCGGACGCGACGGCATAAAATAAATATGAACGTAGATCGTCAGGATTTCACGGATAGCGTAGCAAGTAGCAAAATTTATTATCCCAGAATCATCTCCATTTCGATTTTCATAAGCAATTCATATGCAAATTTGATTCAATCATTTTTTGACTAAGTCTGGCCGTCATCGTCAAAATCTTGAAAATTCATTTTCCGGCCATAAATTATATATTGACCTGTTGCCATCACTTGTCTTTCACTCAAATAACCGTCGATATATCTGTTGGATTGTTTCTGTATTTGGTATATATATTTTTTTTATTGTAATTGAGAATTCAAATTGGATTTTAAAGGAAAACGGGAGACCACAATATTGAGTTAAATATTGACGAAATTGGGGTAAAGTTTCAGCCATCTTTAAAAATAAGGTTAAATTTCGGGTGATTTTATCACAATGTATTTAAGCCATAACGTTGAAATAAAAGCATTTTTGTATGTAATAAATACTCTTTTTTATATTATTTAAATTGAATGGCTAAAACACTCTCGACAAGCTGCTAAGTTCCAGTTATACGAGTTTACAATTTCCAATCACTTCCTTAAATCCACTGTAAAAGAAAAATAAGTCCCATGTGAATGGAAATTTAATCAAGATTGCGTAAAAAATCGTTTCATATTTGCATCAGTCAGGAACGACCTAGAATTTATCTCATATTTTGGAGTTTTCTATGCTTCGACATGCTGGATTTTTTTGTACGTCTTCTTGCGTGTTTAACACTTTTTAGGTTAAAAATGTTTTTATTTCATTTAATTTTTTCTAACATTATATTCGAGCTCGTTTTTCACGTTATTTAAAAGAATCACTCAACGAAAATGGTTGGATTTGAAACCGCTTTGCACGATGCTTATCCAGATTATTTAACAAGAAATCGGGGAATCGGAAAAAAGGGAAAAATTTCAACACTCATTCCAGTCAATATTTTTTTTGCACGCAGATTTTATTTCATATAGGGTTCAATATAAATAAATCCCCTTATTTTCTCATAGAAGTTTTCCATGGATTACTTCTTTATTACGTGTTTTCAGCGTAGGCGGGCTAATCTTGCAAATATTGTGAAAAACAGGGTATCGAAAAATACAGAATAGAAATCAGAGAATTATGGAAAGAGAAGCACTTCTATATAGCTTCAGGGTTGAATACAAAAAATAATACTTGAGCTGATGTTATGTCGGGATTTATTAATTTCACGATTTCAAAACACTTTTGCGGTATATGTGTCACAAAAGTGAAGTAATTTCTTATTTCGACTCATTTTAACAAAATTACGCAGATGGTGGGAACAAATAACATTCGTATAATGAAAAAAAAAACTAAAGACCTTTATGGCAGATGAACATCAATTTGTTTTGACACCTACGAAATTCATGAAAAACAATCGCACGGGAGGATTTTGTCTTAAACTTTGCCATGGATATGTAGTCCGTCGGTCTCATCAGTCAAACACCCATAACTAATCGCCGATAATTGATAAACATAACAAAAGCTATAATTACCAATCTGGCAATCATTGGAGACCCGTATGGTGATATTCGTATCAAAATTCGAACAGTTATACCAAAATTCCACTTTGAAGTCAAACATTCCAATAAGATTTTTTAAAATTTATCCCAATTGGATTTTGATGTATGGAAGTTTTATGTAGAATCATGTCCTAAATAACTTTTGTTCTTGGACTTTTTTGATAGGATCCACCGTTTTTGAGATATTCACAAAAAACGATTTCGTTCGTATGGGGGGTACCCCCCTTAATGGTCCATTTTTGCCCATTAACGAACTTAGCCTCGCATTTTAAGAAAAACGGATCTGTGCAAAATTTCAAGTCTCTAGCTCAATCCGTGCGCCCGCAATCCGCGCCACAGACGGACAGACAGACAGACGGACAGACAGACGGACGGACGGACATGCAAAAATTAATTATTATACCCGTATGGTGAAACCAAAGGGTATATTAACTTTGCCTTACCGTTTGTAACGCCAAGATCCCGTCATCGCACAAAAAAATGAATTACACCAGTGTGTTTAGAATGATGAAAAAAGTTGAATTTAGCATGTCCGTCCGTCTGTCCGTCTGTCTGTCTGTCTGTCCGTCCGTCTGTGGCGCGGATTGCAGGCGCACGGATTGAGCTACAGACTTGAAATTTGGCACAGGTCCGTTTTTCGTAAAATGCGAGGCTAAGTTCGTTAATGGCCAAAAATGGACCATTAGGGGGGGTACCCCCCATACGAACGAAAATGTTTTTTGCGAATATCTCAAAAACGGTGCATCTTTTCAAAAAAGTGCAAGAACAAAAGTTGTTTAGGACATGATTCTACATTAAAGTTCCATACATAAAAATCCAATTGAAACAAGTTTTAAAAAAATCTTATTGGAAAGTTTGACTTCAAAGTGGAATTTTGATAGAACTGTTCGCCGTTCACTTAAATCACCATACGGGTTTTCAATAATTGACAGATTGGCAATTATAGCTTTTGTTATTTTTTTTATCATTCTAAACACACTGGTGTAATTCATTTTTGTGTGCGATGACGGGATCTTGGCGTTACAAACGGTAAGGCAAAGTTAATATACCCTTTGGATTCACCATACGGGTATAAAAACATAAGAGAAACTAATGACCCTATCCATAAAATGCAAACTCCCCATACAAACTAAAAGTTTTTTTTTGTGATTTTCTTGGAAACAATGCTTACTATAAAAAAAAAATTAAAGATAAAAAGTGCTTGGAACATAATTTTACATAACTTTTCTACACATCAAAATTCTCCTTACCCAGACAAAGCGATTTTGCTGATAATGGTGCATTTCATCCCCAAATTCCTCCAATTACAGTAAATATTCAAAAATTTTAATCGTCTTTAGGAATACGGAATTACATAAAACCAAATTTAATGGATTTTTAAATAGTCAAAAATTTTAATCGTCTTTAGGAATGCTGAATTACATAAAAACAAATTTAATGGATTTTAAATCATTTTTTCGAAGATCGATTTTAAATATCTTTTCATACATCAAAATTTTTTTTAATAGACTTTCAAAAATTCCAATACTTTTATTGAAGTTTGTTTTACGACACCATTTAAAATGTTCATTTAAGTGTATTAATCAACACCGAGCAGTAGCTTTTTATATAATTTAAAATATAAAATGTTCATTAAATGTGTTCTACAAAGGACTCACAATGAAGGCTTGCAGCATTTTGCAAAAAAAAAACCCCACTAACTTTTCTTTGGTTTTATATAATTTAAATTACCATTTAGTAGCAACCCACTTGGTAGTATTCAAAGAAAATAAAAAGGACATTCACCTTTTAGGAAAACTCTCAAATATTCATGAGTTTTTCGTCGTTTTTTCTTTTGACAATTTTATGAACAACATAATTAGCACTTTCACGAATAATAAAGCATAAAAATTTTCATTTCAACTTACCAGAGAACATTGACATTGTAAGCTCAGGCCTAAGCTGGGCCATTTGCTTCGAAAGGAACCTCTGCGATCGGCAGTAGGCGTTGCTAAGCAGAGCATCCAAAGTCCCAACTTTTTCATCTTCTGAAAAATAATAAATATATTTGTGAAAAGTGTAAAAATGGAAAATAATTGTTTTTGATAAGAATATAAAAAGTTATAGGTTATCATGAAATTTGCCACATGGCGATTTCAGTTGAAACCATAGCAAAAACCAATTTATATTAAAAAATTATAAAAAAAAATCATTTTCGTAAAGTGTGGAAAATGGCAATTGAAATCAAAACGAACGGAAAATGGGAAAGTGATTTCCATAGAAGCGAATTTTCATCAAAGTCATAAATTGAAATAAAATTTCTCTATATTTGTCGAAAGATAATCCAGCAAATATTTAAGAGGATAACGGAAGCCCAAAATCCGTTAAATGATTTTCCAAGGAACATCAAAGTGATTCATACTCATGTCCGGTTCCTGTTTCAGGGTCATGTGGCCGACAAGAAATATCACGGCACTGGCGGTGGCGGTGGCGGCGACAGTGACGATGAAAGCTTTTTCAATTCCTATTGCTTTTTCCTTCTAGTTAATATTTTCCTTTTTTGTCGTACCGGATGCATTAAGAATGAGGTGAACGATAGATTCCAAGGATAAACCCATAAGAAGCTCTTCTGGCCGACCAAAAGAAGCTTAACGTCTGGCACAAAAAGACCTTATTCTAAATATCCGAGGACACCATTCGGTACACACACAAACACTCAAACACGTCTATTTTTTACAAGTGAACCGAAAGGAATCCTTTTGTGAGGTTAAACGGCAGCCAGTCTCGTGGCAAACTGACGACCTGATAGCTTTTTCAAATGATTTGTGAAAAGTAGGGGATGGCTTTCTATGCAAAGGGAGAAATTCCACAGAAACAGCTTTTTACTGCCCCTCTTTTGTTTAGTTTTTTCCCAGAAAAATTGGAAAAAGAGAAAATTATATTTACCTTCTATCTAAATTTATTTATATACTAGCTTGCATACCCGTCGTTGCCGGGTTAAGTTTAGTTTTTTTTTGATGGTCTATGTTGGAGCTAAACTTCAGGCCAATCGGCTCGGTAGTTTCCCCGCGAAAGGGTAACATAGCGCAAAAACTAAGTTTCGAAATCACTTTACCCCCTCCCCTTACTCCCCCCACCCCTCGTGCTAGTTTTCCATATGCCTATGTTGGAACCAGAACTACCACAAATTTCAAGTCAATCGGTTCAGCCGTTTTTGCGTGAAAGAGAAACAGACAGACAGACAGACACCAAATCATTTTTATATATTAGTATGATATAAAAAACTAGAGGTTTTTTTTAGAAAAAATATACAAAATTTTTAACTTGAAAACATGAAATAAAAAATTTTAATCTGGTTGATTCCAACTCTGCTATGCAACTTTTGTTATCCTTAAACAAGCTGATAGATTTTTCTTCATAACTAGCTGACATGCATACCCGGGTAAGCACATGGAATTCCATCCACTTTGTAGGGAAATCAGAACCTCTAACACCAAAGTACCAATCATTGGTATGACAAAAGATTTTGCTCCGTCCGTCTGCCTGAACATCATAACTTTCTAGGATTGAGCTAGAGATTTGAAATTGTATATAGGTGCGTTTCTCATAAATGGCAAGGCTAAGTTCTTAAAGAAGCCGCTCCATTACCATGACTTTTTACCACGACAAAAAAATAGAGACACATTTATGTGAAGATGCCTTGGCGAGAAAGGGAGATAAGAATCAACTGCAAAAATTTGTCGGCAAATGCAAAAATAATTTCCCCTCATTTTTTATGGCGATTTTATGGCGATTTCTAATACAATCACACATTGTCCCTGTAAGTAAATAGCAAGCACGGACACATCCAAAGTGTTATTATAGCGTGATGTCATTTTAAAAGCTTTTTCTCCTTCGCATGCATAGTCAAAAGCTTTGTTACCATGCCAATTTGAACATTATATTCATAGCATAAGGTTTGATATGATTGCTATAAAATTGTAAAACTGGAAGGGATAGCGCTTAACTTGTATTCAGTCATTCCTATTTAGATCTACATAAGTCTATCTTGCTCTAGTTTCCTGCATTTTTTTGTCATGGTAAAAAGTCATGGTAATGGAGCGGCTACTTAAGGTGGGTTTAGAAACACGAACATTTTCATTTTTACTGGCAAAGTGAGCGAGATAGCGAAATTCAAATTTACGTGCGCAAAAAGTCGATCACATCAGTGTCTCACACGTACTTTCCCTTCCACTTTATGGCGAACTGTCACTGCACATCACCTTCTCGCAGCAATACGTTTGTTAGCACTTCAATTTCACCTAACAAAATCATTTTGTGTGATGTTATAATTAATAACATAATTATTATCACCTCCCGTTTCCATTTAAAATGCGTAGCTTTCAAATAAACATCGAACTTAACCTTACTTTTGCTGGCTGCCATAATTCCCATAATTCAGGGGTAACATTTTGCTGGCAGGGCGGGGAAGTCCAATGTGTTTGTTGTTGTTTACTGCCATAACTTTCCTATCGTCGACGAAAATTATGGATAGTAAAACCACTACATGCAAGCAAAATTTCCAGTAAAATTTTTACTGAGTGGCTTGCCGTCGCCTTCCCACTTGGTGAAAAAGTCATAAGAAATCTGGCATTTCACTCACTTTGCCAGTAAAAATGAAAATGTTCGTGTTTCTAAACCCACCTTTAAACGGGCAAAATCGAACCATTCCTACCCCAACCATTCTTACCCCACAGTTTTTCATAATTTTCTCGAAAACGGTGAGTCTTATTGGAGAATTTATCCGGCTAAAATGGGTTTAGAATATGATTATACATAATTTGGTGGAGGAGGAGAAGGAGTGGTCTAACTGGATTTCAATTTATTTCATTTTTTTGTGACAAATTTTCGGTAAAAAAGTTTTATAGAGCATTTTTTTAGTTGAATGTTTAAAAAACTCGATACAAGCCTGTTATGCAGGAAAAAAAATTCAAATTTTCTAATTATAAATTATTACAAATCATCCAATTTTTCAGGGAAAACTAGTTCAAGGCCAAAATTTTACGTCGCATCATAAAAATGAAGACAATTAATTTATTCGGTCGTGGTAATTATCTAACGCAATTTATTTTAATCTAAAGCATATACGAACCCCGAAAAGGAAAAACAAAACAAAGAACCCACGAGAATACCCAACTATAAAAACTCTTATCAGAAAATGGCTACTCGTATATACAAGTAGAAAGAAATATTTATTAACATTTATTAAAATTAGAAACACCAGCCGACGATTCCCTATCATTAACAGAATGATAGCAAAATATCATCAACGATGTCATTTTGTTGTGTACAAATAGCACAAGTTTAGTTAAATAATGACCACCTACAACATTAAATACGCCCCCTTAACTAGACATCGTCGAAAGTGTTTACCTCCCGGAACAACAATAAACCATCAACATTTATTTCGAGAAAATAAATTTACCCTTCAACGGTCATGGCGAAGTGAAAGCAAGGATTTTAATACATCATCAGAGGATGAATCCTTGGTTACGTTTGTGACCTTTAAATTGAATCATTGCATCCCCATTCACTGTTAATCCATGCAAGGCTACATCCTTCAGGGTGGTGGACGTTTCACCTTTCGCTTTCATTGTGCTTATGCTGCAATTGATGCCATCCGCAATGTACCATCGAGGAAATTTTAACACCTGAAGAAAGCTTCTTTTTTCTAAGAAAACTATCGAAAAAGAGGAAATTCAAATTTCGTAGAGCAACGATGAAAACTGATAGGACAGCCCTAAAGCCCCTTGCATTATTTTGTAAGAGAGTCCTCTTGGAGGAATTCTCCTTTTAGGATGCAAGCCAATTTTCAAAATTTCCCGCATGCGCGACAAGAAAACATTAACAACATTTCTTTGGCTAGTGCCGAAAAGCTTCCACAGTGTTCAAGAGGGGCTAATATCACATGAAAATAATGAAAATATGCACAATATACATGTTATCATCTTTAAAAACCAAAGCTCATCCATTCATCGTTTTTAGTTTAGTTCATGGCGGTGTTTCGAATGTTCGGAAAATCCGATCCTCAATACCAAACGTTTCAATGTGAAGAGCCACGGAAAAACGGTTACGTTTTTTAAAATTTTAAAAATATATATAAAGAATATTTAAAAAAAAAATAAGTGCAAAAATGTTTTGAAGAAATCAAATTTGAGTGTCACAAAGCATTTTTTCAAAATTCTGAAATTTCAACACAAAAAAATGTCAGTGAAATTTGATTTGTGGAAGTAATTTCCGAGCAATCCAAAAAAAAAAATCACCTTTTGAATTAGTGCTGAAATTTTTAACAACCAACAAAAATGAGTGAATCCAGTGGTAATTTTACGGGACAAACCGTTGCATACACTTTGGACTATGATACCGAGGAGTATATCCTGAACACCACAGAGGATTCATCATTTGGTGATAATTCAACGACGGATATCCAATATTCACCGATTTTGTCAACGGCCGAAGGAATCGGAGATTTCCTATCCTTCTACTACACACCAGTTTTGGTTTTCTCCGGGAGCATTGGAAATATTCTATCCGTTTTTGTATTCTTCAAGACGAAATTAAAGAAGTTATCATCTAGCTATTATTTGGCAGCATTAGCTGTTAGTGATACGTGTTTCTTATTAGGACTATTCGTTCAATGGTTAAATTTCGTCGACATATACTTGTATAATCGGGAAGTTTTGTGCCAATTTTTCACGTTTTTTAGTAATTTATGTAGTTTTCTATCCGTATGGTTTGTGGTTGCATTCACTGTGGAACGTTTTATAGCCGTCATGTATCCACTAAAAAGACAATCGATGTGCACCGTGAGACGAGCTAAAATTGTACTTTTTGGTCTAACAATGTTGGGCAGTGCACATTGTATGCCATTTATATTCTTTGCTAGTCCTCGTTATGATCCGAAATTGAATACAACGATATGTGATATTCGGCTAGAGTACAAGGTAATAATGATATTATAAAAAAAAGTATGAGGTATTATGTTGTTATCGTAACGAACAGGAACGTTCTACGACTATAGTTGTGACAAAATATTGTGGACGATACTAGATATATTATCTGAGAATTTATGGATTAGTATCCTCAAACTTAAGCTCTAGACAGTTGTGGAACCGGATACCCGCTTACTATACTATAATTTTTATCATGTCGTTAAAAAAAATTTTGTATTTGTCAAAAAACATGAACCACATATGAAAGAAATCGAATGTCTATATTTTCTCACAAGAGTGATTGTGAATTCAGTCAAGAGAATGAATTGCTAGTCCACCAAATTTTGAGAAAAAAAATAAAGTCTATTTCCAGTAAATATTTTTTGTTCCTTTTTTGAGTTTTTTTTTGTTGTTGGAAAAGTTGTAAAATTACTAAAAGACCGGAATTTCTCTCTCAGAATTTTGCCCCGTGCAACATGAATGTTTTTGTCATATGATAAAATAAAATAACAGCAAACAGAAAAAAATTACAGGCAAAGCTTGATTTATATGCATAAGGCAAAATATATGCCATTTGAACAAATCACGATATTGCAACAATCTTCAAAAAAATGTTTCTTACAACTTTTATTTATAAATAAAAACAAATAGTTTTCTAGTGCAAAAAGTACAATTTTTTTTTTCATAAATCAAGCTTTGCCTGTATGCCATTCAAAGGTCAGAGTTACAAAATTTAAAGACCAAATGATAAGAATCAATATTCATATGTTTGAAAAACGCTTTTCGAATTTTTGACACTATAGCAGCGACAAACCAGAAAATTGTAAAACTCTATTCGAAAATTTCAATGCTTTTTGGTTGCAGCGATTAATGAGTTAACAGTATATTAAGGCCTGTGTCCACATGGAAGTTTATTTGCAGAAGTCGCTTCCAGAAGAGATTTCTGGTGTCACAACTTCTGGAAGTTCACTTCCAGTTAGTGTTTCCACGGGAAAAACTTCCAGAACTCTCTGCTAGAAGCGACTTCTGCAAATAAACTTCCATGTGGACACAGGCCTTAAGGAAGTAGAAGAGGGAATAAGGAGTAAAAACTTAGTCCGAAAAACCGCTCTCTGAAACGAAAAAGGTACACTTAAAATTCGATTAAAATCGGTTCAGTACTTCTCAAATTATAAGCAAGACAGACCGCTAACTTCACGTGACCAAATTTTTATTAGAGATTCATACAATTTTTTTATGTAGGTACCATCTATGAAAAAAGGCAATTTAATATTTTTTAACACGTTGGCTGCCATGTCGCACGTCTTCGTGCGACACCCAAATGTTACACGAAAATGTGCGACGTGGCCCCACAGGATGTTTTATGTTCTCCCAGGCCATGTCGCACGAAAACGTGCGACACAAAAAAACCGTTATAACTGCAAAATTAGGTCCAATAATAAAGTCGCGAGTAGTCAAAAATGATTTTTAGGCACAAAGAAAGAAAAAATAACAAAAAAAAGTTGGCCTCAGGTGACCAAAATCGTGAAAAGACGTTGGCACTGCACGATCAAAATCCTGAAAAGGCTTTGGCAGCCAACGTGTTAAACGGTGTTGCTTTATTGTAAAGTTACTCTTATTTATGGAATATAATTAATTCAAATGGCTGTTAGTATCGGGTCTTTCAACAAGGAAATCACAATTTTGTATTTAAATAAAACACAGAATACTTGAGATATCGGGCTGAAATTTATTCCAGGTGTAGTGTACATGTTACATTTAAGTATGAAATTCGATGTCGTTCATATGGCCACCGCGAGCACGTTTGCTGATTGATTCTTTGGAGTCAATTTTTCACCATACATATCGGCCGGAACGTTGGCGATTTCGCATTCGATATTGTTCCTGAGCTCCTCTAACGTTGTTGGCTTGTTGGCAAAAACCAACGACTTAACATAACCCCATAAAAAGAAATCCAACGGCGTTAAATCGCAGGTGGCCATTCGACCGGACCATTTCTCGAGATTACACGATTGCGACCACCGACTCAGAATTTCGGTAGTAGGTTTTAATAATTTCCAAACGTTGCTCGTTCGTGAACTTCAGCATAATAAAAATGTAAACCTTGACTGACATTTTAGCATTGCCAGATCATAAAAAAAGTTTTAGGGTGCGTTTTTATTAAAATACAAAATTGTTATGTCCTTGTTGAAAGACCCTTTACATTATTTCGACCGAAATTTTTCTTCAAATTCACACTGTTTTGACAAATCAATATTTTTAAAGACTCAGGGTGACGTATTAACGGCAGATAAGAAAGGGGGGTCGAAATAACACGTAATTTATAAAGAAATCAGCAGACGGCCCACCTCTCATGTATTTCATAAGTTCATAATTTATTTTTATTTACTTAAAAATATTACCGTAATTCTGCTTTTTCTGTTTTATTTTTTAAAAAAATTAAGGAAAAAAGATTTTTGTGTAATATTTGATTTCCAGTTTTTGTTCGATTTTATCGTATATATAATCGGGTTTGTTTTTTTTTACATTATCTGAATGACAAAACTACAACTTCCTGAACAGTGTTATAATTCACGAAAAACGCGGATGTATAAGGGAATTTTGTTACCATGGTTTTTTTTCATTTTCGACCAAACTAAAAAGAAGTCTACGAAAAAAAAATATTAACTAAATTTCTCTATTTTTGAAACTACCATATCTGTGAAATGTGAACTTTCCACTATTCAGAATAATAAACGGGTTTTGTCGAACTTTTAAAAAGTTAAAATTCTATGCTTTTCATTCTTGGACTAGAGTGATTTATAGCTCAATTTACATTTTTTTTATGCGGTGATCGTGCATCACTAGAACATGACTAAGTTCTTTTCGATTTAGCTATGAAAAAATATTCCTACCTACATATTCAGTAGGACAGTATTTTCAAAAAAACCTTTATAAAAAATGGGAAATGTGGGAAAATGGAGAAAAAAAAATTAGTTACGTTGCGGATGATTTATGAACGATTTGAGAGAAAATTTAGTTTAGTACGTCATAGCATATCTTCCATTTCGTTGTACAGATGTTTTCAGAAGAAACTGTTTACCATTTTTTGTTGTAGACTCAGGGAAAAACATGAAATAGCCTTAAATATTTATTGGATGGATATTAGAGATAAGCTTATCACATGCTATAATTCTCGAGGAAACGAGAAATTGAGAATAAATGCAAAGAATATCGAGTATGTAAATATATTTACACGAAAATGAAAAGTCACAAAGAATTCCGTAATTTTTTCATCTTCTCCATCGAATTTTGAATCAAATAGGGGAGACTGGTCCTAGTTGTCACAAAAATCATAAAAATCCTTATTTCTGGAGACAATGAAGTTAAATTGCCAAGTCAAACGCATAAATCGTATATTCGGGCTTTCGTCCTTCATTAATTGTACAAATTATTTTAAATTTCAAGTAATAACGTCATGAAAATAATGTAATAAAAATTTAAGTCTACTGTGACAACTTACCCCAAGGCTGGGGTTGGTTGTCACAACGTGCGGTCCTCGTTGTCACAGGTCATTCCCGGCGTAATTAGGGTAACAAAAAAAAAACTCTTTGCCCCGCAGATCTATCATGAGCCCACAGTCTGCATTTGATGCACTGAACCCACCCTGCATTGGGTTTGCTACTTGACCAAGTTGCATAACAAACCACGCTCAGTAGTTCTTCGTTGTCTTCGTCTCCATCGCTGTTAACAACTAATTTCTATATCTCAAGTCCTTTATCTTCCTGCTTCTTATGTTTCTTGGGTTTTAGATTCTTCAGATTTTTCTGCCCTGTAGATTTTCCTGCTCTGCAGTAACCCCTGAGACAAACAAATAGCCCCTGTGACAACTAGTACCGACAGACAAATAATTTTTGACAGCCATTTAAACCTATAACCCTTAACGTAGAACCTAAACACTCAAAATTATGTTTAAAGGCGATCAATGTCCTAAGAGATATCAATCAAAATACACTTCTATCTTAATAATGTATGACAAATAAACAAAATCAATAAATCCATTAGAATTTACTCACTAACGATGTTTTTTGATTTCGAGTTAAAAAACGTAACACATGAGGTCGATCGCCAGGACACTTTCTGAGGTTGGTAGTGGTGGAGTGCGCTTCGAAATTGCCGAAGAACCGATTTCAAAAATATTTCTGAATTAAGAGATATAGCCATTGTGACAACTAGTACTTGTGACAACGAGGACGAGTCTCCCCTATAGAAAAGGAAGACGAGGATAAGGGAAAAGGAGATCGTTGATAGTCTACTTCTTGAGTAAGAATGAATGATGAAAAAATATCTTTTTGTGTGCAGAAATTTCTCTTGTACTTATTTTAGCCCGTTCATATCGCACGATTTTTTTTCAATTCGAACAACTGAAAAAGAAAATCGAAATATGAACTCGGGCAAAAATATTCTCGCACAATTCACATTCAATATTCAAAAATTTATCATCATTGCAAATTTCCCGACAGAGTGACTCAACAACAAATAGATTGGAATTCAAATGTGTACCACCATTGCGAACGATTTTGATGATTTTCAATGTTTGCCGAGTGATAAATAGGAAACAATTTTTGAAGTGATATTTCTCGATTAATAAAATATTTTTCCGCATTTATCAATTGACGGGAGATAACAAGATTCAGAAAATAAACTAAGAAGAAAATTCTGTTTTTTTTTTCTCGTTTACTTTACAGAGCACTTTTCTTTAAACTCTTATAAAAGTAAATCACGTTCTTGATGAATAGCATAGCAACACCCTACAAATGTTACAAATCTGAAGATACTGCAATCCAAACGAAATTTGATTCTCACCTCAAAATTTAGTAGCAGGAGAACAAGAAACCAAAGGAAAAACATATTTAAAAAAAAACATAAGAAAAACTCAATTACAAAAGGAAAATCGTCAAATACTATGTACGAGGACAGACTGGATTTTTCAAAAGAAAATTTCCATTTATATGGGGAAGGAGCACAGGGGTGGTGCGATTGGTTTTTGATGTATGAAAGAGATGTGGGTTTTGATGTATGAAAGAGACGCACCGTTTTCGAGAAAATTGCAATAAAAACTATTTCATTTTTATTGGGTTTAGGGAGAAAGAGTGATCCAATTAAGAATTGTACGAGAAACGAATTTGTATAAATTATCAAGTCTCTAACACAGTTTGTTCGAGAGTTTTTGTGTTGTCGGACAGGCAGACGATTATACGAAGGACAGATGGAAATCTTTTGTCATCCCAAACACTCTGGTGTGGTTCGATGCTTTATAAACTTTATAATCATACTAATATATAAACATAACAAAAGTTATAATTGCCGATTGACTTGAAATTTGGCATGAGTGTCTGTGGTAGTTCTGGTTCCAAGATAGGAATACGGAAAAGAAGCGCGAGGGGTGGAGGGAGTAAGTGGAGGGGGTAAAGTGATTTCGAAACTTAGTTTTTGCGCTATGTTACTCTTTCGCGGGGAAACCGATTGGCCTGAAATTTAGCGTAGATGTTCGTTGGGGGTCCAGACCCATTAAAAAGTAGCCCGAGAGGTGGGGGGAATAAGGGGAGGGGGTAAAGTGATCTCGAAACTTAGCTCTTCCTCTATGTTACCCTTTCGCGGGGAAACTACCGAGCCGATTGGCCTGAAGTTTAGCTCCAACATAGACCATAAAAAAAATTGAAAAAACTTAACCCGGCAACGACGGGTATGCAAGATAGTGCTTTATAAATAATAAATCTAATATCCTTCTAAACGACTTTCAGATCGTGTATACCTTGCAATATTTTCTTTAAACAAAACATATAAAATCATTACAAGTTTTTGTATTTATTTAACAATCATGGGACAAAGCATAAAAAACCACAATGTAAACTCATGGGAGAGTTCTAAAAGTAACAAACTATCTTTTAAACATAATAAAAGCTATAATTACCAATCTGGCAATTATTGAAAACCCGTATGGTGATATTCGTATCAAGATTCGAACAGTTGTACCAAAATTCCACTTTGGAGTCAAACTTTCCAATAAGATTTTTTAAAATTTATTCCAATCGGATTGTGATGTATGGGAGTTTTATGTAGAATCATATCCTAAATAACTTTTGTTCTTGCCCATTAACGAACTTCGACTTGCATTTTACGAAACACGAATCTGCGTAAAATTTTAAGTCTCTAGCTCAATCCGTGCGCCCGCAATCCGCGCCACAGACGGACAGATAGACGGACAGACAGACAGACAGACAGACGGACGGACATGTAAAATTCAATTTTTTTTATCATTCTAAACACACTGGTGTAATTCATTTTTGTGTGTGATGACGGGATCTTGGCGTTACAAACGGTAAGGCAAATTGAATATACCCTTTGGTTTCACCATACGGGTATAAAAATTCCTAAGGTATTCCAGTTCAAGAAAATTTAAAATATAAACAACAAAATGAAATATTCTCATTTTCTGCATTCAAAACAGCCTCAAAACATACGAAAACAATTTTCGGTCTATTCAGCATTCAGGGATTCATCGAATATCGCAAAATGAAATTCAATGAGGACATGAGACGATCACATTTTCAAGATTCTTTTTGAAATAGGAAACTACCAGCTACAGAATACACGTCTATAGACAAACTTAACGAATTAGTGTGAAAAGTTCTTTACGTGAGACAAAAGTTCTTAGTTAGCGGCAAAAAATTTAATGCGTAACAAAATGACTGTGAGTAGGCTTGAAACTTGAGCCCCATTATGAAAATTCATTTGGAAATGATAAAGGTAAGTGCACACGATATGATCACTGTTCATATTTTTGAGCAAAAAAGTGTCCCAAACGTGTTCATATCGTCTGAACACCATATTTTTGTGTTCATACGTATGAACACAAGGCATATGAACACATTTGAACATACCGTGAGCAAACGTATGAACACGACCTGTTCATACCGTGTAAACACTATTTTGGGACCGTATGAGCGCAGTTTGTAAAATTCGGACGTATGATCACAGATATGAACACACTGTCACATTTGAACATGGGCTAAGTTTTCAACATGTTCAAATGTAAAATTTTGAGTCAAATTTGTACGTAAATTGATGTTTTCTGGTTTTTATTTGGGTCTAGTAGGTTTTAGATTTGTGGCGTGGATGGCTCAGTCAGCTAAATGCTTGCCTTGTGATCCAATGAGCAGTGGTTCAAATCCCACTCAGGGTAAAATAATTTGATTCGAATTTGAACTTTTCTGTTCATGGACTTTAAAACACGGACCAGTTTGGTCTTCGCCTCCAAGCTCCTGGCATATAACACAAAAAAAAAGTTTTCGACAGTTTTGTAATTTGTTGGTTGTGTGCTCAAATGTTCTTAAAAATTGTTCATATCTGTAATTTGAACAAAACGTTCATATCGTCTGAACAGTGTTCATACGCGCAGAAAAAATATGAACACAATGCATTTGAGCACATATGAACACACCTAAAAATTTGAAGCTTTGGGACAAAATGTTCATATCGTGTGAACACCTTTCATATATTGTATGAACATATGAGCATTTGAAGCTTATAAGCAACATATGCGTATGTTCAGAAATATGAACAGTGATCATATCGTGTGCACTTAGCTTAACAAATTTGTTGTTTTCCCGGATGTTCTTTTTTCATTTTACAACTTTAATCTGCGAAACTAATTCATAAAAGTTGTCCGTTGGAGGAAGATTATTTCCATGATGTTACGAATATTTATGTCATGTTGTTTGTATCAAGTTTAGCTTAATTAATTAGTCTTTATTGATATTTCTTATAGAGTTTTTTTATGAAATTTTTTATATGAGAGTCTATGAAAATTTTGGAAGAATAAATGAAATTTACCAGCTTCGTTCTTTACCACCAAGCCACGTTGCCATTTTAAATAATTACCAAAAATTTAATCCTTAAATTAAATATTTACTCTTTACAACGCCTACTCCAGTTACAAGTATTGAATTGGCCATAAAATACGACCAAAATTTAATACCCTGGAAATGAGTGCCACTTGACCTTTAACTCTATTAAATGTTTTTAATTAAGTGTTATAAAGTTATCCTTCAACAAATCTAATTTATCTCCCATCACCGCAGGAAATTTTGAATAAATACTGAATAAATAATAAATTCATCAAGATTTTAATAGTGCTGTGCAGCTGATGACCATACATTTATGTTGAAATGGGAACCAAATACGAACAAAAATAATTTGGAAAGGCCATAAGGTTTGGAACATTTATTAAACCACCAAATATTTACCGAATTCGGTATGTTTAAACAAACAACATTTGAATAATCAATAGACATCATTTGAGACTTTGATTAATGATTTTCAATGATAATTATTACACGAATATTAATGAATTCAATCTGTAAATACCCATCTGTGTAATTAATGCGTTGAAAAGGCAGCTAACAGCATTCTTGACAAAGGAAAACACTTATTTAATGATCCTTATTGATTGCAGGATTTTAACCTTTAGGCTACCGGCATTTTTTTCATTAAAAATCTACATATTGAGTGAAGTCGCCAAGACCACGGCAGTCTAAAGGTTTAAAGACATTGGGGCGTATTCATAGTCGTTTTTAAACACAGTTTTTCTTTAATAAAGAGTCTTTCAACAAGGACATAACAATTTTGTATTTTAATAAAAACGCACCCTAAAACTTTTTTTATGATCTGGCAATGCTAAAATGTGAGTCAAGGTTTACATTTTTATTATGGTGAAGTTCACGAACGTGCAACGTTTGGAAATTATTAAAACTTACTACCGAAATTCTGAGTCGGTGGTCGCAATCGTGTAATCTCGAGAAATGATCCGGTCGAATGGCCACCTGCGATTTAACGCCGTTGGATTTCTTTTTATGGGGTTATGTTAAGTCGTTGGTGTTTGCCAACAACGTTAGAGGAGCTCAGGAACAATATCGAACACGAAATTGCCAACGTTCCGGCCGATATGTGTGGAAGAGTGGTGAAAAATTGGCTCCAAAGAATCAATCAGTGCAAACGTGCTCGCGGTGGCCATATGAACGACATCGAATTTCATACTTAAATGTAACATGTCCACTACACATAGAATAAATTTCAGTCCGATATCTCAAGTATTCTGTGTTTTATTTAAATACAAAATTGTGATGTGCTTGTTGAAAGACCCGATATGAGTTTAAAGTGACAGAAAACCATAGTAAACTGCCAGTTTAAACTCATATTAAAGAAAAACTGTGTTTAAAAACGACTATGAATACGCCCCATTGAATTTCTTTGTTATTTTATATTAATGACCTCAAAATTTATGAGGATGAAAAATTAAATGTTGGGAATGAATCCAAATAAAATCAAAACATGGCGAAATTCGAAAGATATTCAACTCTTGAATAGTATAAAAACAATTTCACGTATTTCCATTCAAAAACAATTGGAAAAAAATTGTTATTGAAGTTCCTCTGTTGCCAGGTAATTAATTTAAACGAATCATCATGACAACGAATTCAATTTATCAAGAGTGTAACAGAAAATTACTTTGTTTCACCTTTGATTTCGCCCTCAGCAAATTATTGCCAAACGGTTGAAACTTTCAGGTAAGCAATAAAAAGCCGTTTGAAAAGGTGTCTAAAGGCGAAAATTATAAAAAAAAATGGTGAGGAAATTAATGGTATCTGAGGGATGTGTCAAAGATTTTGTTCATTTATTTGTAGGCTGATCGAATAGAGATCCTTTGGGGATGCTTTGTAAATGAAAGAAGTCAGAACCAACTCTACTAGATAGCGTAAAGAGCCATCAACCGTAAAATAATTGTTAACATCGAAAAAAACAGAAATCGTCCACAATATCAAAGATACAATTTCCTATCATTGCTCGTTCCTGTCCTTTAGGAGACGTGGAAATACAAAAACACAATCAATTTATTATCTATATATCTACCTTCATTTCAATTGTAGTGTATCTATTCCAAGAATACTTACTCTATCCCAAATAGATAACAAAACAACATTTAGTCCAGAGATGCTTTCAAGATATGTCAGAGTAGTATCTTATTATGGAAGGAAAATACAAAAGCGATCCAAAAGTGTTGACCAAAAGAATTTCAATGACAATCTTGGGCAGATAAGATAGATAAATAAAGGCAAATCCTGGAGAATGTTCTTCTTTTTTAACCACAAAACGAATGATTCGAAATGGTCCTTAATACATAACATCTATTGGTGCTATTATACCTGCCTAGATTCATTGTTTTCTTTACATATTTATTTCTTGCCTTTACCATAAATACGTACACATTTGAACAGATTAAGAGCAAGAATTACCCAGGATTTATGCCCATTTCTACATTAATTACTAGCAAAGTTAATGTGTTTGGTTTCGTTTGATTAACCGTATTTAGGTCGTCTCCATCATAATATCTTTAATAAATTTATAGCTGCTTGTTGTGCATATCAAAAAATATTCATTTTCTGAGTCATAACGACTACAGATTTCATTAAAATTTACCAAATAAAAGAGCATAAAATCTGTAGCATAAAAAGGGAATATTTACTATGAAAACCATCATAATAGTAATTCTTTGAGAGAATATATGAAAATCTTCTGTTTTTAGTTTTCTCTTTACTTTTTTCCCCGCGATTTTTTCGTATTCAATAGATGATTAAATATCTTTATCCGCACAACATTGTCGAAAGTACTAAAATTACGTATTGCGAAGAGAATCCTTGAGATTTTCACTCTTGAAATGCGCCCAATTTCTTGGTTTTCCAAAAAAAAGTTTCTATTTTTTGATGACCAGAGGGAAGATTCGCGTACTATGAAAACTGAAATGAAAAAGTTTTCCCGTGAAAAGTGTGCGTTTCCAATTCTGTTTTAGTGTAAAAATGAGATAATTTTGAATGTTTAGCAACTTTTAAAATAGAAACAGAATTGAAAACACACAGTTTTCACGAGAAAACTTTTTCATTTCAATTTTCATAGAACGCGAGTTTACCCTCAGTAGTGTGGCTCAAGTGGTAAAGGATGTAGGCTACCTACAAGCTAGACGTTATGGTTCGATTCCCGACTGTGACACGCTGTTATTTTTAAGTCCACCTAAACTTATTTTATCCAAATTACTAGCAATAGTGACTCCTTTTTTGAAGATTTATATATTTATATATGTTTAAAAAACTGGTTTTTACGCCAATTTTTGAATAATTTATTTTTTGATATATTTTTCGTTTTTGTATTATTTTGAACATACAAAAGGACAAACATTTCGTGAACATTTTCTCTAATATTTCGATTCAACAAATTTCTTGCAGACTATCTCCGAAATTTTTTATTCAAATAATATGAAAAACTGTCAAGTAATCATAAATATCTTATTCCAGGAGATAATGCCACATTCATATCTTATATATCTTTTACAATCCGAACAAGTTATTTCATATTATCAGGAAATTTTATGTATGTCATTCAACCAACCAAAAAACAAATCTGTACGTGATCAAGTCATGCATTTTCCACTGATAGAATTTTTTGAATAAATTACCAAATGAAAAACCCTACTTATATTTTCATATGTAAAATATAGACCCTGTAATATAGCTCGGCTATTGCAATCTAGTGAAAAAAAAATATTTGAGAAAATTTGCACGTATTACACGTCAATGCTGTGAAACGTTCAACGTTAAAACAAACATTGAAAAACCGAAGTATTTTTTTTTTCTTTTATGCGATTTCAGTTATATACTAATTTTATAAGTTGGTTTTTCACATTTTTTTTGTTATCCTAGGTTTGCATGTAAATTCCTTCCGGATCGAATGAGGAAAGCTGAGTCGTGCATGTTCATTGTTCTCGGCAAGAAATATGAGTTATAAATTTACATTTTGATGTTAGAATTGGGAAAATGTAAAATTGTTTTTAAAAAATTGAAAAGAAATGTTAAGGTTTTGAATTTTAGGAATTTTAACTCGTTAGCTTCTTTGAAAAAACGGCAACAGTTCGAAAATATGCAATTGACTATTTTAGTTTCTATTTCTCGTATTTCGTAAATTGGAAGTTGTAAAAAATCCTTATCGGATTCATTAAAGCTTCACTAAGCATCTTACACTAAACTCAGTAATTTTTAACATATATTTTTTGATATTAAGTATGAGCCGAATGTCAATAATATTGATTTTTCAGAGAGGCAATCAACTACTGATTCTATGGAATTCCTAATTATCTGTTGGCACTCAAATACAATAAACGTGACGTTATTTCCAATAATCTGAAAGTTTCATTAATCTTTTCGATAGCTTGCTAAAATGCTAGTCGAATGCTAAACACTTGCTATTCGAAAAAAAAAACCATCACATACAAAAAAGACACTCCCCTAAGTTTGTAGGGAAGTCAACTCAATCAATAAATTCCAAATTCGTGTCATTTCTAATGAATAAATAACTCTATCTGATTTTCAAAATTGACTTTTGAGTACTTCAAAATGATATTTCCTGTTTCGGGAAAACTATGTAGGTTCTTACGATATAGATATTCATATTCACCAGTCTGGAAATTTTGAATTTAAGTGGTAAAACAGTTTAAAACTAAAACTAAAAGTTAAGTTTAAAGTTTTAGTGGTAAAACGTGCGGAAATGAAAATTATTATCATGATTAATTGCTTTATGTTCTTAAAGTATAAACACGAGATTTAAATTAAAATCTCAACATGTGCTCAAGTAAATTATACCTAAAGAATAGTTACGAAAATCAAATAGCCACGTGAAAAAATCAGTGATTTTCAATTGAAAATATGTTCTTCAAAAAAAATTTCTTAGTGTTTTCGACTAATTTGATTTTTAAAACTTGAAAAACTTCCAATATCGAATATTTATACTACCATCTGCTCTTATGTCATTTCAAAGTCATATGGAATATTTTTGGCACAATTTCAAATCATGTAACATTACTGAAAGAATCTTATCTATGTGAACACAGCTCTGAATGAAATAAATTAACAATTAGAAAATACTTTCAATATTTCCACTGCGAAAGAAATTCCGGTGACTAGTTATATGTATCCAAAAATTCTTAATTTAACACCCTACGACATAAATTTAGATTAGTTCTGGTATAAGCATCAGGTGTCGTTATCGCAATTGGGAAAATTTCAACTTGCAGAACCTAGAACTGTTATTTATGATTTGAGGGTAGTAGGTCAATTGTGAAATATTGCTCTACGGAAATCCGATTTTATGCAGTTATTCTCACTCATCTGTCAGGGCTTATGACTAGAAGAAAATAGAAGTAAATACTTTTCCAGGCAATTTATTAACATTTTTGTAGCGTTTCGATGGATAAACATAACCAAAGCTATAATTGCCAATCTGGCAATTATTGAAAACCGGTGTGGTGGTGCTATGGCATTGTTCGAAGTTTAATTGAACAGCGAACAGTTGTATCAAAATTCCACTTTGAAGTCAAACTTTTCAATAAGATTTTTTAAAATTTATTCCAATCGGATTGTGATGTATGGGAGTTTTATGTAGAATCATATCCTAAATAACTTTTGTTCTTGCCCATTAACGAACTTCGACTTGCATTTTACGAAACACGAATCTGCGTAAAATTTTAAGTCTCTAGCTCAATCCGTGCGCCCGCAATCCGCGCCACAGACGGACAGATAGACGGACAGACAGACAGACAGACGGACGGACATGTAAAATTCAATTTTTTTTATCATTCTAAACACACTGGTGTAATTCATTTTTGTGTGTGATGACGGGATCTTGGCGTTACAAACGGTAAGGCAAATTGAATATACCCTTTGGTTTCACCATACGGTTATATGTCAAATATGTCTGGCCAAACGCATACGGAAATTCATAAAATGATATTTGGAAAAATGTCGAAAATAGTACCTAATAAATACATATAAAAAAATGCCACAATTCCCACCATGACGTTTGCGACTGCCTTATTGACATAATTTCTGATTCGGTTGTCGAAAGACACTCATGCAACTTGAAACGCAATTTTAATACAAATAATTTTCATAGAGAATATAAAAAACAAAAAAAACATTTACCAAATTGTGTACTCTGGTAAAAAAAACATAATTCTTAAATTTCAATAAACAGTGAACTGGAAATTGTATATCTATCAGTTGAGTGATTTTGAAATGTTCAAACCACATAAACTGAATGATACATGAATATGCACAGTTATATTTCGTCGGCTAAAAGTGAAATTGTGCTAAGTCCATTATACCAAATTTGACAGAAGAGCAGTAAAAGACCTTGTTAAATCATTTTAATTTTCATTTAAAGAAAACAGAGTCTCATTTAAGGAAAACTGAGCCCAATTTTTCTCATTTAAAGAAAACTCAGTGTTATTGAAAGAGAATTAAAACGATTTAACAAGGTTTTCATTGCTCTTCTGGAGAATTATACCAAATGGACTTAGCACAATTTCACTTTTAGCCGACGATTTGCATTTTTAAATATTGAAATTCCACCTGATCAAATTATTGAAATTTAGCTGAATGAAATTTTCAACATAAATAGAATATGTTAATTCTATCGTAAATGAATGTTTTAAATACTCTCACATTATTAAAATTTATAGTTGTAACTATTGCCAAGCACTGTTAACGGTCGAATCAGGACCAGATTATTTAAAAATTTCATAAACTAAATATTCCTAGAAGTAGCCTAATGGTTATTTGAATAAATTAACGCCCCGATTCTAATAGATTTGCGACTTCAAGTAACAAACTGTTGTCTAATTGCTCTATTCTGCCGCGATTGGCTTCAACAATTTTTATAATGATTTTTTTTCTCATTGTTGTGTTGTATTATTGTCCAAAAAGTACTGTCCATTATTGTCCAAATGTTGCAAAGCACAGTAAGAAAAAGAAAACGTAATTTTAGCTAAGTCGACGCATGTGACATTTGTTGCTTCACAAGTCTATCAGAATCAGTGCCAAAATTCGAAAAATAAAATTTATTTGTACCATAAAAAAAATTCTAATGGACTCTTGTATATCGATCACCCATTGTTTTTTTTTTGCAATTTAACCACATAAATAAGTACCAGTTGAACGAAATTATTGAAATTCTTATTATGAAAATTTTGACGAAAATTTTACCAAGACAATATATTTTTGTACAGGAATTTAATCGATTGAACGAAATTCTATTCATCGCACTTAATATTGAAATATTTTATTGTTTTCATTGGGCAATCCTATACAGACGATTCAGTGACGTAAAACTAAGAAGAAGAATTTATAAATATACAAGTGAATGTAAAATTAATAAATAAATTACAAATTACTTTAGATGGTTACAAAAATAGAATGATTTGGCGATTTCTCCAGAAGAAATTGTAAGAAACCGCAATTTTCGAGGCTACGTTTAATTTATTTTTTGATTGACAGACTTAACAGAGTTCAAAGTTGATACATAAAAACATTTTTAACATTTTTGAAATCTATTTTGATATTTTATGTCTTGTTGTTATTAGCAAAAAGTGAAACATTTTTTTGTTGCACATAATCCTTTCTCTAGTAATAAAACATGCTATTATATGTAAATGTTTTTACAGGCAAAAAATTCAACATAAATGCCGAAGCGCACTGCGGTGACAAGCATGTAGAATGATGTGAAAGTTGCAATTTGAGAGTTTGAAACACGCGAAGATCGAAGTAGAATCAGGTAGAAGTAAGTAGTAAAAAAGTTAGTGCAAGTAGGCTTCGATGCGCACCCTTATACTAGTTTTCACGAGTTTCATTAATTCAATTTGCTACATTAGCACTATAATGCATGCTTGCCGCTGCTGTGTGCGCGGAAATTAATATGATGCAACGAAGTTACTTTTATTAGCCAATTAGGAACCGAATTCTATTTTAATGTGTGGCAAACATCATCAGACGCAGCATTTTGGCTTCAGCTCTACGAAAAGAATTTTCGTTTCGCCGCATCCTTTAATGCTACATTTACACGAATGACAAATTTGTCATTTTTTTCTTGTCATTATGTTAATTCCCGTGTAAATGGCATAATTTTTGTAATTTTTTCTGTCAGAAAATGTCAATCTCTCATAAAAGAATGAACTTGTCCATTCTTTTATGCCAGATTGTCATTCGTGCAAACGCAATATTAGTTATGACAACTTTAGTATTCAACTTTTGTCATAACTAATATTGGGTTTGTACGAATGACAATCTGGCATAAAAGAATGGACAAGTTCATTCTTTTATGAGAGATTGACATTTTCTGACAGAAAAAATTACAAAAATTATGCCATTTACACGGGAATTAACATAATGACAAGAAAAAAATGACCAATTTGTCATTCGTGTAAATGTAGCATAAGTTTAATGCACTGGACGTTTTGAGAGATAAACATAACAAAAGCTATAATTGCCAATCTGGCAATCATTGGAGACCCGTATGGTGATATTCGTATCAAAATTCGAACAGTTGTACCAAAATTCCACTTTGAAGTCAAACTTTCCAATAAGAATTTTTAAAATTTATTCCAATCGGATTTTGATGTATGGAAGTTTTATGTAGAATCATATTCTAAATAACTTTTGTTCTTGGACTTTTTTGATGAGATGCACTTTCGTTCGTATGGGGGGTACCCTCTAATGGTCCATTTTTGCCCATTAACGAACTTAGCCTCGCATTTTACAAAAAACGGATCTGTGCAAAATTTCAAGTCTCTAGCTCAATCCGTGCGCCCGCAATCCGCGCCACAGACGGACAGACAGACGGACAGACGGACGGACAGACAGACAGACAGACGGACAGACGGACGGACATGCTAAATTCAACTTTTTTCATCATTCTAAACACACTGGTGTAATTCATTTTTTTGTGCGATGACGGGATCTTGGCGTTACAAACGGTAAGGCTAAGTTAATATACCCTTTGATTTCACCATACGGGTATAAAAATTCATATATGTCAACTATGGAAATATTTTATTATTTTCCAATTTCACTACTAAATTGCATTTGCATTTTAGCAAATTGCTTCTAGCATTTAGAAAATATGCGAAAAATCCTTGGGGGATTCCCATTCCCAGTAAATATTAAAACCACCCGCTCTTTCAATGTATTTTAGAATTTGTGAACCGAACTGTGTAAATAAGGTCTATATTTTAACCATTATTTACACTCTAAATGGTTTGTGTGAATTCACACTAAATTTTGTTGCAAAAAACTCTTTTTTTGTAGTATTTTCACACTTCTGATGTGTGATTTCCAACATTCGCGTGAAATCTCTATTTTTGAGTGATTTCACTACAAAATTTGTGTGATTTCCAACAAGAGAATATGGAATTTGTGTGATTTCACACAATGGAAGTGAAATACGTCACAGCAGATAGTAAAATCCAACAGCAGTGTGATTTCACTACAAATTCTGAGTGAAAACCGTCGTCTTTAATAGTAAAAAACCAGCTTTTGATCATTCTTAATTGACAGTTTTGAAGGGTAAGACCTGTTAGAATTTAAAAAACAGTAAGAAGTGTTTTTAAAAATGTTTAAGTGTGAATTTTGTACCAAGAATTTTAAATTCTTGATTAATTATAATAAACATTTATATATTCATAAAAATGAAAAGAATATTTTGTTTGCGTGCTTGTCAAAAAATTGTTTCAAAAAATGTTCAAAATACAGCACTTATAAAACTCATTGGCATAGGATGCATAACAAAAATAAAAACACCGAAAATAGTGGTAAGCAAAATTATGTTTTTCATTGTTCAGTTTTGCACTGCGGTTTCTGCTGTGAAAGTTTGACAAAATTAGTGAATCACTTGAATATTCATACTGAAGCGCACATAAAAGTAATAAAAGCTTTTTATAGATTTTAATAAAAGCTTTTTAGTGAAATCGCACACATTTTGTGTGAAATCGCACACATTTTGTGTGAAATCGCACACATTTTGTGTGAAATCGCACACATTTTGTGTGAATTCACTATTCTTTTGTTGATTTTTTGTGTGAAATCACTTCATATTTTGTTGGAATTCACGCTGATTTTTGTGTGAATTCACGCTCTATTTTCCAATCACACTTAAGTGTGAAATCACTACATTTAATGTAGGAAACCCAAATTCCTACATTAAATGTAGTGAAATCCAACAGAAATCAATTAGAGTGTACCATTAAAAGGGTCAATATATGACAAACAATTGATCTTCTTTGACATTGAAATCGGCAAAATAAATTAGAATGGATTAAAAATTCAAATAAAGTCCGTTTGATCCTTAAGGTGAACTCACCCGTTAGATTTTTGAAATATAACCCAAAGGATTCGACACTTGATATTAATTATTTTATCGATTAATTAAATTCTCAATTTCTTCGTTCATTAAATAATGCTATAAAAAAAACTTCGTACATAATTAGAAAAAAGTGTCCATTGAAGATGAAGAATTCCGTCAATAAAAGGTTTTTTTTAAAAAAATACTCGACGACAAAGTAACATTCAGGTACAAAAAGGTACGTGAAAAATCTGAAGAATGGCACCCACCTTCACAAAGGTAATTTTCCCTTTATCCACCCAGATTTCACCCGATTTTCATTAAGTTGATCTACAAAAATAACTTTCAGATAAAATATCAGTTGTTTTTCAGTCTTGAATTTCCTTAGCTTCCTTTTACCTTAGTTGAATTAACAAACAACGATTGTCATCAATTTTCATTTTTATAAGAATTTATTATGCATCAAGGCAAAAGCGAAGGACAAAAAAAAATTAAACTTCTTATCTGCAATTTTGGAAAAATATTTTGCAAGAATACCTAGAGTAAAGTCTCCTTGACAAATGAATTTTCCCGCTTTGGCTTAAGGAATTCTGATTCTCATCAAGTTATTTTTTTACTCCACCTTAGTCAATTTTTTTTTGTTGGGAAATTTAATTAGTTTTTGCCAAGGGCTTCCTTTCAATACCAGATAATTGTAGGTACTCTTCGGTGTTTTTGTTTTAAAGATCTCAAAGTTCTTTATTGATTTTGTAATTTTTCCTCTGATAAAAATGTTTTTATGGAAGAAATTTTTTTGTTATTGAATCATGAATCAAAAAGTGTTGAAAAAAAACTCTTTTTTTTTGCTCATTAGAGTTGTGTCTATAAGCCTTTTCGTGGCTTGCTTTTAAAAGTTTTTATTGTTTAAAAAACGTTTTCGCACAGAAAAAAATTATTAAAAAAGTTTTTACAATAAGATTTTTGCAAAATCTCTGAAACACATTAACATTCATATTTATTGGATTTTAAGGTAATTGTCATTAATTTTGGTGTAAATTTTATCAAATTATAAAATCTTCTAAAGAGTTTGTATACAAATAAACGTTCATAATTTCTATTCGAAAGAATAATAGTGTATACGTTAAGCGAGACAATATAAAAAAGTTATAGTCAATTTCTATCTACATAATTATTTCTGATTTGCCATCAAGCATACTAAGTTAATTCATTTTAAATTGCGAAAAATTTTATTCTTTGGACGGTGAGCTTACTTTAATCCCTGGGGTAAGCATTCAAAATTTTATCTCTTTCATTGAAAGTAATTTCAAAGCAATATCGAATCAAAGAGAATTTCATTTATATTCAAATGTTCTTACATTCATTAACGTATTTATAATGGAATAAATTTTCATATTAAATTATGTAATTTTATAAAACTTGAGCTATTTTTCCGATTTTTCTAACTTGAAAAAAAAAAACTTTAAGACCCATTTTTTCTACAATTAAGGGAACTGACGTGTGACTGACGATAGCTCCCTGTTTTAAAAGGTTCTCATTGGGTTAAAAGGTGATTATACCCGTATGGTGAAACCAAAGGGTATATTAAATTTGCCTTACCGTTTGTAACGCCAAGATCCCGTCATCGCACATAAAAATGAATTAGACCAGTGTGTTTAGAATGATAAAAATAATTAATTTTTGCATGTCCGTCCGTCTGTCCGTCTGTCTGTCTGTCTGTCCGTCCGTCTGTCTGTCCGTCCGTCCGTCTGTTTGTGGCGCGGATTGCGGGCGCACGGACTGAGCTAGAGACTTGAAATTTTGCGTGGATCCGTTTTTCGTAAAATGCGAGGCTAAGTTCGTTAATGGGCAAAAATGGACCATTAAGGGGGGTACCCCCCATACGAACGAAATCGTTTTTTGTGAATATCTCAATCTTATCAAAAAAGTTCAAGAACAAAAGTTATTTAGGATATGATTCTACATAAAACTCCCATACATCAAAAACCGATTGGAATAAATTTTAAAAATTCTTATTGGAAAGTTTGACTTCAAAGTGGAATTTTGGTACAACTGTTCGAATTTTGATACGAATATCACCATACGGGTCTCCAATGATTGCCAGATTGGCAATTATAGCTTTTGTTATGTTTTTTAGATTGCTTTCAGAAAAGCACTACGATATTATCATTCCCAACAACAAATGTAGGTATTCTAGTTAAACAATGTGAAACCAATAAATTAAAAATCTATTATGCCATGTCCTGGTTCAAATAGGGGTAGATTTTAACATGATTTCGTGTCCGTATGCCCAAATAAATACATACTGCTCAATTTTCCATATTTAATGTCTTTATCAATAGACACATGCGATCACATTTTCGTCTATTGAAAACCTGATGGCATTAACAAAGTGCTGATTGAAATACTTTAGATAGAATAACGACTTCGAGATACTATCAGAAGATTACTTTTATAGAATTATAATCCTCATCCTTCAATCTCTTATTAGTGAATAGCTTTGACTCGACTAATAAGAGGAAAATTTCCCCTTTTTGCTGTAATAAGAAATCATTTATAAGGACTGAATAGTCCTAACACGAATGTTCTCTCTAACAATCAACAAAGAATAACCGCTGATACAGGAGACCTTTATACTGCTATCATAACCTCTTAAAAGCCCTCATTAAAATGGCATTACTATGTCAAAAAAAATGTTCCTAACACATCAAAACGGACTTTTATTATTGGACACAAATCTTAACGATTATATGTTATTAAACATTGTACGTTATCGCTGTATAGTTTTGGCAATTTCAATTAAATTTTCATTCACAAAAAAATACTACAGGTTTTCAATATTTTATTGAGTCTCTGCATTAAGCAAAAAAAAATGCACGCTACAATTGATAGGAAAGCAAATTGCACGAGGGCGGATCCATTTGGATTGTCATCCCACAGGATAATCTTTGGAAACTTTTTAAATAAATGCGATACGCAAATTCAACAAGTCAAAATCATAACAATGAAAAGTTTATTTTTGGAATAATTCAATGTTTCTGATATTTATTTTCCTCTGATATAGAGGGAAAATATTGTCATGAATGACGGAGACCGACTCGATAACGGGGACAGATAGACACGAAATCCGTTTCAGGCAAAATTATAAGGATCTGTCCGTCTATCTACTGTACATATCTTAAATCACTCTAGAACGCGTTGACCCAGGGACTTGAAATTTTTTGTAAAGAAGTCTTCCAAAAATCGTAGTTTTCTATCAACTTTTGGAAAAGTAACGTTAGCTATAACGGGTACCTTCCATACATTTTTTTTTTTAAAACGTTTTTTTCTATACAGACAAATTTAACGATATAACATTTTCTATATTTTTTACTTAAACTGTTTTCACGCATCTCTAAAAGTTCTCAATATATTGGAAAAAAAATCATTTTTTTTTTAATTTCTCGAAAAATATAACTTTTTATGATAAAATGCATATCACCAAATTTAAACGGCAAAAAATTTGAAAAAACATTTTTCACCTATTTTTTCTGAAACTAAATATTGCAGAGAAAAATTTTGTGTTGAACACAACTAATATTTTTTTTACGATTTATTGATGATATTTTAGGCGATGACGTAGATAACATTTGATATCATATACGAATCTGTTCTCACAATCAGAGAAATTTATGCCGAATTAATTGTGAGCCCAAGGAAAAACATCACAAAATACAAGCAGCATATATAATATATTAACAGTGATGTTAGTGTTTGGCATATGTCGTAATGTGGGAATACGAACCTACACTATGAGCGCTGTTATTCGGAAATTCGTATACTTTTTCAATGAAAACTCTAAAGGACCTATCATTGGCCCGGACAGTCTACAGGGGATGAATTATTGGAAACAGACTCCATGGCAGGCCATGCCTCAGGTGGAGTCTAAAAAGTTAGCCAGACCATAATCTATTCGCTATAGGCATATCGAATTGGGTGGTAACGGTGCAGGGCTAAATCGGACCCACGATTGTTGTGACGTCAATGATGATGATTTGCAAAAAGACAGTCGAAAAATATCAAAATGTCAAACAAATCCCAATTCACTTGAGAAATTTGAGATTAATGTTTTCATATTTTAGTCGAATTCGATTTTAATCGATAAAAATTATATAAAATTTCACTCTAATAATTGTTTTAATCCTTTGATTCGTTTTTTGTAACTTTCTCGGAAAGGATTCGGCGAATTGACAAATTTTTACCATCAAGAAGAGATTTAGGATAAAATTTCTCGCGGAATTGAAGTATTCTTGAATATATACTCGCATTTCTATAAAAATATAGAGCATGTGATGATTTTAAAATATTTAAAATTTATTTTACCAGCAAATTTGCTAATATTTACATAAAATCTATACTACAATCGATTCATACAACTTAACATAAAAAAACATACATACTAGCTAGCAACCATGAGAAGATAAGACCTTTATAAAATATCCTGAAGTCAATTCAAAATTATGATAGGTTTTGTTACATTGAAGAATTCCCGCAATGAACATGACAGGCTAGAACATCTTCAAGCAGTTTTGATAAAATTAATTTTACTTTAGTAACATCTGGTATTTAGCATCTATAAACATGCCGCAGATGAGAAAAGTTTCTCGTTAAATTTTTGGTGTTCCATTGCAGAATGTAGCTGGCACAAGACACACTTCTTGTATGATCCGAATTTATTACTTAATTAATTATATTCGGTTTGAGGTCTCCTATATTTCCCAACAAAAATAGGTTCAACGGCTCAAAATTTATATTTCTAATTTCAGTTAAACTTCATGCGATATTTTATCAACTTCTGGAAATATTTTCGGGTTCTATGAGTTTTCTACTATAATAGAGCGCTATTAATGCCAAAAGTTTTCAGTTAAATTACAAACATCGTTTCTTATGCTTTGCAAATACAGATGTTCATCCAAATCTAATTACATTAAAATGATAGTTACAATTGGTTTTTTAATTAACAAATTGATATTTCTTGAAATTATCTAATTGAAAAATTGCAGTGAATTCCACAAAAAGTTAACATTTTAAACGCAAAAAATAACAATTAAAGCACTTACCAAATCCTTTTCACAAATGAGTAAAAAACTACTTCATTCTCCTCGTTTCTATTTTAAAGAACCCTTAAATATTTCGTGGTTTTCAAAGGGATTTCCAAAATTAAACCAATTTTCTATCATGATACTCAATTTCCAGCTATTCAAAAACCACCAGGCTCCGAACCATTTGTTTTTCATTCAATTCCGTAAAAAAAAGTTTTTCCAATGTTTTCCAATTTTTCCCAATGAGAAAGGAAAGGAAACAAAATCATGCCTGTTAATGAAGATTATCGACAACCGCTTGAAAATTTTACTGCTGTGCTACTGACACCAACTCATGGATTAAGTTTTCAAAAATATCCTTTTCACCCTGTCAACAGATTGAATCAATTGAATCGAATCCCCGGATATGTCGACAAGTTTATTATAATTTTTGTATTGCGCCGCCATCAATTCGGAAGCTTATGACGCGGAAACCAAAAAAAAGGAAATTTTTCTGTATTTCTTTTCATTTTTAACGCAGTATTTGTATCGAAATTTATGTGTTGCTGTTTGTTTTATTTTTCATCTCTTCTTTCATCCTTGATGGCTGATGGTCAATCTGATACCTATATTTAGACTTTGTTTACATCGAAAGCATCATCTCTAAATATATATGCAAAAAGCTCTCTTTAATCTCACCCAGGCGTGGGATTAATAAAAAGTGATAAGTTGACTTAATTTTCTCAGTTCATAAAAAGATGTTATTTTGTAAAAATAACTCTTAATCTTTACGATTTATTTAAGTCCTGTTCACAATACTTGACCACCTGAAGATCTACAATTTTAATGAAACCTTGACGTTTTTTTTAAATATTCCAATGCTTTGGCGAAATCTACGTATTTCCTGATGAAGCTTTGTTATATGAGACAACTAGCTCTTGGACTTGTCGTAGACGAGTTTTAATTGCTATACAGATTTCGGATTGGTTTTAATTGTAGGCGATTATCTATTCAGTGCAGCTAATCAAGATGCCATATGGGGTTAAAATATGGAAAAACTCTTCTTTTGCAATTTTAAAGCTTTTAAATAAAAAAAAGCTAATCTAAACGAAATATAGAGCAAAATTTTAACTGTCTTTCAAACAAGGATTTTGCTCGTGTCAGTAAAATTTTCCTAATCAATCGTCCATTAGGAATATAAGAGAAGAAGTGAAGGAAAAAATGAGTGGGAGAAAATATAAGAAAATCAAAAAATCATCTTAATTAAAATATGAACACATTCTGAAAAGCTTCGTGTTCTTGTTTAAAGTCAAGAAGTTCACACAACTTTAAGTATGGTATTTTTAATAAAACTTTACCTTCAAGAAATTGTTTTCGCTTCACAAAATTTCAATCACACATTTGCCGGCGAAAATTTCAGAGTCAACAAATTTGTTTACTTCTCACGTTTTTCTACAATTTTTGGCACCAAATTTTGCCCTCATTTCAAAATATATTAGATTTTCATCAATACACATCACTTTTTATTTCTAAATAAATGAAATTCTTGACGCCATTAAAAAATAAATAAATCACTTCTTTATGGTTACCGCAATAACGTGTTCGAAAATTCACTGAATCTTTTATCAATTCCTTTCCACTTATCATATCGAAATCAAAATCAATTTTACTCAAATTCTTTATTTAATGTCTATTTGATACCATTAATCGATACTATTCGACAAATTAAAATTGAATGTCTGTAAGTGATAATTTATGCCTACATCGTTAGCTGAAGTTACCAAAGTGCACCCATCCCTTTTATATCTCTAATTGAACTGGATTTATGTGACCATACGTGTAAGGAAAGGTGATTAATTAGTTAATGGAGCTAAAAACATGGAGTGTGGAGTAATTTTCAGGTTTACTGAACGGTATAGTTCTTACGATGTGGTAATACCTTAACTTCAGATATAAAGTAGGTTAATAAAATCTATATGGGATAAATGGATATTCCCATTCTATTTTACCTCTTCAACGGAAAATTCAAGTTCTACGAGTAGCATTTCATCATATTGTCAGATTCAATTATGGAAGTTTCTATTTAAGCCGAAAATAAATGGTTTCGTTAATCGTTAACACAAAAGTAGTAGTAAACGAAAATAAAATAAAAATAATCCCTAAGCCTAATGCTTTCATTTAAATTAAGAATTCGTTACGCACGATATCGAAGGATCAAGAATTCCGTACAGAATTTCATGAACTTAAATATTTAGTACTAGCTTGCATACCCGTCGTTGCCGGGTTAAGTTTTTTTCAAATTTTTATTTTTTTTTATGGTCTATGTTGGAGCTAAACTTCAGGCCAATCGGCTCGGTAGTTTCCCCGCGAAAGGGTAACATAGAGGAAGAGCTAAGTTTCGAGATCACTTTACCCCCTCCCCTTACTTCCCCACCTCTTGGGCTACTTTTTAATGGGTCTATGTTGGGGTTGGACCCCCGACGAACATCTATGCCAAATTTCAGGCCAATCGGTTCAGTAGTTTTCCCGCGAAAGGGTAGCATAGAGGAAGAGCTAAGTTTCGAGATCACTTCACCCTCTCCCCTTACTCCCCCACCCCTTGCGCTACTTTTCCGTATGCCTATGTTGGAACCAGAACTACCACAGACACTCATGCCAAATTTCAAGTCAATCGGTTCAGCCGTTTTTACGTGAAAGGGGAACAAACAGACAGACAAACAGACACCACCTCATTTTTATATATTAGTATGATATGATGATCTGTAAGATATTCTCTGGCACAATGCCATTTTAAATCTACTAAACTTTCCGGAAGTTACGGTAGTAAGGAGCTATTCCTAAGATACTTTTAATTTTAGACCATAGAGGCTGTCTATAAAAAAACGTCATGCTAATTTTTTTCTCTTATAGCCCCCACCCCTACCCATTTAGTACCGCCATCCCGCCACCGGAGAAAAATCCCCCAACTAAAAGTGTTAGATTAGCTTTTTTCTTTTGCCAGAAAACTATGTACTGTAAATAAAACAACCGAATTTTATTAATTGCAAATCATAAGATTTTATAAACCTTATGGTCATGACCGAACCGAAACTCAACAATATTTATTACTAAAAAAATTACCACCCTCGTATTTGTTGATTTTACTCCCATGACTGTTAATTTAACGTTGCCAGCAGTTTTTTGCAGCTGTTATTAGCATGAAAGCAGAATTTTAGGTTTAAGGTACATTAATTTTAATACAGGTCATTAGCATTAAGTCACGAGCAAACAATTATGCTACAACATAATCGAGGATCGTTTTTATACAACGTTTAAGGCGTTCATCTATAAAAATAAAAAACGCAGAACCAATGTTTATGTCATCGCCACCGTAAATAAAATTATCGCTCATGAATAGAAATTTTTCCCATTCATTAATAACGACGGAATTTTTAAATGTTTCCATGTACGAAAGGGCTTCTACTGCTCTGCCACTTGGTCAACATAATAATTTATGACTCGCAAAAAAAAGCCATTTTTGGCACAATGAAAAATACAAAGGAAAAATTACGCAACATATTCATCTTTTAACAAACGCGCCTCAATTTCTAAGGCAGTGGCATGGGAAAGCACCAAAAATAAAATAAAGCACATTTGTTAAAGCATTACAACACAATTAATTAAAGAACATTTACTTCACGTCGCAATAATTTCGCCCCTTTAGCGAATTCCCTTCCAACCACCCTCAACAGCAATGTCACGGCTTTGCTGATATGAAGTTTTCTGAATGTAATTTAATGCCGTCATTAATCACAAGCTGAGATTTTTAAGGTATCAACACGATGGATGTATGCAAATTACTGCTAATATCAGTTCAGATTTTTTTTTTCTTCTTAAATTTTGGACTAACGAAACGTATTATTTACCTTAAATACATATAAGTTAAAACGTTAGAAGAACTTAAATTCGATTGACGTTTATTCGATCTTTACAGGAAATATTAAAAAGAAAATGAAAAACAATCAAATGTTTCCATTAATTGTGTTTGGAGTTGCCATTTGCAACAATAAATGGATGGAACAAATATTATATACTCCTGCTATAGGGACTTTAGGTAATTAATCTGCAGTAACAAATCAAAAAAGTATGGATCAATATCAAGACTATTAATTAAGAACTACGAATTAATCACTCATTTACCAAATTGTACAAGTAAAAGTTCAGTACAGATTTCCAAGTGCTTTTATGGGCTCTTAACCATAATTAAGTTGAATGATCGTCTTACACATAATGCCTAATACCATTTTAGATATACGCAACAACATGAGTTATCAAGTATTTTTGGATACATTTTGAACTCACTTTGTATACTTTTTTTTGTATTTAGAAAGTAATCCTCTTACGCGTCCAAATACAAATTAATAACAGAAGAAATCAAGTTGAAAATAGTATTTTGATACAGATACTCGACTTAACAACTTAATATTATTAAACGAGCTTTTTTCATATTATTAAACAAATCCAGTCAGAGTGATTTCGTATCAAAAAGGGAGAAAAAAAATTATACACAAAAGAATTAAACTCGAAGCCAAGGGTCAAGAGTATATTCACAAAGGTTCACGACCTTTTTCGGTTTTATCCCATCACAACCGTCAATTCCATTTTTTGGCATTAACCGCACACAGTCAGAAAAACGTGCAAAGAACGTAAGTGTTCTCAACAGGACTAGTCGACATCTCAGATTTTAGCCCCATTTAGTGATCCGAATCTATTTTTGGCTACTGAAATTAAAAATCCTCTTCTAGTAAAAGTTTAAAGATTTCTCCTTTTTATGTGAAAAGAAGTATTGAATTTTACACCCACTCTTTTTGAACTTGAATGGGTTGAAAATTAAATGGGAAACTTATCCTCCTTTTATAGCATCGCAACAATGCAGTGATAATGCAACAAACTTTTCGTATCCTTCCTCTATTGTAGATCCCGTATTCCTATTTTAATTGCGAAAAACTCGAAGCAAACACGAAACACAAGAATTCAATTTACGGGAGAAAGGTGAAAACTGAAAATTCAGCAACCTTTTAATTCAATTAGAACAATCCTGATACTAAAAAAATATATAGAGTGAATCTTTACCCTGCTCGGCTCGAGTTTTTAGGTATAGACGAAAATCAATCTACACAAAACTGCAATGAATCTGTCGAATTAAAAAATACCGCAAGCTCGAAAAGTTTCAAAAAAAATTAAACTGGATAAAGTACCTATCCTACTAGAATCACAAGGGATTTCGTGCCAGAAGAAAAAACAACATCGAATGGAAATTTGAGGAAAAAAGGCATGTAAAGTTGTATCCAGAGATTTTTTCCGAGGAAAAGGATAATCACGTTATCCTAACAGTGGGGGGCAATCGAAACAACTGCAATCAGCGGACATTGACAAAAAAATGTGAAAAATCAATGCTAGATGATAAAAAAAAGTCTGATTGCAAGTTCCTAAATAACCCCAGGTAAATAACACCAAATATGGTGTATGTACAATTTTGTTTGTGTATTTCTGTTAGTTATCTCACAGTAATAGTTTAAAAATGAAAAAATTAAACCTGATTGCTCTCGTTCTACTTCATCTTGAGTAATGATCAAAACCGGATCCAATTTAATTTTTCTCTGTTTGTCGGTCAGTTTGTGCCCGCATCATGTAAAAACGGCCGGGCAGAATTTTTAAAACTTGGTTTGTAAGTCACAGGAAAATCTGATTGTAAAATAGAGTATATGTTTTTTTATTTGAATAATTCCTTTCGCCCTCCCCCATACAAATGAAACCGGTTTTTGCAATTATCTCGAAGACGGTGCATTATATCGAAAAATTTATTAATATCAATAGTGTTTAGAATAGGATTTTACATAAGTTTTTTATACACCCTATTTCAATCGAAGTAACTGTTAAAGAGCTACAATTATACATGCTAAATTCAAGAAAACGGGATGGCAACGGGTCGGGAAAACTAGGAGGAACTGTGGTGGTATTCGTTTAGGCTCCAAATATCTTATTAACGACAAGTCCAAGAGCTAGTATTTTCTGTTTATACTCTACATATATTAGATCTGACATACTATTTTAACCTATTTTAACAGGCCTAAACCCACCCAACGATTTCCTTGTAACTCTAATTCCTCGTAAGCTATAGTTTGAAATCATGGACAATTTTCATTTGTCGGACCATGTTCTAAATGAAGTTGATTAAACTTCTTACGCTTTTTGCTTTATGCTCAATAAATTCTTCTACATCTATTACGGCAAAAAAAAAGGATATTTGAGTTTAATTTTTCCTTTGAGATAAAAAAAAATTAAAGTCCGAGTATGGTGGTTTAAAATAGAAATTTTATCATTTCTCCACAGATGCTTTGTGAATTTTTTATCGCGAGTTTCTAAGGTTAAAGAGAAGAAAAATTCATCAAAACCCAAAATCATAGACAGAACTAAATCAACATTTAAAGTTAGTGTTAAGGCCAGAATCCCACTAGCGAACGATGTTTTCCAATTTTCTTCTTTTCTTGGCACAACATACCAAAATTTTTAAATCTCCTTTCGACAATTGAAAAGGAAGGATCTTTTTTAAGAAATTGAAAATTTGAAGAAACTTTTTTTGACGACCGATTATCGGCACGTCTATGCATGTAACACACCGGCGAAGAAGAAAAATATATAAAAAAATTCCTTAAATATTTGTGAACTTCCCACATTTGTAACCGAATGGAATCACGCCTTTATATTTTCATAGCTAATGGTTAGTTGAAGTGTTGCAATCAAAAAAATTATGCCTGTCAGTTTGAGGAGAATTTGTCAAGGTTCTGACAAGAGCAAGACATACCCAGGATGAAATGCGAATATGTGTAACACATGTCCTTTCCATCTTTCATGCTTTCCAACCCCTATTCGCCTTTAATCCGCCTCTACGGGAAATCATAAGAAACCATGCCTCCCATTATCCCTATCCCTCGTTCGCCAATCTATATTTAAGAAATTTACGTCAAGCACTTCTATACGTTTTCATTTCATTTTTGTGTGTTCTGACGTTAACCCTACTAAATGTCTTGTGCTGCTCTTCGAGGTCTCATCCAAAGGTAATAAACTCCGATCATAAGAAGGCCCTGAATTAGAAAAAATTCGGTTTTATGAGATCCTTAAGCTGCAAGGCGTGTTGAACTCAGGTGGAATGGTGTCTGGAGAAGAAGTCAATTTTTTCGGGGCCATCCAAAGGGAGCAACAAAGTGTTTACAGCAGTCAACCCCATATGAATTAAACTAATGCGCCAGCAAAAATGTCTTCCACTTGATTTAGCCAAGCAACCCTAAGGAGCGCACGAAGCATTAAAGGGAAAGAAAAATAATAAATCTGAGATCTCAGAATTTTAATAAAGAAAAAAAAAATCTTGTTGAACCGCAAGGACTATAATTGAATGTGTAGGAATTACATTCAGTTCTCGCGTTAATATACAACATCCCCGCCGTTTGATTATGACGTCATTGTATGAAAATAATCTGACTATGACGAATCGCAAAAACGATGACAATATATTACTTCGTTGCGTCATTTCATTGTTAAGGAGATTTTTTTCCTGTAATTTTCCTTTTTCTTTTATACTTTTTATTACAGAAACATATGACAATATTGAATTACATCGATACTGTGGTGGTTTTCGTGGTGCCATTTACAACAATTGTCGTTCTCAATACCTTCACCGGATGCACAGTTTGGAAATTTGCGACTGTTCGAAGGACTATGACAACGCAAAAAAGGTAAACCCGATGTTTAAAATTTTTTATCAAATACTTATTTCAACATAAAGTCTGATGGTTTTTTACGTGAGTTTAAAGAAAATTTATGGCGATTTTAGCGTCCCTCTATCCGCTCTAGTAGATTTTTCACAAATAAAATACTTTTTTATAGCTTGTCAAGAAAATTTGATTGAGTTTTTAAGGTTAAAATTTGTACAATTTGTCAAGTGTAGAGGCATATTTAAAAAAAATTGTAAATTTCCCCCTAAACTTAAATTTTAAAGCTGGTTTTCCGAAACAAAAAACAAATGTTTTTTTCCAAAATATGTTTTTTGCCGAAAAAAAAAACATTTTCGATAAAAATGCCCTAATTATATCTAATTAGATAGATTGTAAACTTACCAAATTAGAATGTTTAACGTGAAAACAAAAAAACCATCAACTTACCTAGAAAAAAAGAGAAGTAAAGAATGTTATTACAAAAAACCCATCTTAATTATTTTTATCTACTAATATAATCTACACAAGAAAAACAAATCCTCTATCTCAAATGTGTTTTTGTTTTTATTTCCGCTTAAAAATAAATCTCAATTTAAATTTATTACTCCGAAATTTATCAAATCAATTTCCATGGACATGTACTTGAATCTATATTAATTATCTAGACACGATTGTGGCTATTTCTGTACATTTTCCACTTCCTTTATTGTTTAGGAAAACTCAAGCAACAACCAGAGCACATTTCGCGACGGGATCTCGAACAAATCTAAGAAAACAGTCAACTATATCGAATTGTACTCATCCGAATGGAAAGAATAGCATAAAACAAAATTGTTCAAAGCCAAGTAAGTGTATATAAATTCAAAAGGAAAATACAAAAACAATCACAGTATTATATTTTATACGCATCCATTCAGTTAAACACTAAAGAAATATGGAAAATTAAGCAAAAACTCTATAATGTTGTTTTATTCAAAGGTCGTCAAAGGATAACAAATTCATCGCAGATCAAAGTTACGAAAATGTTACTCATCGTTTCGACGGTGTTTGTCTGCCTAAATCTACCTAGTTATGTGATGAGAGTTCGAGCATTCCTGGAGGTAATTTAATTATTTCATTAGTTCGATAATTTTGTTACTACCTATAAAACATGTTCTCACAATAATATTGAAGATAATTGATTATATGGAACTTAAGGCGACTTCGAATCACAGATTTAGGGCATGCTTTACTCTGGAGTCGAACAGTGCATACTTTGTTTAACCCTAAATGTACTATAAAACTGTCATATATTGTGTACTTGGGCACTCGTGTACTTGGGCACTCAGATGTAATTCTAATAGAAAATGTATGGCTTGTTTGTTTAAAAATCATAAAAATTTGGTTTATTCGTTAAACAAGTAAGAAATACAATGGGAAAATATAACCCCAAAAAATCGTTTTGGGCACTCAGTGTCCAGTACACGGGTCTAGGGTTAATACAATTTTCTTAGAGAACATTTATCAAACTTAGCCATTCAATTTAAAAATTCTAGAACGAGCAATTTTCTAGCAAAAAGAGCGGTCCTAGCAAAAAGAAAAAGATATTAAAGTCCATATATCACGAAAGTTAATTAAGAATAAACGTTTGAAATGCAACTCCAGATATTGAATTTGATTTGATAGAATTTTTATTGAAATTTACTAGAGTTCTTCATCAAACCGTCAGAACAATGTAATAATCAAAATATCGTTCCGATGGCAACAAATAACTGTTACAAAGATTTGATAAAAAATTATTTCCCCCTCAAAATATCAAATAGCAGACTTAATATAAATAAATGTTAAAGACAATCTTAGTCATGATTGTCTTTGCGATAGACACATAAAATTCTAGGATTCAAGGGTACTTTCGTAAAATTACTCCCATTGCAAGAACGCGATTAAGCTTAATCTCCAAACATATTACCCCAAACATATCTCTTGTGGCTTAAGGAAAGCTAACGATTATCAGGGTGTATCAGGGTGTTAATAAATATACGAAAATGAAAATTTACCGAATTTCATTACTGATAGATGGAAACAATTTGTTTAAATTTAGTCTGAACAGATATTGAATTTGTTTCAACAAATCCTAATGCCGTTTTAATGACCATTGCGTTAGCTTTGAGGATTCTCTTGTTTAGTCCTGATGTTCATCAATTATTCTATTTAAAAAAACAAAACTCGAATGGAAATTTAAAATATTATTAGATCGGTTACTTTCAGACAATCTTTCGTGCTTTAAAAGTTGTGTATGGAAGTATTTCAAGTTTTCTTGGAACTTTGTTAGTTTAGGTAAAATGTTATTATTTAGATATCGCCCATAATCAGGAAATTCTAGGGTTTCGACAAAACTCTGATTTGTTAATGGTATCAATAGGAGTGATCGTTAAAAGATTCATTTAATAATTTTGATGCATTTTGGTAGCGTCGGTTAATGATTTAATGCTACAGGAGTTAGCAGGGGGTGGGACATGTGTATGAGAAGGCAGGAAACCCGGAGGTTAACCTATGGCTTAAAACCGGCTCCTTGATGCCAGTAAGCTCTCCTTCAGTGATACTCAAGTTTTAAGCGAACAGGCATATAAGCCTGTTACATGATTTTTTTACATCTGAAAAAGTCTACTAAAAAGTCTGAAAAATTGTCCGCTTCACTTTATCATCTGTCGCAAAATAAGTGCACTGAGAAAAAATGTCACAAAAAATTTATACTTTCATGTATCCACACTAGTTTCTCATTTTTTTAAACAACCACAAAAATAAGTGGTTATTTTACCTGGGATGCGGTTAGCGAGAAGACGTCAAAAAGGCTTTAACACGTTCGTGACATCGTGTACCACTGATGGTACATGTACAGTTTTTTTTTAAAACCGCGCGAGTAAATAGTGCGGTAGTTTTTTTGTGGACGTAAATTTTTATTTCTAAATTATCAAGAAGTATAACAGTGCGAAGTCCAAATCCACCCACCCACCCACCAGTCCACCCGTGGTACACGATGTCCAAATGTAAAAAAAGTTGAAAAAGCAAATGTCACGAACGTCCTAGGTTAATAAAACATAAAAAACCAGTAAAAACATTATATAAAAAGATTTAAAAAAAATCTATTTTATTTCGATATGCGCTTTTCACATCACACGAACTCGACAAACATCACCCCAGAACAAGAAATTCTTTATGATCCAGTACTTCTTTTCCCGGTTTTACAATTAGCTAGTAAAACAATATTTTGTAGTTAAAGCAAATTAATCATGACTTATATTTTACTTTAATTCAATATAAGCCTAGACTATTGTTAATATTTATTAATGGAAGTATTTTACGTGTTATTGTGTAAAGGTCAAGAATTATCTTCTTACACAATAAAACTGCCCATCCGGTTGCACAACATATTTTTGTGATTTTTATATTTCGTGTGGAGTGGATTTCCGTAAAAACGACTGTCATCAAGATAATTTCCAGACGTGCCCAAGGAATTCCTCAAATTAGGTCAACGTAAGAAAAAACACGGGAAATGGGAAATAGGAGGCGGAACATGAAAAAAGAAACTAAGAAGGATAGATGTATCACAAGAATCTTCAACATATTTTCCGGTAAAGCAGGCGAAAATTCGTGACCTGAGCAGCAAACAGTCGACGATATAAAGGAATGAAATGGCCATCAAATAGCACTTTATCATAATTTCAGATGATGAATCACGGAAGAAGACTCCCTTGTCAACAAAAACTAGTAATATATCTCTGTTCCAATTCAGACTGCATGACGCTCGGAAACGAATTCCGCAAGCAAAACGTTTTGGTAGGCGGAAAAGCCGGATAAAATATGGATATGAAAATATAAAATGTTCGTAACAATATTTCTGGAAGTGAAAATATGTACACAACCCTTTTGGGGCCGCAATAGATTCGTAAGATAAGGTGTCAACCCATCGAAAATGGATAAAGGGATCTAAGAATTAAATTCAGCTGAACTACAGTTATGACATTCAGCTATGAATTGTTTACTTAAAATATGGCTTGTTGGTTTACTCCATGGGACCATTATTCTTTCCGGAGGAGATTAGCAACCAGCTATCTCGGACTTAAATGTGCGTACGTGTGTGTTTGTTATACCTGAGCTAAAAGATCTTTTTTGCCCGCAAAAGGATGAAAGGCACTTTAATGTCATCATAGGCCTAATATAAACCGAAAACAAGAATTGATAGATGGAACCTCGTCACTTCGTTCCTATATTCACATCTTTTTAGAGTTATGTAAAAATACCAATTTTTTAAAAATATACATATACAGTGGTGGCTCGATAATTCGGACACTTGGTAATTCGGACACCTCAGTAATCCGGACACAAAGTTTTTAATATTAAAGACTCTGTAATTCGGACATAAGACAAAAAGTCTGACTCAGTAATCCGGACACTAGATAAAAAATCGTGTTTGAACCTGTTCAACAAAGGCTTCTCGCGATTAACGGTATAATACGAATACAAATACAATTAATAAAATTAAACGCAACTTCCTAACAATAAAAGAAAAACTTGAAATTTTAAATAAATTAAAGAAAGGCAATAGCGCTAGAAGTCCGTCCGTCCTTCTGTCCGTCTGTGGCGCGGATTGCGGGCGCACGGATTGAGCTACAGACTTGAAATTTTACGCAGATCCGTTTTTCGTAAAATGCGAGGCTAAGTTCGTTCATGGGCAAAAATGGACCATTATGGGGGGTACCCCCCATACGAACGAAAACGTTTTTTGTGAATATCTCACAAACGGTGCATCTTATCAAAAAAGTTCAAGAACAAAAGTTATTTAGGATATGATTCTACATAAAACTCCCATACATAAAAATCCGAATGAAAAAAATTAAAAAAAAATCTTTTTGAAAAGTTTGACTTCAAAGTGGAATTTTGATACAACTGTTCGGTGTTCAATTAAACTTCACCATATGGGTTTTCCATAATTGCCAGATTGGCAATTATAGCTTTCGTTATGTTTAAATCAAAAATTAGGATGAAATATATAGGTTTCACTAATTCGGACAAATCGATAATTCGGACAACGTCCGGTGTCCAATTGTCCGAATTATCGAGCCACCACTGTATATTCAAACTAGTTGGATGAACTGTAGTAAAATTACCACTCTGCTGAGTTTAAAAAAGAAAGTTTGAAAGAGAGTCTTCAAAATCTTGGGAGTAAGGTGCAAACAGCCAGGTAACCTCGAATATCACACACAAAAAGAGTTTTCAAATTTTCGATACCAAAAAAGATCCTTCGGTTGGCAAGAGAAAATTCCACGAGGGGGGAATAATAAAAGGGGGAATAAGAAAAGCTATTCCAGCTTAATCGTTTTTTTGCTTTTAAAGAAAGGCTTCACGTGTTGCTAAGGATTTTCTCAAAAACAGTTCAAAATATTGGCAGAAAAGGCAATTTGAGGCAATTTTGATTCAAACCAATTACGTTTAATTAACACGCAGAGAAAAAATAGTTAATCTAACTACTTTATGATGGGAAATAGTTATTTTAAATTGCAAAACAGTTAATTTCAATTGAAAAAATAGTCGATTTAATTTCTTGTGAAAATTGTGGATTTTGACTATTTTTGTAATTGAATTTAACTATTTTAGTAATAGTCACGATTCCCCATTCTATATTTTATCTTCGTAAAGAAAATAAGTTATTCCCGACCCTTATGTGTTAAATATATTGTATTATTCTTTTGTTCGTCCTATTCTAAAATACGCATGCGTAATTTGGTCCTCCCACTACCCTGTCCACATTAATCAAATCGAGACTGTACAAAAACACCGTAACTTCCTTCGGGACGGCAGAACATTTTACCTCAAGATAATTTTCCTTGATGTCCCAACCGAGACGACTTATCGCGCATAAATTCTTCCGCATAGGAAAAAACTCATTTTCAAAATTGATAAAAAATCACACGCCATTTACCACTGCAATTACTTCAAGCTTATTTAGGGTGCGAAAAATGTGAAAATAAAAGAGTAATTTTAAGGGTTTAGTATTCTAGAACTACCCCTGAAAAACCTAAACCTCGTCACCAAATACAAAATTACATTCAAGACAAATTACCCGGCATTTATTTGTAAATAATACTGTTGTTAGCGGAACCCTAAACTCTGCATAGGCTATACCACAAATTTTCTTTCAAGTTCCAACGATTGGCGAAATTTTATTCCAGTTTACGTTAGAGAGGACGAGTTCCAAATATTTTGCATAATTCAGATATACATATATTTTTTATATGACAAAAATTTCTCCCTGCGGGGAAATATCCTTAAAATGACAAAGGAAAAGGTAGAAATTTCCGGTTTTTAAACGAATAACTACTCGTGTAAATCATTTTCATATTAATTCAAAACAATTTATCGGAGTAAAAGTTTAAATCTTAATTCAAAGTGGAGATTATAACTTTTTAAATGTTAATTTTCTTAACCTAAAAATCAAAAAAAAATGTTTCTAACAATTTGATTTTTCGGCCATTAAAATTCAGTTTTATCATCATCTAATTTTCAAAAAAAAATATATAAATAAATCCCTCGATTTACGACGTTTTGAGCGGGTAAAATTTCATGAGTTTGCGTCGTATAATGAAACGTCTTATATCAAGTCGTCTTAAATCATGAAATGCTTGTATATATTTTTAAAAATCCCCTCCTATTGGAATTTATAAAACTTTTTCATGAAATTCCAACTTTTTTTTAAATCTTGCAGACAGAGGCGTCAAAAACAACGATTGTAATTCAGTACATATGTTGGTTTTTCTTTCTAACAAATTTTGGCATAAACTTTGTCTTGTACTGTGTTAGCGGGCAAAATTTCAGGTAAGATTAAAACTTTTAATACATGTTAAAAGAATTTCTCATTAAATAATATTCAAAGATAAATTTTTACTACAATGTAATGCTATTGATGTGGAAATGGTGTTATATCTAACTTAATATGCAAATATGTATTCCACCTTTCCTATAAAAAAAATATTTTTAAAACGTAATTATATAAAATGCTAAGTGATGAGAATACATAATTAATACCAAAATTAATTTTCTCTTCCAACAGAAGAGCGGTAATTAGTTTATTCCGAAAAGTGTCATCATCAAATCAAAGGGATGGAGCCACACAAGTAACAGGTGAATGAACTAATGTAACTCAATATTTTTAATATAAAAACATCGATGAAGATATTGTCATTGTTTTCACATTTTCAAAACGGATTAAAAGATTTTTTCTTATTCTATAGCATGCCTATCTTTATATTACAGTATCGAAAAATCTGAAGAAAAAAATTTAATTTTGGTTAGCTCGAATTTATTTGTGCTATCAAAAAAAATATTATTGACATTTCCGCAACGAGGAATTAAATAGTTCAGAAAATCAGAGCAGCATTTTAATACAACGTTTTTAATTATCAGGGCACATTGAAATTTAATTAAAGTGTCACAGTTTTTGAGAGATTTTCATAATAAGTGCAATTATTAGTTTTAATTGGATACTGAAAATAAAATACTAATTAATATAAATTGATATAAGGTATTGTGATCACAATTTTACGTGACTTTTTTTAATTAAAATTGACATCGATTCCTTCACCTACATGAAAGGAGGTTGTCCCAACATTATATGAAAATCGGACAAATAACAGCCGCAGAAAATTAGTTTAACGATTTAAGAAGATTGCGAACGTCAAAGACGGTTGTCCGCGTTATTTTTCTTTTTTGTTTAAACCAATGGAGCGCAATTAGAGCTGACATAAAGGCGACGCTGAGTTTAAACTCAAAATTTATTTTATCTGTGGCCACAGCAGAGTTGGGTAAAATTTTAGTTGCAACTAATAACTACCCAAAATTCAGTTTTTTGCTAAGGATTACGAAATTTATGATTACAACTAAATTAGTTTTTAGTTGTATTTTCATAACTAACGATTAATTTGGTTGTTATAGTTGTGACTTTCGCAATTAACAACACTAATAAATCGTTAATTGTAAATGCAATCATGTGTACAACTAACAACTAATACCACTTTTCATTTTATTTTTACTAAAAATTTCCTTTTTATGCCCTACATGATGAAATCACCAAAGAAATGATCGACTTTTTTTTAATATTACAGAACAAAATAAAATTAAGCAGAAAATTTCTGAACAGCACATGATTTTCTTAAACAAAAAAACGCTCTACATTTTTGCCTATCAAACCGCTTTTAACAACCCGTACTTAAACAATATTTTTATATTAACTAACGTAACTAACGTCACGCAGATTTATTATTTTAAATCTCAACTTTTTAATTGTTAGTTCTTTTACGCTTGTAATTCTTTTACGCTTGTAATTCTTTTACGCTTGTAATTCTTTTACGTTTGTAATTCTTTTACGCTTGTAATTCTTTTACGCTTGTTAATAAACAACTAAAAATTTAGTTAATTGACACTCAACAGGGTCCGACGGCAAATCTTTAGTTACAAAACCTTCAACAGGTTACAAAATTAACAATCTGTCGATAATCACATATGATAGAAAATGACACGGTCATGCGGTTCAATTCTGTTTAGCTCTTAAAACAAAATTTAGTTGATGAAAAAAAGTTTCATCAAAATCGAGCTGAAATCTTCAGTGCGGCTAATGGACATTGCGTTAGGAGTTCTCAAATTCGAAACGAGAAAATTTACCAGGGGTGTTAGTTGAAATTTGCCGGTTTTTTCGATAAAGAAAACACCTAATTCTCAAGGGAATCTCAAAATTTTTTTATTCAAAGTATTGACCATTGGATTTTACACATTTTGCCCATCTTTCAGGCAAATCATGGATACCATTCCAAAAAAACTTTTTCTCTTTCGAGGAAAACCATTCGACGAGCCATTTTTCGACTTCTTCAAAATTGGCGAAGCGCTGGTATGCGAGTGAGTGTCCCATCGATGCGAAAAGGTGATAGTCGGACGGGGCGAGGTCTGGATAGTACGGCGGGTGCGGTAATACTTCGCAACCAAGTGATTTGAACACTTTTTTGACTGATTTTGCTGTGTGAGACGGCGTGTTGTCATGCTGCAAAATCACCTTACCATGTCTTTCAGCGTATTGCGGACGTTTTTTGATCAATTCATGGTTCAAATTGATCATTTGTTGTCGGTAGCGATCAGTATCAACTGTTTCTCCAGGTTTCAACAGTTCATAATATACGACACCAATCTGGTTCCACCAGACACGTTTTTTGTCCTGGATGTTGAAATCACCACTTTTGGATTGTCGAAACCACGTCTCATATGTTCTTATGGTTGGGGAATGATCACCGTAAGTTTCTACCAGCAAACAATGGCTTTCAGCGGCCTTTTTCTTTTGATTAAAGAGAAAAAGTAATGCGTGCCGCGAATGCACGTTTTCAGGCACAAAACTTGACATTTTCAAACAGCTTTAACGCTATGACGTTGTTATTTTGACGGAACGTAACTTGTGTAGTTTTGAAGATTAATGTCAATAGAAAAATATGACATATGTAGATGCCAAATCGTAGAAATGTATACATATCTCTAGCGACAGCTATTAGTAAAACCGGCAAATTTCAACTAACACTCCTGGTAAATGAATTTCAAAATAATACCGAAAAATAGGTTTCTCAACTAAATAATTGGAATACATCAAATTTATCCTGATGATCTTAAAAATAATCATTTAAGTCTGTAAGAAAGCGTATAAGAACTCAATAAAATTGTAAATATCAACCCTGACTGTGCGTGATGAACGAAAAATCCGATTTTAAACATTAATTCATTCATTGGAAAATCCAACGTAATAAAACGAAATCCCTATTGGCGTGAATAACGCTATCAGATAAATCACTAAAACCGACAGCAGTAGTATTTTTGCAAGATTTTATTACAAGGTGAATCGATTTGGTGAACCACACCACATTTTGGCACCAAAGATTTATATATCGCATTATCGGTCTCATTAGCAGCAAATCAAACCATCATAAAAAAAATCTCGCCGCAGGCCAACCGCCAACCAACAAAACCAATAAATGTTAACCAGAAGAATTCTGAAGGAAAAAGGGATTTTCTCGATATTTATCCTTATTTTTATGATTTAAAGACCATAATTTCATGTTGAATAACCCCGACCGATTACATTTACAATTGGTTCTTAGATATCATAATATATCTACTTTTATATAAATTTTCGTACGAATGTTTCCAACATGCTTTCATACAGGCCAATAATAAAATATGAAAAATTCTGGTTTATTTGAATATTTTCAGATATCACTGAAATTGGATATATCACTGAAATGAGATATCACTGAAATGAGATATCACTGAAATGAGATATCACTGAAATTGGATAAAAAATATACTCCTTACTTAATACGATTGAAGGACGCCGTTACCAGAAAAAAGAAAATGCGATTTTCCACAACCTTAATATTTTTACTCATTGTTACGGTTGAAAAATTTATATCCATTTTTATTACATGGAATCGAATGTTTTGTGAATATGTCAACTATAAAATATTGAAACGCTAAAGGGTGGTTATTCAAATGATAATGCAATCAACTGAAAAACATTCGTAATGCTCAGAGACCGGAAGTTCATGCACTAAAAAAGTGCTAAATATGTTAATACATATGAACTAAAAAAATATCAGTTGTTATCAACACAAAACTTTCCTCTGCAATATTTAGTTTCTTAAAAAATGCGTGAAAAACAATATTTTTTTCAAATATCTTGAGTACCGTTAAAGAGACATAAAAACCATCAAAGGAAAAAATTTAGAGAATGTTATTTGATTTAAATTTTATTTTTTTTCTCAAAAACGCTTAGTTTTCGAAAAAAATTTAAAAAACTGTATTTCTTCAAAAAAAAAAAGTTGTGTGAGAGGTATCCATTATACCATTTTTATGGAAAAAACGTGAGACATAACTGATATTATTAGATTTTTCTTTGAAGCGAATTTATGATTAGATGAAATTTTGAGGAAATATCATTTTTTAAATCAAATTCTACCATTAATTTTAGAATAAAAATGTGAAATTTTAAAAAAATCTAGAAATTTTTTGTATGTCTTCTCGCAGTTAATTAAAAAAATATGTCAACCATCCGAAGTTGGAGACTAATTTATAAGCACAAATTCACGTTTGCAGTAGTATATTAAAACTTAAATACAATAACGATCATGAATGTGGAGAATTTTACCCAGTTTCCATTTATCAGAATATTCAAAAAAAAAATGTGTCTATATACGAAAGAAATCAGAGAAAAACCCGAACGTAACTTTGGAACCATGATGACCGTCAAATCTGTGGTAAGCTTCCCAAACTAAGAGAAGTGTTAGAAGTAGTTTAGAAGACCGAAAAAATACTAATAGCGATACCAAAGGTTTAGAATAAAACATTGTTTATATGTATATCACAAAAGTTTTATGTTTGTTTGAATTTTTTTTACTTGTGTGCGAATTTATTATTCATGAGAAAGAACTTTTGATTATTTTAACATCAAATCTTGGAAATTTGACACAAAATGTGTTCCTATCACATTAAATTTGAATTACAAAATTAAATTTAATCTCATGTTTACGGTTTTCACAGATTTTTGTATTCTAAATAACTAATTAAATCTGAGTGGTAGAGATAAATGTCTCACATTTAAATGTTTTTCAGTCTAGTTTGAAAGTATTTTTGGAATTATTAAAATTTAGAAAACTTTTGCACATTGCACATAACATTTTATATTTATTTTCAAACCACTTTTTTTGTGTAACTTGCCCAATCGTTTGAAAAGGGATCTATTTGTCCAATAGATTCGACTTAAAAAATTTGCTTAGTTTGCATCGCAAGATTTATATCGAATTTTAAGTTTGTTTTTGCGTTGAATTTTAATTTAGTATATTAGATTTAGTGTCCAAATCGAATCAATATCGCATCGAATAAACCGTCGGGTAATGGAATGACAAAAGATTTTGATTTCCACCCATCCGTACGTGAACACCACACTCTTGCGGGACTTAAGCAAGAGACTTTAAATTTTACACAGACAAGTTTTTGATAAAAGGTGAGGTTAAGGAAATTTTGGAAAAAATTACCAACTTGTTTTCGACGAAATTTGACCAATATACCGAAAGAAGACCCAAATTAAATTCAAAAAAAATCTTTCAATATTTCCACGCCTGCCTAAAATCTTAACGTTCAATTTAATTTTTTAAACAAAATGTTTTGAAGGCCGATAAAAAGTTTTCTCCATTTTTTTTCATTTAAAATTAAATAAGACATATAGAAAACATATAACTTTCGCTTCGAAATAAAAGCGATTGATCCGAAATGATTTTTATTTCTTTGAAAAATAATACCTTGTCCAAAAGAAATTGATTTCTAACAAAGAACTAGATTAAAAAGAAAGAAGGTAAAATGAAACTCGACTATTTCTAATAAAACTTTTATTTGACAAAAGACCGTCATTAATTTTTTCAATATCAATTCATTTTTGGGTTGTGCTTAATAGACTAGAAATCAAACTTCAAATGCTGAATTCACAACATTTGCTTTTCAGTAAAGTGTAAAATCAATGGATTAAAAAGAAAAAAAAAGATTTTTTTTCTGTTTTAAATATTTGGTTGAAAAAAAAAACACAAAACTGACTGCTCTAAAACAGAAACGTTTTTGTTTTCGATTCCATTTAGAGACTGGAGAGAAGCAAAATACAGGAAAGATTAGCATAAAATCTGTTTTCGAGATTCCTATAAAATTCATAAAGGGCTGTCGAGCTCTTTTTATGCTTCGTTTTGAATCCTTTCTATGGTTATTTAATTCTTTATAAAAAATTTATTACTGTGGTGTTAGAATATTTTCATACGAATGTTTTTATTAGGTAAATCCAATTTTTGTTTGTAAAATGCAATTAAAATCTTCAATTTTTCAAATATTTAATGTGAAGAATGCAGAGCATTAAAGAGCTTCTTTAGAATTGTGGGGAGAAAAACACGTGTTATGTTACCCCCTGCCAAAGATTTCAGCTCAATCGGTCAAGTGATTTTCTTTGTATAACTTTAGAAAGCGAAGACAGTCAGTAAATTTTTTAGTGGCTCCGAAATGCATTTTTCAATGGCAGCGACATCAGAAACAAAATTGAAAAACGCCCAAAGTGGACAAATAAAATTTTTTTTTCATGGACGTTGTTTAAATGAATTTGGACCCGGCTTCGCCCGGCTAAAAGTGTTAAGTGGTTCTATGTTATAGCTGGACTTCCAACGAGCATCTATGATGAATTTCAGGCCAATCGGCTGGGTAGTTTTCACGGAAAAGAGTAACATACGGGAAAAACTAATCTTCGGACTCACTTTACCCCTTCCTTGTACTCCCCCACTTCTCAGGCTACTTTTTAATAGGTTTATATTAGAGCTGGGCAGCCAGCGGGCATCTATGCCAAATTTCAGACCAATCGACTCTGTAGTTTTCTCGCGAAGAGGTTGCGGATTCATTTTAGCCTCTTCCCTAGCTCCCCCGCCCCTCGTCCTACTTTTCAATATACCTATTTTGGGACCAGGCATACAGCGAACACCCATGCCAAATTTTATGTCAATCAGTTCAGCCGTTTTTACGTTAAAGAGAAACAGACGGACACAAACTCATTTTTATATTTTAGTATGATGATTAATTATATTTTTTTTGTCAATTACAGAAAGCCCATTCGGTAATATTCATAAATTTATTTCCCAGAAAATAATTCAAACTTTAAATTACATTTTGTTTTTACATTTTATTTAAAAAAAATTAAAAAGAGTCAAACATTAAAAGGCATATTAAAGTTTTTAACACACCACAAAAATGTTACAACATTCTAGCACGAAACTATGTACAGCCATGTTCAAAAGTGTTAGGCACCATTTCAAAATCAATTTTTTCCTGTTTACGTGTATATAATATGATAGTGAAACAATGTGATTTTAAGAATATCAGAATTCATTTATCTGACTAATATTAGGTGGACCCACCCGTAGCCCTTATTACAGCAGCGAGTCTTTTCGGCATTGTCGCTACAAGCCTATTTTCGTGTCGTCACTTATAAAATCCCATTCCTCCTGAATAGCCCTTTTCAGGGTATCTTCTGATGTTATTTTTGTGTTTCCGGATATTTTTCTTCAAAATACTCCACAAATGCTTTATCAAAATCTATGATTTCTTTGTAAAAAATGGGAGTGCCTAACACTTTTGAACATGGCTGTATGTCTGATTCGTCACCAAAACAAATTGACAAAAAGACATTGTATTAAACTAGTTCTGAATACTAAAAATAATTAACTTTCACCAGTCCTTGAACAAGCAAACTGCTATTAAACGATAGCATTAAGACTATTAAATACTAAGTAAAATATCCATTTATTTTGAGAAATGCCCATAAATTTATTGCAAAAGCGGTTTTATAGCATCACGGACGACCATTATCATCCCCCTGTCCTTGAGTTTTTTTGCCCTAGAACATGCCAAATGTGGAACACAAAATTTGCATACTGAGACCTTGACCGAAAACGAGAAACATTATCGAAAACGATAAATTCACTGTAACTCAAGCGGATAAGAAGCATCCTACAAGCAAACAAATAAACAAATATATTTACTTTAAAGAATCTTCCTCATTTAATTCTATTTGATGTGAATTGAACATCATTTAAGACAATGGAAATAATCACACTTGTTTAAGGATATCATTTGTGATTCTCTGGAGCATCTAAAACCAAAGCAACTAAAGTAAGAAACCGCATCTAACACACTCACCCACATATATACTGCTAGCGAATGTTTACTTAGGAGCAAACCCTTCAAGGAAGTTTATGTCTCGAAAACTTCTTATTTTCACATAGCTTCCGATCCTAACCTAAGGACAAAGACAATCGGTTTCCTTCTAGGTCGAACGCCTCTCCCTTCAGGAAATTCTTTGGTTTTTGCTCATTCACTTTGATAGAATTAGATACGAGGCATTTAAGGCAAACAAAATGATCGTGGTTGATGTTGAGAGTGGGGAGTAAATATGTGTCGAAGGGTGTTTGTTAACCATTGGAAAATGATTTCATGAAATGTCTTCCCACCACGTTATCCTGGATTATTCTATTCGGATTTACGGTTTTTGTGGTTAAACAGATTTTACTATCGTCTTTTAGTATTTTTTAAAATGTTTTTTTTTTTTCATTTCCAGTTTCCGAGTACGTTAGAAATAGTGGATCAAACGCATCACGAAGACGCACAGTTACCCACAATGGATCTTGGAATGATGTCCATGAATTGCGGCAAATTGTTTCGCTGAAATAGGGTCATCTGAAGACGACCCCAAGTCAAGATGATTCAGACAGATGACCAACAGCAAAAACTGAACGGAAAATATCTTTTTTCTAAAAGAATCAGGAAACATATCGTCTTGACAAAGGCATCTTGTTTATTTCACAGCGGACATTGTGAATTTGGACCCATTTTAATTACAATTAAATGTAATGAAAATTACAAGCTGTCGTCCGCCAAAAAGATTCAAGAGATAAAATTTTATGGGACAGCACATCTTAAGGCTGTGATCGTTAGGCTTCAATTTTATCTAAAATAGGACTCAATCTTATTTTGTGTGGAATTTTTAAGTACTAATCATTAAATATAATCGCTTGATGAAAGAATATCAAAATACTCGATCTATATCACCAATTTAATTACAGTACAAGAGATATAAAAAGAAAAAATCTAAAGACATACATTAAAAGATATGGCAGATTTCCTTAGAAAGCGTCACACAAGTCTACAAGTTTTTTGTAAACCCTTGAGACTTTTGTGCAAATTTCCAATGTTTTTTGAAATTTTCGGGAAAAACTAATTCTAGTTACTAATTTATAACTAATTTATTCAAAAAACTAATTTATTCAACGTCTAATCAATAGCGTTTCGTTTATTTTTTGGATACTACTATAGTAAAACCTGTATAAGCCGGAAATATGTCTAACACACAAACCTGTCTAGCACACAAACCTGTCTAACATGGAAACCTGTCTAAGCCGGAAACCATTTCCATGTTCCGTAAGTCCGTCTTATACAGGTTTCACAGTATTCAAATAACTCTTAAAGAAAAAAAAAGCCTGCAGAAGTTAATTTATCACATTCTAATAAATTATCGCACAGAGTGTCAATTTCTTACACCAAAATTTAACGTCAAACAAACATCAGACAAATTTTACATCAGTCAATGTTCACATCAAACAAACTGAATATCAAACTGTATCAAAAATCAATTTGAAATATTCGGACTTGAGAAAATTTCCAAGATAAATTATAATCGAACCCCGCAAGAAACTTTCAATTCATAATGGAAAAAATGAAAGCAAGGTTTAAAATAATGACTAAGCGTTTTAATAGAAATTCGTTTAATCACAGCATAACTAATTTAAAAAAAAAATATTTCAAAGATGGTAAAGGTTTCTACAGACTTTCGAGGAATACAGGACGAATTTTTTTTAATACATAAATATATTTTAATAAAATTCTGCAAAACTGCAAAAGTAAAATAATTTGCTTTCATATCTTACTCATAAATTACATCTTCGTGATACGTACAGTACAGGCGATCGAAGATGATTTATCGCTATTTCTTAAGGAATACCTCTGCCCAATTCTTCTGAGAGTCTGTGCAAAAGGACTAAGAATTTTTAAATTTGTACATTAGCAATGGATAAATGTGAAAAAAATGTTTGTTGTAAATAAGATATGTTAAAAATTTTGAAATGAATATTATTAAAATGTAAATATAAACTTTTCTTTAGGTATGTTGTAAGTAAATATATATATTTTTTGTAAGAATCTAGCCATATTTATATGTAAATAAATTAAATTAGCGTTACATTTTCAAATTTGAATTAACTGTAATTAAAAGTTAAAAAAAAAATACAGAGGAATTATTTTATAAGCTTCATACTTGACAAAGAAAAATTTAAAGTTAATAAATATATCAAAAATGTTTAATGGAATTTGTTTTATATTTATTTATTTATTTCTGCATACAAATTTTTGTTGAAAATTTTATAAACGTCTCTTTTTGTGAACAATTCGGTTTATAAACTTATTTTGACCCAAAATAAATTGAATGTTATGATGTTTGAACATCATAATTCTTTGTCGAACGAAAGTTATATTGCTTGAAAAGAAGGTAAGAACAAAAATTTCGTTTTTTGAATTCAGTTATCCGACAGGTTTTGTCACAGGCATTAGAAAAAGCACTATAAAAACCTCATTTTAACAGGCAAAACTTTTTTGTTTTAAATTAGGGAACCACGTCTTTAAAAAAAATTTTTTTTTAGTGTGAAACATGCCTCGTATTAGTTTTGGTTCCCAACCTGTTTTTCTCACGTTACCCCTTTTTTAAAGAGTTTTAGTCAGAACAGAGTAGGTGACCCCCTTCTCCGACTGTGGTCAGCAAATTATGTCAAACTTCTTTAAAAAATGCACCGCATTCGAAGATTTTTTAAAATAAAAACGTGCAAAATGAAATTCTGTAGGAGAAATGCATCGCAAGCGAAAATTTTCCAAGAATTTAAGTTTAAATGATCCTATATATATTTCAACACAAATAACCATAATTATCATAAATCCAATGAAAAAATACGAAATATCTCTCTTACGAATCATAAAAACGACCATTACGACCAGTGAATAAAAAATTAATTAATTTTCTTCATCCTCACTTATTATTGTGAAATCATTTCATAAATGGACTGCCCATTTATTTTACTAATAGATTCATCGTAATTGCACAAAAATATGGTGTAAATAATAGATGAACTAATTTTGCATTTTATTTCACTGTCTTTGAATTCTAATCAAGCCATAGAAAGATAACCAAGTTTCCAGCTGTTAAAAGTTTTCTTTTGATGGTTTACGCAAGAAGTCTTTAATTAATTTCGCAATACAGAAATAATTACATGCTGTGAAAGGCAATCAATGAAGGATACTAATCATAAATTCAAAAAAAAAATCATACTAAAAATGATATCGTAATGAATGAACAACTGTGCAATTCCCAACTTATAATTCCACAAAGGATAAATAGTGCTAATTAAAAATGCTTGTAAAATTTCATCAAATATTGAGATTATCGACTGGGTTTGAATTATATATATATATATATATATATATATATATATATTACGACCAGTGAATAAAATATATATATATATATATATATATATATATATATATATATATACAGGGTGCGGATTAATTATCCGTGATATCTTTTCTTCCCTTTTAAAGAAACATATTTTCAAATATATTATTACCAAATATAATTTTTTATTCGGAAACAGATTATTAAAGTTATAAAACGAAACAAAAGATTTTTTTTTATATTTGGGTTGTAAAAATGAGGGCAAGTATACTGCGTAGTGCTATTGTTGAATTTCACAAACAAGGAAGGAAGCCTGCGTGGATTGCTAAGGAGCTGAAAATGGCTGAAATTCAACCGTTAGAGATACTATTAAACGATTTCAAAACCTGGGTACTCTAAAAGACCGTTCAGGCAGAGGCCGTAAACGAACCGTCAGGACGCCTAAGATGAGGGAAATTATTCGACGCCGAATTAAGAGAAATTCTGGTGTTTCGATGCGCAAAATCACTTAGAATTGATGAAAAATCGGTAAGAAACATTGTCCATCGTGATTTACGGCTGACGTCTTACAAGCTTTCCAAGTGTCACCACTTAAATGATGAAATGAAACTCAATCGGTTGAAAAAATCGAAAATTTCTGAGGGCCGTCAGTTTTCTGAGGGCCGTCATCGTAAAATTCTGTTTACGGACGAAAAAATTTTTACAGTGGAACGACATCACAATCACCAGAATGATAGACAATTGCTCCCGAAGGGTACCAAGGATCATAAGAGAGTCACCAGAAGCCATCATCCCGCTTCTGTGATAGTTTGGGCAGGGATAACGGCCAGTAGGAAAACTCCCTTAATTTTTATTGAAAAAGGAGTTAAGATTGACCAAAAAGGTTACCAAGATCTTCTGAGAGATACTGTTGCACCGTGGGCACGACAGCACTTTGGTGAAAATAATAGTTGGACATTCCAACAAGACTGGGCACCATCTCATGGAGCAAAAAAAACCATTGAGCTGTGCCAGCAAATTTTTCCATCAATGTTGACTAAGGAAGAGTGGCCTTCCAATTCCCCAGACTTGAATCCAATGGATTATTCGGTGTGGTCAATTCTTGAGTCAAGGGCCTGCGGTACTCTACACACTTCAATTGATCAGCTAAAGTCCAGTTTAATTCGAGCTTGGGACCAAATTTCCACAGAAGAGCTAGCGGCTATTTTAGATGACTTCCCAAGGCGTTGTAAAGCCTGTACCAAAGCTAAGGGTGGCCATTTTGAAATTTGACCTTTATTTTTATAAAACTTACTAATAAACTTCTTAAATAAAAAAAAATATTTTTTGAGTGTTTGCTACAAAACAAGTAATAGACTAAAGTTTAATCACGGATAATTTGTCCGCACCCTGTATATATATATATATATTATATATAAATTTGTTGATGTATGTCTGTTCCTCTTTCACGTGAAAACCGCTGAACCGATTGACTTCAAATGTTCGCTGTAAGCCTGGATGTTCGCTGTAAGCCTGGCTACAAAATAGGCCTATTGGATACTACCCCGACATATCCCCATTTAAAAGTAGACCGGGTGGTGGGGGAGTAAGGGGAGGGGGTAAAGTGGATCCGAATCTGAATGCTGGAATTTATTGTATTTTTGTTAATTTTTGAAAAAAAAAAAACTATAGAAAAGCACGAACACCCGCCCTACTCTAGGCCACGGTGTGTCAACTTAGAACAAAAAGTAAATTTCATTTTTAGTTCCGATTTCAAACACGGATGCGCTGTTGTTGCATGCGTTTTTCGTTTTTCAAACATGATGGCGCGCGTGTGGCATGTTTTCTCCGACTTGACCATGATTTGAGGTTAGTTTTTTTTTCTTCATTTTGGGGCACATATTAATTCCGGTAATTTTTCAAGTATCCTTAAAACACCGGTATTTTAGGAAGAATCAGAGAACGATTCGTTTGAGTGGGTAGAATTGAAGCAGTTGTACCTTGAAACCTGTTGTGAGCCATCAGTTTCGCCCCTGAGACTTCGCTGTCGGTTTTGCCCAAAGTTGTGACATTCTGTGCGGTTGGGGCGCATCACTGCTTAAGAATTTTCCACAGTGACTTACTGCTGAAAGGTATCTCCATTTATTTGCAATTTTTGAGAAAATTTCATGGTGTATTTCTAGGTCACACAAACTACATTAACGATGTTTCTTGGGAGCCCGAGGGCGAATATTTAGCTTTAGTCAGTGAGGACCACACCTGCATACTTTTGCAGTCAGAGACGTGATTATTTGGGATCTGAGGAAGTCGAGGTAATGATCTCGGGATAGTCTTGCTTTGCTACAATAAATTCTAATTCCTCTTCCAGTCGTTCGAGACACTTGAGCATTCCATGAAGACGGAGGCAAAGTTGCTTCAAAATCAAGCCCCACTTAAGCTTTATGGTGGGCTTTGCTGGCACTATCGCCTTCCCTATATCGTAGCTGCGTTTGATTGTAAACTGCTTTTGGGACGGCTCTGGAGCTCTAGCGCTTGGCTCGACACATTTGGCTTGTCCCTCGTCTTCACTGCCACTGCAGTAATGTGATATTTATTTAAAAATAACAAAACAAAATGTGATATCTATTTAAAGATATATTGAAATTTAAAATAAAAAAACATTTAAAAGATATTGGTTTTGTTTTTTCAAATTTTTATTGGATTTTCTAGCGAGAAAAATGTATCAAGGGCACAAACCAAGTTTAGCACAGGCGAGAACTACCCAATACTCAAACCAAAATAGTTCCGATTTCAGGCACTGAAGCGTCGCAGTCAATAAGCCAGAGTTGGGCGTCTATTATTATATATATTGTCTATGCTCTAGGCTAACTAATTTATAACCAACTGACTTTGGTTTTCCTAAGTTTTGTTCTACTCACGCTTTTAGGCAAATTCTAGTTAATTTAAATTTTAGTCCAAAGTGTAATTTTCCTACAATTTTATTGGAATTTCTATACAAGCATTATTATTGTGGGTAGCCATTCCGAAAATTTCGAAAGAATCTTTAAGTATTCTAGCAAATATTTTTTTAGTATTCCCAGTTTTTATTTACCGACCATCAAAAATCAATTATCTACTCAATTTCTCTAAGTAACTTAAAGTTAAGTATACAAGGGAAAACATTCTGATGGTCGAATTGTTATAGTTCCCAGAAAAAGTTCTTTTTCTCAGAGAGTTCATGGAACTTTTATCTATTTTAGCCTCCCCCCGACATAAAAAAAACCCCAATAGAATCCAAAAAAACTCACAATAAAAAATAACTTATTGACAAATAAAATATTTTGAATAAAAGAAGTCGTATAAGAAGAATATTAAGTAGAAGAGTAGATAAATACTATCAAAAAGTCATTTGAAGTATTCCTTAGTCCTCCACTAAATGGGTTAAATCCCTTTCTAATACAAATACAGACAGACAATCCATACAATGAGCCCACATATCAATAAGAACTGTACGGATATTTCCACAAGGATGTAAAAAATGTGTGTCTGGATGTATATTTTGTACTAAAAGTTTGTACAAATAATCATTTTGCTCGCAGAACGTCTTGAGTGGTTACACATGATGTGCATAAAGTGAAGTAGAAAAAACAGCAAAATACTATTTGATAGGAAAGATGGAAAAAATACCTCTAACAACAACAGAAAAAAATCACTTTCATATAGAGAAGAGTTGAATCGAACATGGGCAGCAACCAGAGGAAAATCAATTTCCGCACTGCTGGCTGAATTTTCCTCTTCATTTTTATTTATCAGTTTTTTTTTTTTTGGCGCATATGTTTGAATAGCTAAATCGAATTTTTTCGGAGATGATATGATGATATCGATGCCTTCGTGAATATATTTTTTATTGTAACGGTATCATTAACGTTTTATGCATATATGAAATGTTAAACTTTTATAATATTTTATAGGCAAACAAGAATTTTTCAATTAATTTATATCCTCTCGAAACAATAAATATTTAAATTGAAATATGAAATTCGGGATATGTTTTCATACATTAAATTTTTTAAATTTATAGACAATTGCAAAATATGTAGTCAAGTATACCTTAAAAATTTCTTTTTTTGTTTTCACGTAGGAATACATGAATTTGTTGAAATGAAATATTTTATTTTAATTAGAAGTAAAATATCTTTTTGTTTTAACTAATTCACATTTTCCCTTCGTTTTCTTTTTGGAATAATTTTAAAAACCATTGCCTTGGAATTTAATGATAAATTCTGTTCCAGGAAGTGCTACAACCGAATTAAGATCGATTCACTGAGTCAGAGATTTTTCAGCAAAAAAAAATATTACAATATGTATACGAGATATTATACTGAATAAGAAGTATCAAATGACAGTTGAAGCCGAGCATATTATTAAGCAAACACAAACGATTTCCAGGAAACTTACAAATAAATATATTTGAAATTGAATATGATATCTACTAGAAATGTATTTTTAGTTATGAATATCCTAAAAGATTTCTAGCATAAAATACTTTTTTTCTACTGAAAATTATGAAAAAAGGTTACCTTCTCGAGCACAAGAGCGTAGCATAGATGAGAGATGGAGGGGAAAGGGGACACAAAACTTCACAAAACTTTTGTAAAGAAATACAAAATCGTTTTAAGACGATGTCCATAAAGTCATTTTGATAATCCCATCTGAGAACTCTAGGGCTTTATCCCCTGAACTACTCTGCCATCACATATTGAAACCATGTTCAACTTGTTTTGCAGGTTAACATCAAAATTTTGGGTTTTTTTGTAACTTAAACTCTAAAAGTTTTCACCTTAAATAACTTAATTTTCACCTTACGTAAAATCGCTTTGTGGAAGCCTTGCAAACCATTGCAGCATTGCTTTTCGAAAATTCTTACTTCAGCAAAAAGATTTCTGCATAACAAATATGTATGCTGCACCATCTAACTCCTAACAACTATTTATAAAGCCGTAGACTTGTTTTCGTCTACACAAAAAAGTTCAACGAGAAATGAATTAATTAATACCTAGTCGTATAATTATGAAGTTATGCAGTAAATATTAAATAACATGAAAAAATATTTTCGTTCGCAGAAAATCTTTAACACCCGTGGGAATATTTCCTTCTCAAAGACGTTTCAATTTCAATAATGCAAAATATAATAAGTAAAGTAATTCGTGTTAAGGTTTTTGGAATTTATTATAATTAAAACAATAATTTTTGCTTTTACAATTTGAGGTTTCAGTTTATGTTTAAACTTTAGTTTATATTTAATCAAAGAGAAACGTACCTTTTTCGTTTTCAACTTGCAATGGTCCCACGGTACCGAAAAATCGTTTATCCAATATTTGAAGGAGTTGAAGAGCAGTCGAGTGGACTTCGATGCGTGGGCAGCCAGTCATTAGTAGAGTCACATTAATCACAGACGTGTAATGATCACAAGGATATTCTCTGCAAATTAATGAATAAATTTTTTTTTTTATTAAATTGGCACTAAATAAAAATTAATAAAAAGTTCGGGTTGAAAAAATTTGGGAAAACGAAAAACGTGCAATATGTCACACTTTTGCTTTGCCTTTTCGGACCACCTACTTACTTATCCCTCAGCAATAACTCCCTGTCTTAAATTTTCACAATTAGGATCTGTACATAAAATACGTCACGCCAATTTTGGGCCTTTCGAACCCGGAAGGGGGGCTTCGTAATGCTTTTCACTATTTTTTGTATTGAGTTCAATACCAACATCACATTACCGGACACCCCCTCCCCTGCACTAAAAAGGTGATGTATTTTATGGACATCCCCTTATTTGTATAGAGTATAGTCTATGTTGGAGAACCTTTTTGATCACGTGCGATTGCAAGTTATACAGATTTCACTGTACCACAATTTTCGGATGTTAAAGGAAAATAACAGAGATTTTCCTCATTTGAAGAAAAATATCTTTAGAATATTAATTAAACTCAACGTTGTAAAAGATTTTCAACATTGTAGGAAAAAATCATTTTCAACTTTAATAATACAATTTGTAAGCATCTCAAATTTTCATTCTTAGAAAATGCACGTATGTTTCTGATGAGGTCAGATTTTATCAAGTTACAAATGCCGTTTCACGTTTTTCTAAACAGAATTTACTATGAATTTGGCTTTAAGCATAAAATCTTATATTATTACGCAGATGAACATGAATTTTATTAAAAAGGTATGAAAGGTCTTCATATAAAATAGCAAAAAATATTTCATGAAATAATTCTTGGTAAAAAAAAAGTTCCATTTCTATTGAAAAAAAATTCTTGAAACCCAATTTAAAACTTTTTACTAAAAATTAAATGAATTTATGTAACGAACTGAAATTTTTACTAAAAAGTCTCTTCAACATTTTATGGACAATTAACGAAATCAAAAAAAATTCCCTCTCAGCTCAACTTGTCGCTATATCAAACAAGAAATTAGATGTAATTGGAGATTCAGGGCAATGCTGACATAAACTAATGACGGGAATTCATAAAAATTGCAAAACTAAAGTACGTGACGGAAATAGTACTAACATAGTGAATAATTCACTGAAAATGTGAGACAAGAAAACGAAATTTCCACAATGGCCGCTGAAAACAATGTAATTTGCATGCAGTGAAAAATTTCTTTCTCTCAGTTTTCAACTGGTTTAGCATATTTCCTTCAAACTCGGTCGAATTTGCCATCAATTTATTATTAAGGAGGCGAAAAATTGGCATGAGATTTTTAAATTGTCGGTGATTTGGAGATATTTTATGTTCCTGTTTAACTAAGTGGCAATTTAGACTAAATTTAAACCAGAAACTCGGACACAACATAAACAAAACCATTAAGGAGTCATATGACTGTCATTAATTTAAAAATATAGCAAAATTTTTCACGTCTATGATATGCTTTGCCAGTGGCGGTAGAGATTTTTGAAGAAAACGAAATTTTACAATCCTTTGTAATCACAACCGTTAGTCTGAATTGTGCTTAAGGACATCAAGTGGAGTGTGGGCAACAAAAAAAAAACACAGAAATTGACTACTGGTTTTAGGAGTAAGAGAGAGAGGACTTAGGCCCCGTCTACATCTGAGCGATTATTCCGCGAATTTTATTTTGTGACACTAAATTCAAGTCTCACAACCGTTTACAAAGTTCCAGAAGTTTATTCCTAAAACACGTCTTGAGAATAAATCACCACAACAAAATTCACACGCGTATTCGGCAATGGCTATCATTTGACATACAAAAAATCCAAGATAACAAAGTGCCCGGTATTTGAAAAAGAAACAAAAACCTTACACATGACCATGTGACAACAAAAAGTCCTAATTTTTAAAACTAAACAATAAAAATCTTGTTTATTGTGGAACATTTCTCTCAATTTGAACAATTTATATATTTTCCTGCCACCTTTGGCTTTTTATTTTTTTGTACTTAATAACAACAAATATTAATACTTGAAATAATTTTTATACCATGAAAGAACTCTGCAGCAATTCCCAAGCGAATTACAGTCGTGATTTTTCTTTCAAATAAATGGTTCAAATGCACGCAAAGGTATTTTTTCCATTTTGTTTTGCTCAAAATATCCAAGTAAATTACAGTCCATATTTTCTGCTATCATTCTGCTTATAAATATTTACTACAAATGAACTTAAGTGTGTAATCTGCTTGGATATATTTATTTCAATCTATATTCTACTAAAAGTTGGGAAAATTTCATAACTTTTTTAATTGTATGAATTGTATGGAAATTTATCAAAACTGTATGCCGACAAAAGAAATTATTCGAAACTACAACAGACACGGGATTATATGAACTCATTAAAGGATGCTGAGTTCATAGAAGTGAGGTTTTCATTTAAACGGGGTTTAAAAATACAATGGCGGGACCGCCTAAGGTGGTTGATGATGATGGTTACCGGTTGATTTTTTACACCTCACCAGAACATTAATGCAGAACAGGTGATGTTCATATAACTGCGAGTCTACTGTATTTGATTTGCTCAGCGTTAAAAACCTTTACGACGGGAGTGGTAATTCATAAAGCACTGTTGAAAAACTTTCGCATTTCAAAAATGAACAAAAATCTAAACATGTAAAAGGTTTAATTTTCATTTCCATGATCAACGGAAAAGAAAATAAGTAGAAGTGAACCTAATTCGGGACAACAATCGAGAAAATGATTAAAATTTGTTTTTCTTCAAAATCACAAACAGCGGAAATATTCCGAAGACCTAAAAATTTTCTCGATAATTAATTTTCAAATTACGATTTCTTTCAATTACATCCCCCGGATTTCGGAAAAAAAATTCTTTTAAATAAACCCAAGATTTTATTGTACATATTTGAATATCAACGTTGTTAAGAGCATGAAGCTAACAAGTCATAAATGTTAAATCTAATTTAGCTATCCCGCGTATGATAGGCAAATATTCAGGTATGTATATTTGAAGAGGTATGTTAGCCCTTAGGCTGGGTGGTACATGCTCTTTGAACGTGTTTGATTAAAAAAATACACTCTAGTCATATGAGATGCTAAAGGTTGAATGAATTAAAATAGTAGACGAGAAATCTATTTAAGCATCCGCTGAATTGGATCTAAAAGAAAATTTTGTTCAAATCTAGACTAAGGATTAGAACAAAAATAAAAAAATAAGATCAAAAGGGATTTACCGCACTATATAAAAAAGGGATTCCATTTTTATGGGGAAAAGAATGGAAAAACTTCAGTGGAGGGATTATTTTATAAAACAATACGTCATACATCACACAGAAAAGGCCCGCGACATTAAATTCCATACAAGAATCGTGAAAAGCGTGGCGAGGAATACAAGGTTAGCAGTAAAAGCTCACAGCTCACATATTTACCTTTCTTATATATATGCTATGCCAACTTTCATCTTCAATTATGCCTCGAGTTTTTCAATACGTTTGTATAAAAAAATCCAACATTACACCCAATTATATTCATCTTATGAAGTTTGAATTTGTAAGAAGAGTATCACCGTTAGGTGGCTGTGTTTTAATAATGACCATACTTTTTTTCTGTTCAATAATTTTGAAAAAAAATATCTGCATCAATTTGATTTCAGCCCATTAAGCCTTTAACGACGGGTAAAATTATAAATAACTACAACATCAAACACAAAAAACAGGAAAAAGTCAATTTTAACAAAATTGTTATTTCTGTTTATATATAAGTAAAATTATTTAAAACATTGGAGGTAATTTGAAACAGAATAGCTTGTAAAGAAAGACCGAAAGTAAGGAAAATATAATTTATTTTGGTCGTCTATTGGCGGCCGTTTATAATAATTAATTAAAAAACATAATAAAAGCTATAATTGCATATCTGGCAATCATTGGAGACCCGTATGGTGATATTCGTATCAAAATTGGAACAGTTGTACCAAAATTACACTTTGAAGTCAAATTTTCCAATAAGATTTTTTAAAATTTATTCCAATTGGATTTTGATGTATGGGAGTTTTATGTAGAATTATATCCTAAATAACTTTTGTTCTTGCACATTTTTGATAAGATGCACCGTTTTTGAGGTATTCGCAAAAAACGTTTTCGTTCGTATGGGGGGTACCCCCCCCCCCTAATGGTCCATTTTTGCCCATTAACGAACTTAGCCTCGCACGAAAAACGGATCCACGCAAAATTTCAAGTCTCTAGCTCAATCCGTGCGCCCGCAATCCGCGCCACAGACAGACGGACAGACAGACGGACAGACGGACAGACAGACGGACGGACATGCAAAATTCAATTTTTTTTATCATTCTAAACACACTGGTGTAATTCATTTTTGTGTGTGATGACGGGATCTTGGCGTTACAAACGGTAAGGCAAAGTTAATATACCCTTTGGTTTCACCATACGGGTATAAACATGAATCGTCTATTGGCGACGATCGTATTGCAAGGTAGACTTGCTAAATGTCTTATTAACGACCGTCATATTTAAAGGTTAATGTCATGCTCTTCAAACAAATAAGGCTACAGAGAAAAAATTACAGGCACTTAAATTGTTCACTCACCTGGCACTGAATATCGCTGCCAATGATAAAAAACAGGCATCAGCCTCCCTTGGAATTGCCGTATAACATCTATCGATGACCCATTCAAGTAATTGCCCAATATCTGGATTTGATTCGAGCAGTAAAACAACAGTATCCCGGGCTAACTGATAAATCTATAAATTGAAAAAAATAAAAAATAATAAAATGCGAAAATTACAAGAAAAATAACAAAATTCTAAGACGTTGTGAGAAATTTACGCGAGCAATCTATGAAATTTTTATTAGGACGCAATAAAAATTTTACGTTACATCCGCTGATATTAAATTCATGTTTATATCTACTTACAAAGACGTACTTTTATCAACGTGTTAATTAAAAGCAACATTTGGTGTCTATTTCAAAAATGGCCCAAAAATGGCCCATTAAATGCACTCGGAAAGAAATAAAAATATTTAAAAAAAAAATCGCCAATAATGATTTTTGGTTGTTGGTGAAAGAAAAATCGCAGTTCTTCATGGAATTTATGTGATGAAAAATACTAATATGTGGCGTGGCTAAAGTCACGTTCAACGCTAATACAATAAAGTTTTTCAATAAAACGAAATCGAAAAGTAATTACTGTAGAAACAACGTCACAATCCTAGGAGTATAATGAAACAAAAACCTTACCAGATTCTTCAAAAGTAATACGTTGGACTTTGTTCGTTTTTTTTTATTATTTTTTTTATATGATGAAAGCACATCAATGAAATAAATTCTTTCGGATAAAATGCACATCTTACAAAAAAAAAGCGATTCGTGGCAACAGGACTTTTCTTACTGTTCATAAAACATTTTAAGCCACACTTATCGATGTGAATGTGTTAAACATCCACGGAAAATAAAAATAAAAGAAATATATTGAAGAAGGGAAACTTTTTGATGACGCATGTAAAAATTTCTGTTGTAAACATGTTTTATTCCCACTCGTGTCTTAAGGTGGCAATAACATTTCAAATAAAATGGTTCAATGAATTCTGCATATGTCGTCATTTCCCCTTCGATTGTTTGTGGTTTCTTACTTGACAAAAGGATGTAAGTTTGTACTTTTTCTTTTAAACTACTTCAGTTTGAATTCCAGATAACGTCATATTTATCTCACCTTTTCTTCCTTTGCTGTTAAAAGCATATCCAACCACTTGTAAATAAGTCCTTCTTCAGAGAGATAATGCGGATCAAAGCATGGACCACAGCACAATAAAGCAGACATCGCCTAATTAAGGAAACAAACAACAAAAGGTTAGTAATTTACTTTGAAAAAAAAAAACACAAATTTTAAATTTTATGTTTCTGATTTTTGGACAATAAAGATTACAACAAAATACGGGACTGTCCATAAAACACACTTTTTCGCGATATTTTGTATTAATTATAGTACTCCCGCTCCCTTCTCTACCTAAAAGTATGACGTATGTTTTGGACAAGCCCTAAACGGTTTGAAGTTGAATTTTTCTTCTTTTCCTCTGCTCGATTCTCTCACCTGAAGCGCACTAAATTGAAGTTTTTCCTCGTCCACATTAGTCCCAATTTGGGATGAAATTCCCAATGGTTTTGCATACGAACCCGACCACGTCGCAAATAAATTAAACAAATTCCGCTTCAAATCACGATTTAGCAGCGTTACACATGATTCCACTGCAAAAAGATTAAAAGACAAATTAGAACACATTCAGAAATCTCAAACGCATGATTTACGTGAGAAATTTTTAATCATTTTGCGAATAAAATCACAGAAATGTGTTTTCACGTCCCGAATGCTAGCATTATCCTTGTCTGTTTCTGCCTCGAGATACAATCTGGCTCCCTCCATATATTCTACGAATGTTGGATGCAGCGACATGGTATCTCGTTCCAATACACATGTACTGAAATAATTAAAAATCCTAGTTTAAAAAAATCTTTATTTTCTTGTATTTTAAAAATTCTTACCTAACACCGAAAGTTCCATTCTCAGCAATTTTCTCCAGAACCCGAACTAATTGCAATCGCAATGCATCCCGCCGTTTACGACGTCTCATATTCTCCTGTTTCCGATCAACGGCTTCTCGTATGTAAAGAACCAATTCATCCATCAGATCTCTGAATAATAAATAAAAATTTTCAAATAACATTTCACATCTTCAAATCGCACTGCAAACAAGTTATCCAACTAACTTTAGAGCATCGTGATTTATCAATCCAAGGGCATTTACGGCTGCGTCACGTACATCAGCGACTTCGCAACGCAACAGTGGAACAACTAATTTGTAGAGTGCGACAGGTGAAGGTGATCCAACCGCTGATTTATCACTACGATCAGCATTTAGTGAATCTGGTGATGAACTGTAATTGATTTTTAAATATTATGAAAGAAAAATTACTGTTATTATCACAATAATTGTGTATCAATATGTATATCTAAAAAAAATTGTGTCTAATATCCGTCTAACAGATGCAAATTCTATAAAAAAAAATATTAATATTTTCTTTAACACTTTCACTAGATTTGTTTGAAGAATCTGTGTAAATGTTTATAATTAAGATAAACATTTACACAGAGGAGTGGGCACAGAACTGTCAGATTTTGAGCGTTCAAGAACTTAACCTTGCCTTTTACGAGAAACTTATCTGTGCAAAATTTCAAATCGCTAACTCAAATTTTTCGAGAGTTATCGTGTTAACGGACAGACGGACAAACGGACGGTCAGGCGGAAATCAAAAACACTTTCAGTCCAGGGCACCAATTATGTATTCCGACGCGTCTCTGTCTTTCGACTTCGACGCAGCTTTTAACTCTTGACTTCGCCATATCAGCAGCTTCAAATTTCCTAGAATGACAGTCAGAATCACGTTTCGATTTATAGTGACGATTCCGCGAAATTTCAAGCTGCAGATATGGCGAAGTCAAGAGTTAAAAGCTGCGTCGAAGTCGAAAGACAGAGACGCGTCGGACTACATGATTGGTCCCCAGCTTTTTTATCCGACGATTGGTTTGATGCATCACAAACGGTATAAAAGTACACCGTAAAGTCAATTTTCCCAAACATCAAAAAACAGTATCTAAAAAACCTCAATTCTTCTTTTGAAACATTAAAAAAAATTGTATTTCTAACAAAAATTTTAAGAAAAGGATCTTTTTCTCCACTATTTCAAACGCCAGTGAAAATATTAAAGATATAAATTTATATCAGCAAACCAATTTTTACAATCCAAAGCCATAATATTTAAAACTAATTATCTAAGAATCATCTATTGTTTATATTACGTAAAACACATCTAAATATTTAGCATATCTTGTATATAGAATTGAGTTTTTCAATTAAAATTTACACAAAAAACAGAGTTTTTCATCAAATTCACTAATTTTAAGAAATTTTAAATGTTTTATTTTAGTTTTTTTTTATCTCATTTGTTTTTAAATATAAAGATAAAAAAATTAGAATTTTATTTATAACTATTTTTAATATATTTTTACCCAAGTCTCTTCTGTCTAGCTTCTTTACGGCCATAAGAAAGCGGCAGTGTGAACCTGGTTACAATCCCTTCTGGCCCAAATACGTTCGATGGAATGTTATCCAAGGAATCGGACAATGAACGAGAATCCGATTGATCATGCAGACTTTATTTTCATTTCATTTGATTAATTGAAACGTTGGTTTTTTTTAAATGTTTTTGTTTTCATTCAATTTGATTTTTATTTTTTGTGCCATTTGATTTTGTCATAAATTTCATTTTTTGTTTAAATTGTTTTTTTTTAATTGAGATTCGAAGCATTCGAAAAAGGATAAAATAAATTTTTGTTAGAAGCAAAAAACCAAAATATAAAATAATAATAAAAATGAAAATCAAATTTAATTAAATTTTGTATTTGTTCAAATAATGTAAAACGATTGATATAGTATTAGTTTTGATAAGCGAATGCAAATTTGTGCAACTCTGGTTAAAATTTCAACGAACGTTTATGACACGATTACGAATTAAAAGGATGACTTGCGATCAATTGTTGTGATGGTGAATGTGTGAAATGCAATTTTGTGAGTTTTAAACAATATCTTAATTGGTTTTTTTTAATCTTCTGTGCTATCTAACGGCACGATTTATAACGGCTCGACACTCTTGCTAAATGCGGGCAAATTACAATCACGGTGCTGAATTTTATAACTGGATAAATGGGAAACAAATGGAATTCAATCCATCCTGGTAGCCGTGACTGTATTTCGGCTGCATTCGTCGAGATTGTGGAGCTGGTATTGAGTTTTAGACACAAAAAGGTTTAAAATGATATATTATAGGATACTCCCCCTCTTGTGTCACTCTTTATTTCATTAGCACCGGAAACTTAGCTTCCATCTGCACAGAACTAAAATTACTTGAGTTTTTCCCATACTTTGGTTCCAATAAAGCCTCATTTACACTACTGGGTACTGACTGGAAAGCAGCACATCAGTACGCGATTTGTATGATTGCATTGGTGGATTATATGTGTGGCTTGACTTTTTGTCAAGTTGAATGTCGGGCCTCTCCACTTACATTTTTTTATTCCATGAAATTTTTTATCCCATTGATTGACCAATCAGAGCTCAAATTGATGACGAAAAAAATCCCTTCTTTCTGGATTTTTTTCACGCCATAAAAGATTTCAATGCTGGAATTTCATGGAATTTTTCTTACATTGCCTAATTCAAGATGGCGGAAAAAACAACACGATTGTAAACACTTTGGAAGACGATTTAAATAATATTTACGACTTTTTCTTTTCGCACAGAGAGAATTATCCGAGGTTATGTTTTTATACTAAATGTCATATTTCTGTCTGGAAAGTGTTGGGGAAATTTCATCTACAATACTTACCAGACAGTAGCCATTAATGTAAACAAGGCTTTAGGCTAAAAACAGAAGTGGTATTCCGTAACTTGTTTCAAGTGTTTGTTTTGAGTTAGAAGAAAAAGCAGTATTCGCGGTCTCTGTTTCGCCCTGTCATTTATCTTGATCGGAACAAAGACAGCGAATATTACTTTTTCTTCTAACTCGAAACAAACGCTTGAAACAAGTTACGGAATACCCCTCCAGGTTCTGAGTATCTTCGACTTTTATATAGTATTCTTCTATAAATTCTTCTAAAAACAACACGTTATATAACACTAGATCAAAATGTCGCTATTGAATACATATTTGTGTGACCAGTGATTCGGGTAAACAGTTTTATATAAACAATTTGATAATCAATATATTTTGACTACCCATTATTACTCAAAATTTAAAGCTCTGTAAATTTTACGTACGAACCTAGGCTTAACAACTCGTAAAAACACCCAACTTGTATTAAAAAAAAAGCCAAAATTTGGACGAATTTCATCTCTTGGGATTTGAAAACCCTACGATTAAAGTAACAACGTCTTAAATAGACAATTTAGGTTTTCATCATATTTTGTAACTTCCATTTTTGCTATTCAATCTTTAAAGCAATAAATGCACATCGAAAAAAACAAAACAAAATACGAAATTTTTTGTGATTGTTAATATCGAAACCTATGAATACAACTTAATAAAGTTTCATATACACCCCTATCGATAGAGAATTAACACGACTCTACTGACATTTTCCTGACCCTAGAAATGTATCTTCTTTAGTGGCAAATACGTGCCACAGACCAAACATAATAATAGGAAAATTCCCATAAAATTAAAAATTAAAAAATTCTTACTAGATTTTTTTAATATAAATTAAATAAAAAATAGAAATGATTAACTAATTCATCAGAAGATTTGCTTTTATATTTTAATTTGAAATAAAACACTGAAGAAGATTAGTGGGTGAGTAGAAAAATAATGACGAACATACTCTAAAGAAATTTTATGATGTGGAGAAATTAAAATTAGACAAATCAAATATAAAAATATAGTAGATTATCAATCAAAGAAAATTTTTTTTAGACATTTCTGTTAGTAAATTCCTAAGATATTTTAAACATATAACGAGATAGTATAGATCTGTGTTTAAATTAAATTTAGGCATAGAAAACATTTACCTAATAAAAATTTCTTTATATGTATATCTATATATTGAACAACCATAACCAAAATATACTTAAATAATAACATTGTACGAATATTAGTTAGGAATTTTCCCTCAAATGGCTAATGAGTTATGAATGATAAAATGATTCAAATTGATTGTATTGAAGTTATTATTATCGATGAAAATATGTCACAAATGTGATTTTTTGTAATTTTAATGCACATTTTTTATTAACAGAAAACTAATTTTTCGGTCAAATAACTTCAATGCCTTCAATAAGAGAATTTAACATTTCAACGAATTATAAAAATCTTAGTATAGGGATGTTAATGAAGTTAGTGAAATGAAATATAATCTTACCTTAAACTTAGGTCTGGTGATGCACAACGCACTGCAACACTTGGTATTTGTGGGACTAACCTCATTGCCAGTGCTACCTGATTTCGCCAGAGCTTCAAATACAAATCACGTTGGCTCTCGGTTGGTGTTTTCTTCGTTGGTGCTGAACTACGCAATAGGGAGGCTCGATTATCACTCACGGGGCTGTAAAAAATTAGAAGGATTTCTAAATTCAGCAATTAATATAAACAGCGATAAGGGATTGCCCATAAAATACGTTCACAAAAAAATTGGGAAAAGCGCAAAGAGCGGGAAGAGGTTGCGATTTTGAGGAAACGGGGCTAGCAAAAGTCTGACAGCGTTCTGAAATACTATACAAAAAAATTAGGAAAAGAAGTTAGAAGTGAGAACGGAACGGGGGTTAGGGAGGAGAATTTTAAAAAGATTAGGATGACGTATTTTATGAACAGGTTCTAAGAAAAAAAACCGTTTGTGCGGACGCAGAGAAGAAATAAGTCATGAAATCTTATTTTATTCCCGCCTAAGAATGTAATATGGAAAGAAAAATGCGAAATAAAAATACAATAAACTTGAGAAAGCCTTAAACGTATAAGACAAACGGCCAAATCGCAATAGAAAAAAAATTTTTTTTAATGGAAATCTCCAAATGTCAACAAAACAACTTACGTTGGATCAATAACATTAAATAGTGTTGTAACCCTCAAATAACAAATGGGCCACGCTTGAGCAGCCACTTGTGGACACTGTTGTAGAACTCGATGCCTTTCAACAAAACCAAATAAGCAAATCGACCAAGGATCACATTGCGGTTGATTACTACTCGATTGTGACAAATTCAGCGTTGATGTTGAAGTCGAAGATTTTGAAGTTTCTAAAAATTATATAAAAAAAATCAATTAACGAAACATTCCGCTTTTTTTTTATTTTTCTCTTTACCATCGACATGTCCAGATACCCAAATTCCACTACTGCGATCAGCGATCCACTGCAGATCAATTGTCGTTGCATTCAAAATAGCAGTTTTTTCAGCTTGCGGTAAAATTGGTAAACATTTGTCCAACACCTAAAAATATTTTCAAGATTTTTTTAGAAATCTTCAAAAAAGTTTTTGATATATGTATTTAATGAAATTTTACCTGCGGACAGCATTTATCAATAACATCAATCAACGGTGGTTCGGTTTCGGGAATTCCTAGCGCCTTCATCAACGTCTTCACCTCCTTAAGAATATGCGCGGCCAACTTCCTCAAAAACGGACGGCCATTGCAGAGCAGAACCAAAGCGAATCCTTGCACATAATGAAACGTAGTAACCAACGGAATTTCATTTTTCTTGGACAAGTCTGCAGTGTTAACAACCGTCACCTGAGTTATACTCGATACTCCACTCGAGTTGATGCTTGAATTGCCACTGGAATTAGAATTCGACGAGGTGACATTGAGTGGATTTGATTGATGAGAGACAGCGGTGTCTTTGACATTCGTTTGACTCGATACGACAGTTGGTGTCTTTATATTGTTAGTAATACTGTTTAAATTGCTCCCCACCGAACATCGCCAGATGTTGAGAAACACAAGCAGCACACGAGTGCAGTTCTCCAGCAATTGTGGGAATGTGTCGATCACATCGCGAACGATAAACTGAGTATAGCCATGGACAACATCCTGTCTCCAGTCGGGAAAGTCCAACACTAGCGTCTGAAGAGATTGATGGGTCAGCATGCGCAACTCTTCATCCATGTGGACGGTTAATCGAGACAGCATGTCCACCAATTCCTGGCCAGTCATTGTATCCGGAATTAGTCGTGGCACAGCAGCCACACACGTTCGAAACAAATCGATTCGAGGTTTCCTTTCGCCGGTCAGCATTTCGTCAGGTTCTTTGTTCTGATTCTGAGTGTTGGTCATCATTAAGGGACGACCGTAATGAACGTCAAGTGCTCGCAAAATCTCAACAAACACACGTCGTACATGTGGAAAGTAATTGGACATTCCAATACTTCTCGCCGTGTCATCGGTTAGCATTTTGTTCAAGTAAGTCTTCTTCACTCGTAGAGTATTTCCAGACGGCAAAACTCCAACAGTTCTTGGCATCGGAGGTTCTCCATCCTTTTGCTGCAGGGAGTCAGCGACGACTAGAAAAGCTCGCAGGCCAATGCTCATTCGTTCTGGAGTCATAATAATCTTAATTGATCGCCCAACCCACAGCAGCTCGAATACGATTTCCCTCATTGCAAAATCCAGGCGTTCCTGTGCAATAAACTGAATGATCTTGACGAAAATATTCAGTGGAGTGTCTCTGGGCACAACAGCCTTTGATCCCCGCGGAAATAGGGAATTCACGATGCTCTGCAGTCGCGAATGCGTAGCTGAATTGGACTCACACTTAATTCGAATCATGTAGACCCAAAGCAATCGATAGAGAGATTCCAGGGCAACACGACTCATTTTGGAATCGCGATTTTTAAGATTGCTTAAACACATGGCCAGAAAGTAATGCCAATTGCTAAGAAAGAAATTCTTCTGTGATACGCATAGCAAGCACGTGACCAGCGGGAATATCGCCAGCTTGTGTTTGGATTTCGTGCAAGCGTCTAGCGTTTGTGCGTACAGTAGGTCGACGAAATTCTTTACACAAGGGACATTGACTTCGTTCTTTACAGCCGCCGCAACAGGAACCAAAATCTCGACAAAAAGTCCTGCCAGGGCGTGTTTCACGTCCTTGTCTTTGACCTCGAGAAAATACTGTGCGCATTCATGCATGAATTGGAACGATGCCTCGAACTCTTCAATCGGAACCATCTTGACGCGAAAGAACTTCATTCCCATTAGTAAACTTATGATGCTTTGCGTTGTGTTTGGACTTGGCTCCTTTGCCCGCAATTCCTTTAATTCGCTCATGAATCTTTTGCGAACTGACGAAAATCGACTCTGGGCCAAAACCCCAACAACTTCTGCATATAGATCTGCTATCATGTGAATGTTGTGGGCATTCGGGTTATTCTGCAATCCTTCTCTGTATTTAAAATGTTTAAATGCCAAATTTTCAATGTTTTTTATGATGTCCTCATGTCCCGGATGAAATGGCAATTGCTTCAGGACTTCAATCAAAGCCAAACAGAAAATAAATTCAACAGCAGCTTCGCGTCGTTGCAATTGAAAGTCAAGATCGACATTCACTTTATTGGCGATTTTCTCTACTCTCTTCATATCGTTCTTAATTTCAGCATCAGAGAGCTGTCGTCTGTGCCAGGCAAGCAACGTGTGCAACAGCGACGGCAGACAATGCTCCGCTACAGATCCCAACGCCGACAACAATTGGTCAAATTGTCCATCCTCGCCACGCTGCAGGAGTTTCGCTAGACTTTTATCAGCACTTTCCATCATCACCGCTTCGATTTTCTTCTCCGCCTGTTGTGTAAAATCACTGAACAGATTTCGCATCACAATCTCCCCCGGGCGGAGAGCATTATCGCCTCCAGCTTGCATATCGCCGGTGACTAAGGTCGCTGTGCCAATTATCGAAGACCTAGATGGCACACCCCAAGGCAATAGTGCTTGCCTGCTGCTCGTTGGTATGGGTTTTACCGCATCTAAATCTGAAAACCAAATCAATATCAGTTAAATGGACAGCTGAACGAATAATCCAAGTTCATTACCGATTGCTATTGATGCATTTGACCCATCACCGTAACTGCCCCCATTACCTGGCCCAGATTTCGGTGATGTCGATGATAACGTCTGTCCCCTCAAGCCACGTTCGCCGACCTTCGGTGTGCTTGTGTATTCACCTGAGCTACCAGATAGCCTTGGTGATCCTTGGATTGTTTCACTGCTCGATCGAAAACTTTGCCCATCCGGCGCCAAGGTTGATTGATTGGTTGATTGTGTCGAAAGCCCTCCAGCGTTCTCATTTGATGGATATCCGTCTGTGAAAATTGAATTTCAATTTATTTCTAAAATACTAACTCTGGAATACAGGAACTCTTGAAATTTAATGAAATTTAAACGAAATATGAAAAAAAAAATCAATTTCCAGTGGCAGAAAATAAAATACTACTTAAAGTCCAATAGGAATAACACGTGACTAAGTATGTCTACATGTGCGAATATCAACGCAAAATTGTTGTGAATTCCATAAATAAATCTTAGCTTTTTTTTCGAAAGTGTGTACTTAAAAAATACACGTTTATCAATCGGAAAGTGGCGATTTTATCATTTCACGATAAATATTTAGTGAAAGTTGGCATATGTTTATCATGAGAAGATAATCTTTTGTTCATTTGAAATGTAATAACCTTTCCTCGCAATCGCAATTGCGATAAATATTAAACTGTAGATAACTGCAATAAAGAATAACTTAAGTTTTTTTTTTCAAATTAATCTTCACCAGATTTCCAAAGTAAAATTGATAGAGAAAGGCTAATGAAAATTTCAACATTTAAAATAGGAAATCGTAGTAGAATTTTTCCGACAATCGTGGAAGGGTTCCTAAAAATACAGTGGAACCTCGATTCGTAAACTTGATTCGTTTCTCTGCTACTTATTCTTTGTTAATTAAGTTCTTCTACGAAACTAAGCAGAATCAAGCATTTATGTCAACCGTGACGTTAGCGGGTGACTGGACTTAGATTATGGCCATTTATAAATGCAAGCGCTACCACCACGGTTGACATAAATGCTGCTTGGGTGAACAACTCAAGTAAATTAATAGAAAATTTACACTGTGATATTGGGTATGCGAAGCTAACTGAAAAGCTCTACATCCTCCTCCCTTTCCTGTAACCGTGTCTCCTGATCCCACCCAAGCTACCAAACGGATTTTAATACAGTTTTGACTATTGAGCGAAATAAAATCGGGCCGGTAGCGTTTTGTATTAAATTTGAGAATAAATGGACCTTAATTTAAAAAAACGAAATATCTAAGTCAACAGCAGTTATCCCCTGGCCGCTTCGTGATCCAGACCCGTTACTCGACCTTGAATTTCAGGTTTAGCTCGGCTACTGGCCTCGCATTTTTTCAATGTTTCACGATACCATTGCCAGAAACCAGAAAATTCTAAAAAAATTGATTTTTCATTGAGACTAATACAAAAAATTACTGAAAGTTTCATTTGGTAATTGCAATGCGCTCTCATGAGAGTGAGATGGGGGTAAAACGAACATTGAACCTGAGATTAATCCATTGCTCTTTAACACTAATTATCTGACCTGAAAGTTTCGTCCAAATCGGTTCGGTGGTTCTCGAATTACAAGCGAACAAACAAACACGCTAGGCTTTTATTATAATAGAAGAAGATAGATAATTTTTTGTTTATTTTATTGTATAGCTTGCATAAATCTTTCTCCAAATTTTCTATGTTTTTTAAACTATTTTCTTTTTTAACTTAAAAATCATTTTTTATCCAATTTCTTTTTTTATTGATTCTTTTTTTAGTCAAACTTCTAAAGTCAATCCCTTCAATCACGTAATATTATTTCTAATCATTTTAACAAACAAAACTGACCCAATTTTCTACACCTGATTAGCGCATAACAGAAATCAAAACAAACAAACACCATAAAAATGTTGGGAAGAATTTCTCAATATTCTTAAAATTCAAGGATCGTTTTATTTAATTAAACAAGCGAAAACTGTTTCGCACCATAAAACAGAACACAAACCAAACTAATTAAGAAAAAAAAATTAATAACAAAATGAAAAAGAATTGAACGATGAAAAAATTCACCTACAATTACACCTAAAAGAATTTTAATTTACCAAATTCAAAAATATAAAGTTTATTGATAGTTTCGCCTTTTCTCACTCAACAACAGCCAACAGACACACGAATAAATTAAATTATTATATCTTCTCTGAAAATATGTTTTTTTTTTCTTCAAAATCTCACAGATTACATTTGCAGACAAAGTTTATTTTAATCACACAAAAGTATTGCGATGCGGATGTAAATGTTCAAAATGTTTAAATTAGGATCACCTTATTATGCTTATGTTTATGTTTATGGTCAGTTTAGTTTGAGAATTCGATTGAAATATTTATTAATAATATCATTTTGACCGAATAAGTGAGGAAATTCACAAGGGCACAAACACAACACACCATAGGATTTGCCTATTTTTTCGTATTTCGATTTATGCCGCCAATAGACAGACGTTTGCCAAAGTTCTGTTTGAAATTATTCTGCTCTGTTCTATCGACAGACAGACGTGCACTTGACCGTCAGAAAAGAAATAACATAAGCAACGTGAAAATTCTCAATTGGCAATGAAAATTGGAAATCAACCTAACAATGCATAATTAAATATGCAAAGCTTTTAAAGTTCCAATACTACGCTTTTGTACAACAACGAGAATAAACTCCAATTGATTGGATTTTTTTAAAGAAAATGTGAAGAAAAAACCTGAAGGAAAGAAGATTAAATGTAAGGTAAAACTTTTTTTTATTTTCTCTGTTTTTACAAAACTTTCATCACTTAATGGGAAATTCTTTTTTTTTCATGAAAGTTTTTTGTCGGCTTTTATAGATTTTCTATCGAACATGTGCGTGAAAATGTTTTTGTTTTTGGGATTGTGGAAAAGTTACTCTTTTGCTAAATCGGCTTTTTTCATTTAAATATTTTTATTACATTTACTTTTTGTCTAAGTCTGGTGTTTCGATACCAATAAAAGACTAACATTGTTTTTGTTGTTTGTACAAAAGCGGCAATTTTAAATTTTCTCATATTTTAAGATAATTTTACACCACTTCTGATTTGTTTGTTACAAATAAACTCAAAAACGTTTGTACAAAATTTCATGGAACTTGGCAGGTAAGCTAATTGTATAGCCGCCACATTACTGCAGACCCCCTCCATTGAATGTGTGACGTATTTGATCGACATCCCCTCTCGGTTTGTTTTGCCACCAGGGCATATAACAAATTGTTATGTTGTTTCACAAAAATTCCCCCTAATAGACCCAAGCAGGTCTAAAAACACCAGCTACGACCCTATTTGGCTAGGGTATCATACTAATATATAAAAAATGAGTTGGTGTCTGTCTGTCTGTCTGTCTGTTCCTCTTTCACGCAAAAACGGCTGAACCGATTGACTTGAAATTTGGCATGAGTGTCTGTGGTAGTTCTGGTTCCAACATAGGCATACGGAAAAGTAGCGCGAGGGGTGGGGGGGGGAGTACGGGGAGGAGGTGAAGTGATCTCGAAACTTAGCTCTTCCTCTATGTTACCCTTTCGCGGGGAAACTACCGAGCCGATTGGCCTAAAGTTTCCCGTATAGACCATAAAAAAAATTGAAAAAACTTAACCCAGCAACGACGGGTATGCAAGCTAGTAGCTCAATAAGAGAATCTAAGTTTAGTGTAACTTCCCGTAGTCCAAAAGATAAAACAATAAGAAATTAGTTTTGATCAGAAATCGATAACTTGGAGAATATTTTCTACATCAGAATTGCTGTGCATCTGCCAACGTGAGTTTTTTGGGTTTTTGATGGAAGTACCTCTAAAATGTTTGTTTTTCAAGATAAGAATTGACAGACACATAACAACAAATGGGTAAATATATCTGTTAAATGAATCCAAGAATTCCTAAAACTCAACAAGAAATATGGCTAAAAACCTTAAAAAGCAGCCAAATGAAATAGAGGTGAAAATACCAACCCAACCATTGAAACTTTGATCTCCTTAAACTAATGAAATGCTTAAGATGATGAACGTTTTGGAAATAAGTAGAAAATGCCAAAAAAAAAATGTTTTACTATTTTTTCAAAGGTAATTAAAAATCAACCTAACCTAACAACTTCTATCGATCTTTCGCTACGTTCTTTGCTAAATGCGTAGTTACTTTCAAAGTAAAACACCATTAAAAAAAAATTATAGAGGCCTTCTAAACTATTTACCACACGTATCAGGTTAATAATTAGACTTCAATATCAAGAAAAGACAAAAAAGTGCAAGCAACCCTAAAACAGTTTTTTGTAACAAAAAAAAATGTTTACCTGGACCGGGTTCGTCACCTCCTAGTGTTTCCTTGTTCTCCTCGACGTTTTCCATTAATTCATAGATATTTAAATCACTTTTAATTACAGTAAAAACGAATAAATAAATTAATTAGTTGTAAATCGACGAAAACGGCATTATTCCGTCTCGCCCCTTTTTCAAATGTCACTTTGACGCTAATGACAATAGACAGCTGATGATGACGACACTTGTTTGTGTTTTCTAGCACTAAACTGTAGTTTCTTAAAGTGTGAATTCAATGGATAATAAATGGATTTTTCATGAAATAATGACCAATCGCATTAGCAAAGGACTGTAAAAACTTTTTTCTAAAACTTTTTTATAAAGTTTTCTCGGCATTGCCTTGAAATTCACCGTCAAACTTGTGTGATTTTCTTAAAAATCAGCTGTTGGTAGTAAACAAACAAAGGGTGTACAAAAAGTTCGATAGTAAGTGATTGGTCTCGTCTCTGATTGGCTGAAGGGTAGGGACTGAAATGTCAAAACAATATCCCCAATTTCTTTTTTAAAATTGGAATTTGTGCAGAAAATTGAATTAAATTTTAATAATTTACAATTTAACCCATACTTTTTATTTATTACTATTTTCTCATAAAATAATGTAGAACAAAAATTCATAATAACTTACTGGACATTTTCATGACTAATTTTATAGATTTGTAGTAAAAGAAAATCAAAATCAGATGCTTTTAGTTATTTTAATAAAGACAAAATTTACTTGGGTATTTTTCTAATGATTTTATACAAAAAACATGATAGAAAAACGAGTTTTTGACTTACCTCAAAAAACTTTTTCTGGCATTATTCCAAAAGTAGTTTTTGGCTAACAGGGACGAAACGACTTTTGACAGTTTCAACTCCTGCGTCCAATTTCCAGTTCACGGTGTGCCGGCTGTATCTTCAAAAACTGTTAAGGAAATAAAATTTAATCGCCGTTTATGACGATTGAAGTGCATCCTTTGACCTCGAACCCAACAGACGCATGGCGCGAAATATCAAAAGCCCAAAGGGTCATAAAAGTGACTATGAAGCCCCCTAATACCGCGGTCCCTGAAAACAAGGTTCGCATAGTTTGCATGAGTGATACGCACTCGCTGACCTCACACCTTAAGGTAATACAAAATTTATAAAATACACTCGTTTTGAATACTCATCGCTAATCCTCTTCCCACAGTTCGATATTCCAGAAGGCGATATTTTCATTCACGCCGGAGACTTCACCAAATGTGGTCGCTTGGACGAAGTGATTGAGTTCAACAACTGGGTGGGACAACTTCCGCACAAGCACAAGATCGTCATCGCTGGGAACCATGAACTCAGCTTTGACACCACATTCACACATCCATTTAGCAGTAAATCTTCTGAAAGGTAATTGACCCGAAATATAAGAAATGCTTATATGGGATTCATTGTGATTCGTCACGGCATTTTAGGAGCAAGCATAGGGCAACTTCGATTCTAGACGAAATCCCAACCCTTGGCAATTCGAAGGAGAATATGGCGGAAGCTGTGCAGACAGAAAACATCCGGCAGCATCTTACGAATTGCACGTATATCGAGGATCAGCTAATTGAGGTTTACGGCATCAAAATATACGGGTCGCCGTGGCAACCGGAGTTTTGCAAGTGGGCATTCAACGTAAAGCGGGGTCAAGAATGTCTTGATAAATGGAATCAGATCCCAGAGGATACAGGTGAGAACTTTTCTTAGAACCTGTCACATATAATGTCTAAAAAATTTAACTAAATTTTAGAACATTCGAAAAAATCGACAAAAAAAAATTTTAGGCTGTGAATAATTCGATTTACGAACGTTTTAGTTTATGAACAATTATCAGGAATGCATTAAGCTCAAAAACTAAAGTTTCATTGTATTTAAAAAAAACTACTTTAAAATTTCCTTTTTGATACTTGATTAAAAATACATTTTTAGCATTTACTTTAAACAAAAATATTCCCTTTCAATTTGTTCAAGATCTCCTCATCACACACACTCCACCAATTGGACACGGAGATTTGTGCTGTTCAGGAGTTCGTGCAGGCTGCGTTGAATTACTATCCACTGTTCAAGAGCGAGTCCATCCAAAATATCACGTTTTTGGACACATCCACGAAGGATACGGCATCACATCCGATGGAAAAATAATTTTCGTAAATGCATCAACATGCGATATTAATTACTTACCCAATAATCCGCCAATTGTTTTCGATATTACGCTACCAAAAGGTCAAACCAAGGTTCAAGCGAATTAATACTAAGAATCCATATTAAATTTGTTAAAGAAAAGAAAACAATCGTAGAATAAGCCTGAAATCCAAGGAAATTGATCAAAATTTCGCTACCAAAATTGCGTTTGTAGTTTATTTAGGTACCATTTCATACTATTCGACATGAAATCTCAGCTACTCTCTCATTTGGATTTCATTTGTATACATAAAACCGTTAGGATGCTCAAATGTTTTACATGTCAAAAAAATGATCATTAGTAGAGGTTGTAACTTGCAAGTTTAATTCACAAAAATTGGTAAACAATCAAATACAGTCAAAGTCCTCTAACTCGAATGGTCTGCTGCCATCAAAATCGTTTCGAGTTAGAGGAATTTCGAGTTAGAAAAATTGAAACAATTTTTTTAAATACATGTACATTAGATTGCCCATATGTGCAAAGTTGTAATTTTTGTTGCTCCCCGTCCATTTTTGTGAAGTTTAGGTCAAAAAAATAAGATTTAAAAAAAAAGTAGGAACCTGTAGTGGAAAAAACCCAGTCGGTTTTTCATTGAAGTTTCAAAAATAGACTTTAAAATGGTGAATCGCTTTAACTGTCCGTAACTCCTATAATATTTAATTTTTCGTTGATGGTCTAAAGACAACTTTTGTAGAGGATAACTAGACGAACATCTAATTCTCACGAAGTTTTGACCTACGGTTGAAATTTAATGCTTTTTTGGTCCCAAAACAGCAATTTTTTAAGAACATTTTCATGAATTTTTTTCTTTAAATGTATTTTTTGCACTTTCTAAAGGGTGGAATATTTCTTCTGGTAAGCCTATGTTCTAGAGAATGAAATGTAGATTAATTTAAAAAAAAAAATGAAGCCGATCTAAAGTTATACGACATAGATACAGACCGACAAACAGACAGATTTATGGATATCCTAAATTTTTTGTCTGAAACGGATTTTGTACTGGTCAGATTTTTCAAAAGTAGAATTTTTTTTAAGTTTTTCCGATATTCTTATTTGTTATAAAACATTTTAACCCTTAATTTATGAGGTGAAAATCATATGCGTAAATGATGAGGTGGTTTCCAATGGACTTGTTCTAATCACATACCAAATCCGTGCTTTTAACTCGGCACACAACACCATACTGTATGAAAATACTGAAGATTTCAGAGTCACTGTGCTGAAAACATGAGAAATAGCAAAGAGAGAAAAGTCAATGTGGGTCCACTGGACCCACCTCATCAATGAAGAGTTAAAATATAAAATTTAATGGATTTTTTTTTTAAATTTTTTTCTTGAAATTGTTCATAATTTTTTGTTAAATATTCAATGAATTTTGCTTTCGAATAGCTTTGCATTGATATTTGTTTATAATGCTGTTCCATCGCATGCAGGATATACTGTTTTTGTTGCTCCTGGTGCGTTGGAACAGTATTATATCGAGTCATCAGAATTGTGCGATTTTGTTAGTAATAACAATAACACATACTTTTTCTTTGATAAAATATTAAATCAAGAAATCACTGGTATAAGGAACAATTTTTTGACTGCCGATCCAGCAACATGGGAGGAAGACGAGAACTACATCGCTGCGAAGGCAATGATTAAAAATTTACTTGTGGTGTATGATATAGCAGAGCGTGGAGTAGCTTTGATGACTCGATATAATACTGTTCCAACGCACCAGGAGCAACAAAAACAGTATATCCTGCATGCGATGGAACAGCATTATAAACAAATATCAATGCAAAGCTATTCGAAAGCAAAATTCATTGAATATTTAACAAAAAATTATGAACAATTTCAAGAAAAAAATTTAAAAAAAAAATCCATTAAATTTTATATTTTAACCCTTCATTGATGAGGTGGGTCCAGTGGACCCACATTGACTTTTCTCTCTTTGCTATTTCTCATGTTTTCAGCACAGTGACTCTGAAATCTTCAGTATTTTCATACAGTATGGTGTTGTGTGCCGAGTTAAAAGCACGGATTTGGTATGTGATTAGAACAAGTCCATTGGAAACCACCTCATCATTTACGCATATGATTTTCACCTCATAAATTAAGGGTTAAAATGTTTTATAACAAATAAGAATATCGGAAAAACTTAAAAAAAATTCTACTTTTGAAAAATCTGACCAGTACAAAATCCGTTTCAGACAAAAAATTTAGGATATCCATAAATCTGTCTGTTTGTCGGTCTGTATCTATGTCGTATAACTTTAGATCGGCTTCATTTTTTTTTAAATTAATCTACATTTCATTCTCTAGAACATAGGCTTACCAGAAGAAATATTCCACCCTTTAGAAAGTGCAAAAAATACATTTAAAGAAAAAAATTCATGAAAATGTTCTTAAAAAATTGCTGTTTTGGGACCAAAAAAGCATTAAATTTCAACCGTAGGTCAAAACTTCGTGAGAATTAGATGTTCGTCTAGTTATCCTCTACAAAAGTTGTCTTTAGACCATCAACGAAAAATTAAATATTATAGGAGTTACGGACAGTTAAAGCGATTCACCATTTTAAAGTCTATTTTTGAAACTTCAATGAAAAACCGACTGGGTTTTTTCCACTACAGGTTCCTACTTTTTTTTTTAAATCTTATTTTTTTGACCTAAACTTCACGAAAATGGACGGGGAGCAACAAAAATTACAACTTTACACATTTCATATATCTTGTGGGCAATCTAATGTACATATACATATGTATGTTTATTCGCTTTTAAAAGTTTTTAAAAAAAACTGAAGAGAGCACAAAAAAAATTGAAGGGAGCGCAGAAAAAGGTTAAAAAATTCGAGTTAGAGGAAAATTCGAAGTACAGGAATTTCGAGTTAGAGGACTTTGACTGTATTTAAAAAAAAAAAGCAACCAACCAACACTCGACTTAATACCTGAAAATACACAAAGCAATGCTAAATAATTTGCTTTAAATTGAAGAGCCCTTACCGATTATATTAGATTTTTGTTATTTCATTTTCATCTCATGTGTTGTGATTTTTTTCATACCATCATTTTTCTTGTAAAACCTTGTATTTATTTAAAGTTTTTGTATATTTTTTGTGTTGTAGCTCTTTAAGAATGTATGCCTTTAACTCAGTAGGAAACATGTTATGAAAACAAAAACCTCCCTATATTTTGATATTGAACTTACTTAAAAAGTAATAATTGTAACAATATAAACCAAATATAAAAAATAAAAATATGCCGCAGGGGGTCTATTATGGAATACCACTGGTATCGTAACGATCAGAACTTACGTGTTGTTGTTAGTGTTAACAACAACAAGCAAATTTCGATAGTTACGACTACGATCGTATGCCATAATAGGTTATCTCTTTTTTTAAATCACTGCTGCACGATTTTTCTTTTTGAATAATTTTAATGTTTTTAAAAACTATTTCGCTATAAATAATTTTTAAAAATTCTCAAATTAGTTTGAAATTCATATTTTTTAGTATCGTTTAATTAGTCTAATTTATAGCAATTTTATCCGAATGCCAAATTTAACAACACTTGATGTTAAAAATTTGGTGCAATTAGTCATGTGTAGAAGCCATAAGACTACATTTTGAAATTATTTATAAAATAAACTGGTATCCATATAGCTTGAGGTTTTATTTTGTTAAAAAAAAGGTAAACCTACCTCGAAAATCACTAATTTTCGATAATGTAAGGTTATACACCACCATCCCCACATTTCCTGTCTTTTTTACTTTCTTCTACGGAGTATAATAAAGTATTGTATTCATGAAAAATTTCGACCTCTTAATTTTGCCTAAAAAACATTTCCCGATCACTCCTGAGTCGATTGGAGTCATATTAAAAAAATGTCTTTCTGTCTGTCAGTCTGTCTGTCAGTCTGTGTACGATATTTATCAAAAACTAATAGAGCTAGCGCCATGAAATTTTATAGACATATTGGGTCCTGAAATGGGACGATCCTATCAACTTTTGGTGGAAATCCGTTAACCGGAAGTATCCAAAATGGCGGTCTTTCAAAAATCGCAATTTCGTTTTTCTCGATTTACTCCCAAACTACGCGTTTTTAGTGGCCTTAAGTATGACAAAACTTGGAGAAAATAAAATTTCCCACACTTTTGTCTTTAGCTATAACTCGATATCTCAACCTGTTATCGAGATAAAACGTTATTTCCAAAAAAAACAGTTTTTTGCTATTATCTCGAAAACTAACGGGTTTTTGCTGACTGAATGTATGAAGTGAATTAATGAGAATGGCATTCTGCACAATTTTGTTTCTTGCCGTTATCCGTTATATTTTACCGTTATTGAGATATTTTCATTAATATGTAAAAAATCATATGATTGCGAATAATTTGCAAACTAACGGTTTTTCGACAAATCAGTTAAAAGAATAATTAAAGATGTTAACATTTTCTATATTTTTGCCATTTACCGTAAATTGATATCTTTTACAGTTCTCAAGTTATCTCAAATTTTGTACGTTTTTGATATTTTTGAATAAACCAAGAATTTATTGGGAGTTCGTCTTAGGTTGACAATACGACAGGGCTATAACGTAAATTGCACAGGGTCGTAGATTTTGTAGAAGAAAGTTTTGTGTTGACCACAACTGATATTTTTTAAAGCATTTCAGAGATTGTATTAGGCGCTTGTTTGAGCTTGTTATTAAATATGTATTTACATGTGTTCCCTGTAGCTTGTGAATGTATTTTATTCTAAGCTTTGCAACTATGTGCCTAATCGTTTGATAAACTCCAACCTTGAAGGCAAACGATATTACGATGGTCAGCAAATACGATGAAAAACAAAAATCGCAAACTCTAAAATTAGCGTGTGGTATTTTATCAACAGCCAACTTATATGGATTTTCGATCAAAAACTAAATTTTCTTTTTTGATTGTCTCAAAAAATAGAGCCAACCTATCCAAACCACTTACAGATTTGGATTCAGCGACGTAAAATTATCCAAAAATTATTGAAATATCGTCGGCAACAAAATTGCTGCTACGCAAAGTTATTTTTAGATGTTCCTTAATCAACTTTTGCTGGCTGCTCACAACTACGCGACGCGACAAATTTATGAAACTCAAATTCTCCTGTTTTTTTTTTCTTACATTTTATTATCCAAGTAAGTAATCTACAATTTCTGGTCAATCGTACACAATTTCAAAAAAAAATTCACTTAATAATTGAACTGGCTGTCTGATTCCTTAACTATCCAAAATATTTTTAACAAAAAAGAAATGTATATGCCAATAATAATTGATTTAGTATTTTACAATTTATAATAAAAATTAGTACTAAAAAAAATATTTGAAGACTGTGATTTTTTCTTAAGATTCATAAATTCTTCACAGAAGGTGAAAGTATTTTAAATGTTTAGTTTCTTTTTCTTCGTTTCAAAGTACCCGATAACATTTTCTCGAAGTTGTCTTTTAATTTATTGTAACATACAAATCAAAATATGTTTTCCATCGTTTGGTTTTTGATTGTTAGTTTTTTTTTACGTTAATAAATTTTTATTTCAAATTAAATAGCATGTGGCGGATATTAACATTTAAATGATTATGTGTTACCCAATGTAATTTTAATATAGGCATAATAATTAATAATAATACATCTATATAACTATTACAATAAAAAATATAAACTCGTTCACATCATGCTGATTTTTTCTTCTCACTTATTTAATTTTAGTTTTGATAAATCTTAATTTGATCCGTCTATGATGTCAATTAATAATTTTTTTCATTGTTTTATTTTTCAAGATAATTTTACGTTATTCTTTGTTTGATTATATTAAAAATTATTGTAAAAAATCCAAAAGAAGAAAATAACAAAAACAAATAAATGTTTATGGATTTTATGATAAGAAATTCTTCTGCTGTCGGATTATTTTCTAATTAATATGGAACATTTGAGAAAAGATAGGACACACTTTCACCATTATGAGTTCTTCTCACAGCTTCTGCAAACATCATTGACACATCAATACACTAAAATTAAAGCGAAATCATCTGTTAAAAACAATTTTTTTAAAAAACAAACTTCAATGTCTACCTGAATTTTAGGACAATCACGCATATGGCCATCTTGGGGAATAGTATTTGTAACTACGACTGCTTCAAAGCATGCATTATTAATGCGAGATATGGCCGGCCCTGAGAATATTCCATGCGTTAATATCGCATAAACCTGGAAAGTTGTGAAAAACACAATTAATTTTCATTAAAATATTGAAAAGTTGACAATTTCCAGTACCTTTGTGGCTCCAGCCTCAACAAGTTTATCCGCTGCATGGCAAATTGTGCCGCACGTATCAGCCATATCATCAACTAAAATGGCGATTCTGTCTTTTACATCACCAACAAGAACCATTGAGGCGACTTCATTGGCCTTCTTTCGCTCTTTGTGAATTAAAGCAAATTCAACATTTAATCTATCTGCAATTGAAGTTACTCTGAAAAGAAAAAAGTGTGTTTTATTTTATATGATTTTTCATTTAATCTACCAAAAACAATTTTTTTCGCAACCGAAAAATTTGTAAAATTTTGTCTTTAGGAACCAAATTTTTGTTATTCAAACAGAAATTTGATGAAATGTTGCGTGCAGTGATCAACATTTTGTTCCTAAAACTAAATTTTGGCAGCCACGACGAAATTCGGTACAATTTCGATACAAATTTCGATACAATTTGACCAAAGTTTTGTTCCTGCTACTAACATTTTATTTTGGAAAAACAGCAGCCAAAATTTAGTTCCTGAAATTAAAATTTGATTGCTCAAACCACAATTAGCTAAAATTTTGCACAATCTGGCTATACAATCTGAATCTTGATTTCCGAAACTAATTTAATACTCTACTAACCTTTTTGCACCCCCCGCATCCGGTGATACAATAATGGAGTTCCTCCATTCGGGAATGTTTTCTTTAATCCATTTCAGAACGGCTGGCTCAGCATATAAATTATCCACGGGAATATCAAAGAATCCCTAAAAATTCCAAAACAAAGTTTTCCCATTTTCTCTCCATGCAAAGAGGTTATGTTTTATAGAATTTTACCTGAATTTGCGAGGCATGCAAATCCATGGTTATAATATGATCTGCGCCCGCCACAGAAAGCATGTTAGCCACTAGCTTAGCCGAAATCGGTGCACGGCTCTGAAAGGAGAATTTCCAAAAGAAACCAAAACAAAAAAGTCAATATTTATTAATAATGAACAATTGAAAAATAAAAACTATGTATGTATTTACAAAAAACAATAATTATGCCAACAATTTAAATTTGTAAATAACAGCCCCAAAAGTAAGTAAATTTTGTTAATAAATAATTTGAAACTTAATTTTTCTTCAGTGAAAGAATGTATTATTGAAACGAATTTCAATAGTTAATAAAATACGACACACTGCTGTATGAAAGTATGATGTTTTTCTTTTTTATTTTAATGTTTTTGTAACTTACATGAATGTTAATATAATGAATATTTTATTATTATTAGTGAAAACGAAAAAATAGTAACGAGACATCTATAAAAAAAAAGCTTCATGCTTTTATTTGATTCGTTTTGATGAGCATTTTCTAATTTTTTCGACGGATTAATAATTCTAAAAGAAAATGCTCAGAAAAGCTGCGGTGTTGTTAATTAAAAAAAAATATTTAAATCATATTAGAGACGTAAATATCGTGCTAATCAAAATTAAGATAACAGAAATATTGTTAGTAAATCGCATTTATTAAGATCACAAGTACTTAAAATTTTGGAAAAACAGATTTCTTTTGTTCTTTTCTTTTCACATTCTACGACTTTGACTTTTTTTATATTTTACACGAGATGCAAAGCCCTAGAGAGAATTCGTTATTTTTCTTTATTTCGCCAATAACTTTAACACTTAATTTGATTTGTTTCAACTCGCAAGCGATTAATATTTATGATTTTTATTAATAGTTGATTAATACGTAATAACCTTTCTATAAAACATTTTGTAACTAATCATATTTCTGGCAGAGCTGGGTTTTGAAGATTTTTCTTTATCATTCATTACAAAATCCACTACTAGGTAATGTATAACAAAGCAATTGAAAAGGAACGCACTTTTAATTTTATTTAATTAAAAACTCAAAGGAGATAGTTTCAGAGTTCTTGAATACATGAATTGGCATTTCACATCAAACATTTAAGGCCCTTTTTGAAAAAAGCGTTGAACGATTAGACACAAGGATCAAATTTAAAAGCAATCAAAATATTTACAGCAACCTAATGTCTGTTTCTGTTTTTCCAAAAATCGGCTATGAAAATCGCATATGCAGCAACATATTTTGCCATTAGAAACACAGGGAGACCGAAAAGAAGCACGAAAAAGTGGGAGGGGAAAAAACAGAATTTTGGAAATACTGTCCGCAAATGAATACAAGAAAAATAAAATTAATTCAAAACTCCTCAAAAAAAAACGTTTCATTATTTTTTTTATAACTACAAGAAAAATGTGCGTGTGAGGGCAATACTTAACACCATCGCGAAAACGAGGGACAAGGAGCAGGTCCGAAAAGCCTAAAATTAGCGTGACGTATATTATGGCCCTCATATAGCCCGACAACCAATCGATCCTCCACCAACGTCAAAGCCAAAATCGACCTTCTCCAACCAAGCGACTCTAATTCACAACAGAATCAATTCTAAAAAATTGTTGAGAGATTACGAGTTTCTCATCATTGGATGATGCCGGGTACATACACTTGGCGTATGTGGACGAATCAATATGCAGTAATTCGGCAAATCTTAATATGCAAAGTAGCAAAATTTAGGCGAATCACAACAGATCAAAGCGAATGCCCCCTCTTTACTTTCCGTTAACCGTTATTTTCCTGCATTCGCCAAGAGCATGCAATTTTTAAAGCAGTCAGCAATCAACCAGTAATTTTAAAATTGAAATCATTATGCGTATCTTTTTGTAAGCGGTTGAATTGTATTTCTGGAAAAAAATGCAGAATTTGACGACACAAAGATCCATGCAAGAAATAGAGTTTTTCCTGCCCCTGGGCTAACTTTTGAACCCGTGTAGTTTTCACTTTGGTTGAGTACTTTTTGGAAAGGGCACAGTCTCTAGTTTCATCCATATATGGCGTCAAGAGCCACCGAATTTCAGGGGGATGGTGAGGGTTTTAACGAACTTTCTCGTAGGCACAACTACCATTTATGCCATGATTTCTGTGAAAAATCACGAGAAAGTTCGTTAACCCCTCACCATCCCCCTGCAATCTGGTGGCTCTTGACGCCATATATGGATGAAACTAGAGACTGTGCCCTTTCCAAAAAGTACTCAACCAAAGTGAAAACTACACGGGTTCAAAAGTTAGTTTAGGGGGGCAAAATCGTGCATCGTTCTTTGTTGTTTTTCCCATCAACATTTTTTAGAGCCAAAATATATATAGGACTTTTGGCGGGTTTCACAATCCTTGTCCCACCAAATAGATTTAGTAATTGCTAAAAAAATCGTAAAATCAGACATTTTTATACCCGTATGGTGAAACCAAAGGGTATACTAACTTTGCCTTACCGTTTGTAACGCCAAGATCCCGTCATCACACACAAAAATGAATTACACCAGTGTGTTTAGAATGATAAAAATAATTAATTTTTGCATGTCCGTCCGTCTGTCCGTCTGTCTGTCCGTCTGTCTGTCCGTCTGTCTGTCCGTCTGTCTGTCCGTCTGTGGCGCGGATTGCGGGCGCCCGAATTGAGCTAGAGACTTCAAATTTTACGCAGATTCGTTTTTCGTAAAATGCAAGGCTAAATTCGTTAATGGGCAAAAATGGACCATTAGGGGGGGTACCCCCCATACGAACGAAAACGTTTTTTGCAAATATCTCAAAAACGGTGCATCCTATCAAAAAAGTCCAAGAACAAAAGTTATTTAGGATATGATTCTACATAAATCTCCCATACATCAAAATCCGATTGGAATAAATTTTAAAAAATCTTATTGCAAAGTTTGACTTCAAAGTGGAATTTTGATACGAATATCACCATACGGGTCTCCAATAATTGCCAGAGTGGCAATTATAGCTTTTGTTATGTTTTTCTTTATTAGTATCCTAATACAATTGTTTTCTCGTTTAAATTTTGATATAAATATGAATAATAAATCCAAATTCAGAAACTTAACAACCTGCGAGAAAAATCCTCAATTAAATTTGCCAGAAGTTCCTTTTCAATTATTATTTTTGTTAGTGAAACCATAAAAATTGATTGTCCTTGGAAGCAAACTCAACTCTGCCTACGATAAATAAATCTACTCTAATAAAAACAATAGAAAAAAACTGAACAAAATTAGGGGTAAAAAATCCTATACAAATCAATTTATATTTTAATTTAAAAAAAAGTAACTTTCATGTTTAAACTTTTGTTTGGAAAACGGATTTGCAACTTTGTTTTTACCAAAAATTATAAAAGAAATTACTCACTGAATACCTATATGATGGGTTTTCCTAAAAAAGATACCAAAGAAATGTATAGAAAAAACTGTCTTGACACAGAAAACAATTTAATATTAAATTGAAAAAGAAAAAGTAGAAAATTTTTATCAGAAAAAATTAGTTATACAATCTTTTATTGTTATTATTTTCGGTAGGAAATTGGTGTCGAAGTAAGAAAAAAAAATGAGGAAACGATTTTCGTATGTTTAAAAGACTGTTCTCAAATAAAATGTATATTGCTGTGAAATATAGAAATAGCAGAAATGGTAAATTGAAGAATGGAACAAACGTATGAACGAAAGGGGGGGGGGGAAGTATTTGTTGTTTACTCAAAATGAAATAAAATATCTTGTAAGGAGCAACAGTAAGTAAGATGTTTGTTTACATGAATCGATTCAAATGGAATGAAGAACGTCATTCGGTCAGCGCTAAGAAAACTTTATCGCAATCAGTAGCAACAGCACCAGCACAATATTAAAATTCATTTGACCTTAGCGGTTTAATTTTACTGCAATAAAATCGATGGAAAAACAACAATATTCGATTTGCGTGTCAAATAACGACAAAAATAATAAATAAATGAAAGGAAATCCATAAATCGGTCAAAAAACAATAACAACAATTATTATCAAAGATGAACAAAAAAAAACAGCAAGTGTGATTTATCTGAGAAATACAATTTCAATGAAAAAAATAGTAATTAATTTCTTATGTCTAGTTTAGTTTAGTCTTTCAAAACTTATGTTTATTGATTGTAAATTGTATTTGGGGTTAGTAGAACAGCAGATGCTTTAAATGTAAAATTAGATTATGCAATCCTAATCACTAATCGCTAATATTTGCCAAACAAAAGCTTATGTTTCACGGCGATTCGAAAATAAAAATGAATTCAAAAATGAGACGAGATTTAAAATGCGATGGCTCTAATCGTAATCGTGCAAGACACATTCTGATAACTCTCCTAGTATTTTTGATAATTGCCAATTGTAAGAAATTTCGAGATTGATTTAAAATCTTGTGGCAAAAATACTAGTAGAGAGATTTCTATGTTAATTCAAAAGTAATTGTAATCTTAATAAATTGAACATTAGACCATTTTACCCAATATTAAACTGAATTTATTCAAAAAATGTGGAAGATTTTATTTTTCTTAAAAAAATAATACAAATGTTTCTTTTTTTTTGCTATTATAAAAATTAATTACAAGACATATTTTTTTGATTTTTTTAGATCATAAAAAAAATTATAATGTTTTTATAGGAGAAAAATATAAACTCACGAAGAAAGATGAAATGTCGATTGTCGAATTGGCTAAGATCATACTTTGCGGTAACTTTCCAGAGTGGCTACCCTAAAAGTTATATAAAAGTTATAAAAATCGTATTTGATTAGTTTGAATTGCATATCAATTTAGTGACACTTCTTTTTTTTCTTGTTTGTGATTTACACAAAATCTATCTATTTCAGTTCAATATACTGACAATTCAACGGAATTTCTTTCATAAAACATGTTCTGACTGTTAAATCGACTTGGATTCTTCATTGTTTGGGTAAGAATTCATTTCACCTATAAAGTAATTTTGAAAAAAATGGGAATCTCCTCTGGTATAATCTTACCCAATTCGTTTGATTTTAGCATTTTCTTAATTCGCTAACGTTTTATTTTAACTATTCAGTTTGATACGAATGACGAATTCAATGAGACGAAGCAATGAAGAAAAATATTTACACAACTATTTTCTAGCTTTTTTTTTTTGGAAGTTCTAGCAACATTGGGGAGTTTTTTTATAGAAAATTTTCATCAAGTTGTTAAAAGCGCTTTTCACTAGGTTATCGTAGTAAAGATAGCCAAAGTCATTGATTCGATTAAGTGTCGGGAAATTTTCAGGTGTTACGAAATATTTAAAAACTTTGGTGCAGCAAATTGGACTACCAATAAGACTTTTGTACTTTTCTTATTGTTCAATATCAATGGTTATGAGAAAAGCCAAGCGCGAAAAAACTATCGTTGAACTGCTTTTTCATGGATTGCTATTTTCGTATGCGTGTTGAAAATGATGTTGCCTGCAATTCTAGATCCACACTCTCCCCCGATTGTCATCGAATTACAGTTTGAGCTGCATGGTTGAACGCTTTTTGGCGAATTGAATGATGTTTTTTTCATTTATGAGACTCGAAATTACGTTTTACGATATTGTAAACATATTATAAACCGAAATTTTAAGACAGATAAATGAATTCAATTTAAAAAAAAACACCACCAAATTGAGCCTATGATTTGCCGCGACTGTGATGTGCCTAGGTTCGGGGGAGTGTGCGGCTAACATAAGATCTATGGTTGCGTTGCCACTTTGTGTCATTTTTGAAGCAAGAAAAAATAAATTTATACGTTTTTCCTCCTACTAAAGGTCGTTGTTTGAATAATATTTATTTGATACTAGCTTGCATACCCGTCGTTGCCGGGTTAAGTTTTTTCGATGGTCTATGTTGGAGCTAAACTTCAGGCCAATCGGCTCGGTAGTTTCCCCGCGAAAGGGTAACATAGCGCAAAAACTAAGTTTCGAAATAACTTTACCCCCTCCCCTTACTCCCCCCCCCCCCCACCTCTCGGGCTACTTTTTAATACCCCCCCCCCCCCACCTCTCGGGCTACTTTTTAATGGGTCTACCCCCGACGAACATCTAGGCCAAATTTCAGGCCAATCGGTTCAGTAGTTTCCCCACGAAAGAGTAACACAGCGCAAAAACTAAGTTTCGAAATCACTTTACCCCCTCCCCTTACTGCCCCCACCCCTCGCGCTACTTTTCCGTATGCTTTTGTTGGAACCAGAACTACCACAGTTACTCATGCCAAATTTCAAGTCAATCGGTTCAGCCGTTTTTACGTGAAAGAGGAACAGACAGACAGACAGACAGACACCAACTCATTTTTATATATTAGTATGATTATTTTATTTGTCTGGCTGTGCAAATTTAAGTGTTTTGTAGAAAGAAAAACGTCTAAATTTGTTTTGTTGTCTTTAAATGCGGCAACAGAACATATTCGGTAGGCCATAGCTCTCTTTATTGTAGGCGGCAAAACGATATATAAGTTGAAAACCCCGGTTCCAAGTTGGGTTTTCGGTTAGTGTATATTTGGAGTTTATAAGAAATTTTTAAGTTTTCGGTAACAAATTGTTTACTTTTTGTCGCCTTTTTTTCATCAAAATTTGGTAGAAATTCTCGTATTGGTCTAAATATGCATATAAAACTGGTTCAAAATATGTGAATCGTTTAAATTTTGAAAAAAAAAATTGTTAGAAAAACGGACAAAATTGCGATTGTAAAAGTTCTGAAAATTCCTGCATTGAATAAAAATCGTGTGTAAATTCATGCACCAAATATTGAAAATGTTTTAAAAAACATTCTCTGGATGAGAATTTTTACAAAAACAAAAAAAATATTTAAAATCCCTTATGTGACATAAGCGAATAATGAAGACAAAGTAAGTAAAAAAAATTGATGAATTTCTGAATAATGATTTCACTGGATGTCCACCGTTTTAGTAAAACATAAAACCAAGCGACCAAAAATAACGTTATTAGAAGAATAGAGAGAAAGTTTACCCTAAACTTCCACTCGTTGTATTTCAAAGGCAGCATCATTTTAGACATCTCTTCGCCACCAGTCTGTTGGGTGTGAAAACAGGTTAGAAGTAGGGGAAAAACACGAAACAAACAGCAGAGAAAATTAATTATAGATTATTTTGTTTTTTTTTTTAAATGAATTTAAAGCATATTTGATTATTATTGAAAGAAATTTGGCTAGACAGACTTTTTTTTAAAAATTTGTTTCGAAAATATGAAAATGTATTTTAGTTTGTCTTCGGAATTAGGTAATTTTTTTCAGCTGTTATTTAATATAGATTTCAGAAATATTTTAGTTAGAAATTTAACAATGTTTTTATACAGCGATTATTTACTAAAAGCAAAAGAAACAAATTTCTTTTCTGCAAAAGAAAACGAAAAATAGACTGCAGGGAAACTGACTTTTCAAATGAATTTCAGATAAATGTCCAAAGAATTTTTTTTTATCAAACTGTAGCCAATTGTATCCAAATCCATTTGCAAATGTTTATTATTTCGATGTTTTGTCTATAAGATATGTGTGTATGCTGAAATACAAACAAATTAATGAGATCTTGTCTGCTTTCTGTAAATTTTTGTTACAAACTATTGAAATCGAATAAGCCTCAACCAAACAATCCAAAAAAAATATATATAAACAAAACACGCTTGGACAAGAGTTAAGCAATTTCATGCTTCTGAAACATAAAACCTTGCCCTGATTAGACATCAATTGCGATTTGTTTAATGGCCCGCCATTGAAATGTCCTGTGGAGACAACGTTTGTTAAAATTTTTCAATATCTCGGGCATAAATGCTCGAAAACAACATATCTGCAAGTGTCATTTTAATGGCGGGCTATGAAAAAAATCGCAATTTATGTCTAATCAAGACCTAAAATAACGAAATTTTTATGATAAAATTCAATTCTAAGCAAATCAGTTCCCAGCAGCCAATGAAGACAATTTTGTTTGCTCTAATCATTTTGTAAATACTAACTACAATTACCACTTTTGTCTTAAAGAAAAATTAATACAAACCTTTTTATTAGTCAAGAGTTTTTAAAACCTTTAAACTAGATTTTTGTTTAAAGATTTATTTCGTGTAGTTTTAAATATATTTTTATGTCGAATCATATTGCGTGTTGGAATTCGAAAAGTTTTACCCGCATATTTTTTTTTTAATTAAAAAAACTACCTAAACTACAAAACTTCCATGTAAACAAATTTTATTTATCTTGAAAAAAACTGTAAAATTCAAAACTCACGCAGATTATAATACTAAATTAATTTTTTTATTGGCAAACGTTCAAAAGAAATAAACTGAAAAATTACTTCCACATTTCTGAAATTTGTAATTAACGATTCGCAAAAAAAAAATCACTGCAGGGAAAGCATTTTACGGTATTAAAACGATATTAAAAACAAAACCATAATTCACTAATCAAAAAAACAAAATAGAAAAAAACGCATTACGTTCAAAAAACTATCATGAATAAATATTATAACGATATTAACAAAAATCAATTAATTAGGAACAGCAGTAATAATTAAATAATTATGTGTAATAAAAAAAAAAACATTTTCTTTGGTTAGCATTAGTATTACGTTTTCATTTACCTTGTCTTTTTTATCTTGTCGAGCATAAGGAAAACATGGAATAACAGCAGTAACACGAGATGCAGAAGCAATTTTGCATGCATTTATCATGATTAGTAGTTCCATTAAATTATCATTTATTTCTCCAGAACCTGATTGAACGATGTAGACATCCTCGCCACGTACTGATTCTCCAATTTCGACACTGAAAGTGGAAAAATCAAGATGAAAACATGGCAAAGTATTTCTTTTTGAGTCATAGAGAATTTTGCGAAAATCGGGTAAAAATTATTTTATAGATTCAGGAATTAGCAGGGAAAGGGGGTTTCCAAGGGAGGGCCGATATTGATTTTGAACGTTTTAAGGGCGATCCTTGCTACAATACTGGTTACAGCGCCAAGAATACGTTCGAATCTCTTTCGAATCTCGAAAAAAGCACCAAAAACATTTGACATAGGTAGATAATCGTTGAAAAAATACGCCGTAGGCCAGAAAAAAATAATTTGCAACAACCTCTAACCGAAGTAAATTATGTTCCTCATATTTAGCGAGCGCTTTTTCTAGCACTAAGTGAATAATTCGGGATAAAAATTTAGTTTCCGAGATGCCACGCTGAGACAGGCCTAAATCCGAGTCACCCTAGGTTTAAGCGACTGAACCCTAGGTTTAAGGGACTTCTGATGTCGTTAAAAACCATTTTCACTATCTTCGAATGATGATTTTTAAAAATTGCTTCAAATGGACTTTTTTTTTTAAATTGGTCATAGTGAAGATGCCACTATAAATAAAACATTGTTAGTAGGATTTTTTTGTCTTGGAAATTCTATATGGCATTGACTTTGAATAAACCAAAGCCAAAGTTAAGAAGTAGATTAAGAAGTAGAAATTATAATGCTAGCAAAAAACCGAGATTCATTTACAAACTTAACTATCCACAATCTAATTTCTACAATTTCTATAAAAGTAATTTTGAAGCGTTAAAGGAAGATATTAAAACTGTTAACTGGTATGACTGTTTAAATAACCTAAATGTCGACGAGGCTTCCAAGATATTTTATGAAAAACTCGCAACTACAATTAATATCAATGTACCAACTAAATCTAGACGCAAATCAAAACACCCAATCTGGTTCACAAATGCCCTGTTAGATATTTTAAATTTTAAAGATATATGTCTCCGTCGATACAAAAAATTTAAGTTACCGGAGGACTACAGTTTATTTAGCCTATATCGAAAAATCGCCAAGTTAGAAATTAAACAATGTTATCATAAATACATAAGTGAGACTGAACATTCTATAACTACTAATAGCAAACTTTTTTGGACTTTCATAAAAAACAAAAAAAACAACAATAAAGATTCTACAACGACATTACGCTTGGGTAACAAAGTATCTGACAAACCACAGGAAATATGTGAACTTTTTGCCGATTACTTTTCATCTATTTTCGTTGATTCTAGAAAGGAATTAAATTATGAGTTTACGGTTGCACCGCATCCAACTCTGCCTGAACTTGAGCTGACTGTTAGTGATATCTGGATTTGGATTAACAAACTCGACGCGACAAAAAATGGTGGTTCTGATGGCTTACCAGCGCATTTCGTAAAAGAATTAAAAGACGAGTTAGCTATCCCTTTATGTATTCTTTATAATAAATGTTTAAATGAAGGTACCTTTCCAACTATCTGGAAAGAAGGTTTAATAATACCAATATTTAAGAAAGGCGATAAAACAGACATTTGTAATTATAGACCGATCACTATTTTAAACTGCTTTGGCAAAATCCTTGAAAGGATTCTATCTGACCATTTGTATAGGTATCTCGAACCGCTTATAGTCAGTAATCAGCACGGTTTTGTTAAAAATAAGTCGACCCTAACAAATCTGCTTGAGTTCACGTCTTTTCTGTCTAGTGCTCTTGATAATCATCTGCAAGTTGATACGATTTATACAGATTTCGCAAAAGCTTTCGACACTGTTAATCACGGTATCTTATTGGCTAAATTGAAGCGGTATGGTATTATAGGGTCTCTTTATAATCTTCTTTGTTCCTATCTGGCTAACAGACCGAATAGAGTAACGTTTAAAAATTGTCTGTCTTCAGTGTTTTCTCCCAGTAGTGGTGTTCCTCAAGGGTCCATACTTGGTCCCCTAATGTTTCTTGCATTTATAAATGACCTTCCACAATTTATCGATTCTCATTGTCTCTTATTCGCTGACGATCTTAAAATTTATAGAATAATAAAATCTGACACCGACTACAACATTTTACAACATGACCTCCTAAATCTGTGTTTATGGTGTTCGGCTAATAATCTGACAATTAATATAAATAAGTGCAATAAAATTACGTTTACTCTGAAAAAACATATTTTACAAACTGACTACCTCATCGACAACGTTAGATTAACAGAAGTTGACAAAATACTTGACTTAGGTATTTTCATAGACTCTAAGCTTAAATTTGACCAGCATGTTGAGCATATAGTAAATAAAGCACAGAAATTGTGTGGATTTATATTAAGATCATTAAACGAGTTTTCTAATCTCTGTAGTTTTGTCAACTTATTTATATCATTTGTCCGTAATATCTTGGAGTATTGTGCACCTGTGTGGTCCCCTTTTTATGTTTGCCATGTTGAAAGAGTAGAAAGCGTGCAACGGAAGTTCACGCGCTCGGTATGCTTCAAACTAAAGATACCGTATGAGTCATATCAAGAACGTCTAAAAATTTTAAATATTCCCTCACTCGAGAATCGCAGACTTTTCATCGACGAATGCACATTGTATAAAATTGTAAATAATATTTTTAACTGTGATTTAAATCAATACATAAATTTTAGACCACCCGAGCTTCCAAATAGGCTGAATCGTATGTTTGTTTTACCAAGAGTAACATTGAATATTGGTTTGCACTCTGCCATTACTAGGATGCAAACAAACCATGACAGTTACCAGTTTGGTTCCTTAAGCGTCCCATTAGTTAACTTTAAAAATCATATTAAAACGAATATTTTCAATTAATTAATTCTTAATTTTTATAAATCATTTCATTTGATCTTACTATTGTTTAATTGGAATTAATTTTCTGTTCAATAGATTATTGTAAATAAATAAATAAACTTCTTAGAAAATGGGGGGAAATATGTTGTCAAATGAAATTTATCCATATCACATGGATTTAGAAAAAAAAATACTGTGATTAACAAATTCTAGGAAAAAAAAACATTGCATTTACTACTGACCCTGAAGTGAAGTGGATTAATTGCTAAATTACTTTTAAGGAAATGTTCACTGCAAAGAGGAAATCAGTTCAACTTCACATCTCAACATTGATTGCTTGACGATAATAAAAGTACTGTGCTATCAATCAACGGTTCCGATCTCTACTGGGATCACAAGTTCGGGATCACCCAGAAGCAAAAAAACGCTAGATATCTTGCGGCTACAAACGAGTTAGTTAGAGTCAATGTGACGTAGATGATTGACTTCCATACTACATTGAAATGAACTATTACTGAATATGTAACAGCATATGACAGAAATTCATATTAAATCACGTGGAAAAGGCAAAACCAAAACGAAAGTGTTTCTCGCTTCGATGGATAAACAACCAACCGTACGAAACAACAAAAATAATGTTTGAGCGGATTTTTAGTTTGATTTATTTTGTGCAATTTCGGTTAGTCGATTGGATTTGATTTGGTTCGTGTTATCGAGCAAACAGCAGAAATTGAATTTTCTACACGAGATCATAAGATCGTGAACTGTTTGGCAATCCGCCAATGGGTTTTTTGTTTGCCCGCTGATAACGACGAGATGGATTTGGGAGGCTCAAAAAGTTCTTTTCTTACGCCTTACCGCCACACCCCCTTCTCCTTATACGTTGGCAGCGGTTTGATCGGTCGAAGCGGTAGGGTAGTTGTTTGTATATTGAAACAGCCTAAAGTCCGTTCCGTTCCCGAGAAGGCCAAGATCAGCGCTTGGCAAGCGTTTTCAATGTGAATTTGTCCCGTAGTTCTTCCTACGGCTCAGAGGGGGGATGGGTGTTATTTTTTTGAAAATTTCTGGCTGTTTTCTTATGCAGTCTCTTCGTGATGAAATGAAATTAACACTTGCCAATTTTCATAGATGGCTTTTGTCTATCGTTTTTCTTTGATGTTGTCGGTTGAAGTCGGCAAAATGGCAATTTTCTGGTGGTTTTCCACACTTTTCTGGATATTTCCTCATATCACCAGCGATATAGTGCTGCAATCATCATTTACCCGAGTCCCAGAAAACGATTATCGACAGTTTTCACTGCATTTTCATTTCACTGCCAAATATCGTATGGACAGACGCGTGGTACAATACAACCAACATATCAAGATGTTGGAAGGACAAGACGTGGACGACGCAGAAGACGACAAAAGCATTGTCAAGGCTGTTATGTCACTATTTTCAATTCAAATGTAGCATAATTCTTGCTTCGTCAATTGAGAGTTATTTCACTTGGCTGTCCCTACGAATTGCCATCAAATGGAGAAAAACGTGGTCGCAAAACTAGTCTGCGGAGCCCCTTAGCCACATTATCATCATCACCGGTCTAACCTAAAAATCCTCCATCAAAACGTTTTCTTCAATTGGGATCATTTCCACACTACGAATAGATGTTGGATGGGAAGCAATTAAATTAATATCACCCGATTTGGGGTTTCGGGAAGCACTAGGGATCACACAAATGTATTTAATAAAAAGGGAAAAACTCACCATGTTTCCAAATTGCTGAATTTCTTGGTGACCACTTTGCCCAAATCGATACCAAGACGATCCACAATTCTTTGAGCCAAGTCTGGATGCGACGAGCCGGAAAACACTTTAATATTCGGCATTCTAGACCTCAGTTGATTGTTGGACTTCTCCAAATTGTCGCGGATTAAACTTTTACGCGCTAAAACAGGGTTCGCTGCTGATCGAACTGGCATTTATAAAAAAATAAAATCTACGAATATGTTTTATTGAATGAAAGGAATTTTCATGCTTGACATTCTTGCTTATGAGTTTGTGTGTTAGTACTTTTCTATGCTCATCAGAACTCTCAAATTTACTCAAAAGTATTCAATTCTACTCAATTTGTGTGAAAGAGCTAAAAGCTTCACAGTGGCTTGTAAAATGACTCATGAACCTTCAAAGGATAGAATTTGAATTCTTCGGTGGGCCAAAAAAAAAGAATCTTTGAATGGAAAAAATATTAAAATTTTCTTCCATTCGGCGTAGGGTAGTGTTGTGCCGGTTTTTTTACGTAAAGTAATTTATGCAATTTTTTACAAGTAAAAATTCACGCGTAAAAAACCCCAATTTTAAGTGAAAAACGTAAAAATCTGTAAGAAACCTAAAAAAATGAATGATAAAAAATTTAATAAGAAGCTAAATGTCACTAAATGTAGTAATTATCTCTAATTAAACAATCTTAGAGCAATAAAAATGTTAATAATCTTCAAACAAAAACGCAAACAATGGATAACATTCAAAACATCTCCAGATAAAATATTTCTATTGAAAGTAAAAAGGATTTTAAGCTCGAAGTTAAATTACTGTTGATGCCAAAACCTTTGCTCTAATGAACCAAGTTGACATGAACGTTAATGTATAAGGCAGACTCCGGGAATTTACGATCCCCATTTTAAAAAAAAGTGCAAATCTTAGATCGTCAAAAGATTAAACTAAACTTTTAAGAGATTAAAGAAAAAATAACAGATCTTGTAATTCTTGATCCCTATTCGTTCTTGAGATATTACAAATAGGAAATTTCGTCTATTTTCATGGCCTGCAAAAAAAAGTCCCATGGAAACAGCATTTTTCAGGACATTGTAATGCCTTGGACAAAAATGTTCGAAAAAAATTGGTCTGCGTCATTTTAATGGCAAGCTATTGAAATATGCGACAATTATATCTAATCGAGACCTAAAATAGCAATTTTCAGGTTTAGAAAAACATGAGTTAAGGATCTATTATTCCGAATCCAGCTGGGTATCCACACACCATAATATAAAACGGCCAGCCGTCCAACCGTTTTTTGTTTTTACGGGATAAATTTATCTACGTAAGCATATTACTTCTGTTTTCTTCAGTCAAGATTTGCTTAATATGCACTTAGAAGCTGTAAAATCAATACAAAAGCTTGTGAAAAAGGATATCGAAGGGGGCAAGGACGGAAGAAGGTATCAAACCCTAAAATTAACGTAGGCTGATAGAAATATTGTATAAACTCAGTCTAAACAGGAACGCCCGTGGTTAGCTGGATTACTCATTCAGAATTTGTGAATCAGTGGTCCAGATTAAAACCATAAACAAGTTTTGTAACCGATACGATTTTTGGGCATAAGGCCAATCTAAACCAGAAAATTTGAAAAAAAAAATTGAACAGATTTTCATTGAAACATAATGTTTTTGAAAAATCACGATACACAAAATATAATCAATAAAAGTTTGTTGTATTTGTTGTAATATTCAATGTATTTTACAGTTGACTGTAATAACTAGTTTTTACAGCGCGCATGAAGAAAACCATAAAAGCAGTAGAATGAAAGAGACAAGAATTCAGACGATCAAATTTGTTGATTAATAAAATTGTTCGAAGCAAGAAAAAAAACCAGACAGTTTTTTTATTATTATTTGTACATGAATATGAGCCCAAATATTCGCTGTAACTAACTCGACGAAATTGTTGAGAGCTTGGTGTAGGATGGCACAATAAAAGGACAACATTATACTACACCTTATATAAATTACGATATCAATCAATCTATATATATACTATCTAGTAATAATTTTTGTTCGATTTTTCTTCTGTTTGAGTCTATTCAATGCTATTCTATGTATTAATAATTGTTAAATCAATTAACCGATAAATTTACATTTTAGCGATTACGTATTAAGCCATAGTACTGTTCTACTGTGGCAACATGATGATGGAGTTTTATACCATAGCAAAAAAATAAAATAAATCAATAAATGAAATGCTGCTCAGTTCGTTTGGTTTGCAAAGTTTTCTGTATATAACATTGTTTTTTTTTTCTGTGCTACTACAATTTAAATTAAGATTTACCACTTTTCATCATGCTTTCTAAATTAATCAAATTGAAATTAATTTTGCTGTTTTTCTTAGAATTATATTTGTTTTTGTTTTGCTTGATTTAGTCAAATTTTCTGATTTGCAGTAATCTGTTTTGATTATCTGAAGCACAGTTTTAGGATTATTAGTTAAATTATAACAAAATATGCTACACTTACAAAAAAATAAAAATTAATTGAACTTCTTCACCGCGAAAACCAAAAACATTATAGAAGATACACCACACGAGCAAAGCGCAGTTCCGAAAACAAAAAACTCTGACCGTCCATGTGCTTTAGGAAAATTCAACTCAAGTAAACATCAGTAAAACAAAGTCATAAATAAAGATTCTAGTGTTACCGCAATTCTCTGCTTAAAAAAATCCGTTGTAAACTCTTTACTCGATTTTTTTAAAAAAATAACGCACACAGCAACTATTTTATCAAAATTCGCGCAATCCTTATCAGAAATTGTATTGTTTTTAAACAAAATGTAATATTTTTCATTTTGCAGGCAAATAAGAAATATGTTGTTTACAAAATACAACAAATACAAACTTGCAATACTGACCCGTTTAACGTTTTTAAAAACTCCTGTTTGGTTATTTTTCCTGTTTGGTCACACTACTTTTCACAACAAAGAAATGCATGGCAAAATTACTGATAAGGACTCAAATCCTGTTATTGTATATGAACGATTTTTTACCTGAGCTAATAAGTTTCTGTGGAATTGAACCTTGAAGTTTTTCCCCTAAAATCTTTTGCATGTTTTTATTACCTGTTTGTGATTACTTTTTTATACAAAGGATAATAAAGTATTGTATTCATGAACATTTTCGACCTCTTGATTTTGCCTAAAAAACATTTCCCGAGTACTTCTGACTCGACTGCAGCATTTTCACAAAAATACGTTTTTGCTAACGATTTTTCGAAAAAAAAACTGTTAAATAAAGAATTTAAGATATCTAAAATCTGTACATTTGAACATTTTGGCGTAAATCAATAGCCTTTACCGTTATATTTCAGATTTTGTAAAAAAATCGTATTTTTTTAAATATTTTTTCCGTCATATTATAAATGACACAGGATAATAGATTTTGTATAACAACGTTATTTGCTATTCACATTTTTCTTATGTGTTGCTGAAAAGCATATTTATTTGGAATTTAGCTTGATCTTTTTAAAAGGATAACTTTAAAAGCATTTTTTTAAAGGCATTTTTTTCTTTCTAACGATCAACAATACAGTCTGTATTTTGTATGACCATGCTGCATTTTGAAAAAAAAGCGTTGTACTGTGGCTGAATTTGACTAAAAAAGCAATTTTTGTTTAAGTAAATGAAATCTGTGGCAAAAAGCTAAAACATTTCCATTATTTTGGCTTATCTTTAAATCTCCAGACTTTGACTTCGATTTTTTTAGATTATTGCCACATAAATAACACAAGAAATTAAAGACGTTGAGACTTTTTTCAAAAATAAAGTTTTGCGTAAGAAATCAAAAATTTGTCTTTTTATAACTATTGAAATTTAACAAGTTTTTGTTAGATTTTGATACCAAGGTTGAAATAAATAAAAGTATCGTAATTTTAAAGCTGATTGTGCAAAGAAAATGGTTTGAAAATTTAAAAAAAAATTTAGAAATAGCAGGGATGCGAACCAATTCCAACTGACAGTTTCTCTTCTTCTTGATGTTTTCAAGTCTCGAAATCTTTGCGAGGAACTACATATCCATTGCATATCTACTTTGCAAACTGCAGGGGTAGGTTACAATTGCAATTGAAGACAAATTTACTAGGAAAATCTGCACAACAGTGAAGGAAAACTGATTTTTCGCAGTGAAAAGGGATTTGCATTTAGTGAAAAATAATAGAACCACTGCTTTGGGTTTATCGGTGGTCTGGTTCAAAGAAAATCGACCAGTGAATCGCTGTTTTCGTGGAGAACTGTCAAAATTGCGTTGACAGCGAAGACTGAATGGCAGAATTGAAGACAAGCAAATTTAGTTCGTAGTGCAACATAGAATCAACATAATTTACGGACCGAAGAGGAAACGTTTCTGAAGATTCCACTCGCCACCAGCAGTAACCGCAATCGCGAGGGGCAGAGTCTCGATAGAAAATCCGCGCCATAGTTTTGCAGCTGAAAAGCCTTCGCAATGGCAAATATGGCGGTATCTCGCATTAAGCGAGAATTCAAAGAGGTTATTAAAAGCGAAGAGGTGAGCTCACTGAACTTTTCTATTTTCACAAAACACATTTCCATTTGCAAGTCAATCAAAACATCAGGCTGCTTTGTTGGCCTGTCTTTGGCAAAGACCCCCGAGTTTTTGTTTTCTTTTTTTGGCATGAAAACTGCACGGTCACGGGAATTTCGTTTTTTTTTGCAAGCCAACCATGCAATTGTAGATGGACAAACTATGTTATTTTGTGACAATTTACCTTTTTCTTCTGGCGATGGTTCCAATGAGTCTCCCGAAGCCATTGCAGAAAGCACACTAGCTACCTGCACTAATTACTGTTGCACCGTTGCAGCTAGAAAACCAATTGATCCCCAGGAGTTGGAATGCAAATACCAACCACCACTGCTTCTGCACGTTACCCTCCGTCGATTTAAATCGATTGCCAATTAGTTGACAGTGAAATTTTCAAAATAATTCTTCCGACCTCGACTTGCACTTGGATTAAAAATCACCGAAGGAAGTTGATGTGTCGCAAATATTTCCTAAGAATAAAACGGAGAAATTCCCTTGAACTTCCGTCTATCTCTAAGTAAGAATTGATTTTTTTCACAGATGATTATCTTCGATAAATGGTGTCGTGCCTTCCGCCCTTCCCTGAATCCGTCACCCTGAAGTACAATAAAGCTTTATTGAATATCAAAAAACTAATATTGTTCCCGCATGGTGCATTTTTCTTTTAGATTGTTCAATGTTCGATAAAAATAGAGCTAATCAATGATAGTTGGACAGAATTAAAAGGTGAAATAGCTGGACCGCCCGACACACCATACGAAGGTGGAAAATTTCTACTTGAAATCAAAGTGCCAGAGACTTATCCATTCAATCCGCCGAAAGTACGATTCATAACAAAAATATGGCATCCAAATATTTCGTCAGTGACTGGAGCGATTTGTCTCGATATCCTGAAAGATAATTGGTAAGGAGGTTTTGTTGTAAAATCAATGTACGATGCATAAAATGTTTGCACATTCATTTTAGGGCTGCGGCAATGACGTTGCGAACGGTTCTGCTGTCACTACAAGCTCTGCTCGCCGCAGCGGAGCCAGACGATCCACAGGATGCCGTTGTCGCTTCGCAGTATAAGGATAATTATGGATTATTTATGCTCACAGCTAAACATTGGACAAATGCATATGCTGGAGGTAAACTTTGCAAATTAGTTTGAATATTTTAGAAAAAAAATCAATCATTTCGTGGGTTTTATTAATAAGAAGACCGTTTTCTTGCTTTCTGCAAAAATACGGTTTTCACCATCATCAAAGTAGAGAGAGAACCAAGCACTTTCAGTTTATACAAAAACTTAATGCATGTGAATTCCACGGGAGGATTAAAGAAAAATTAGCTGTCGAGTACTGCAAAAACTCAGAAAAGATTTCCCTCGAAAACGGTTTGGGCGGCTCCACACTCTCGCCGAATGCCAATGCGACAACGCAATGCTAAATTTTGATTTTCAACACTTGTTACAAAAGTTTAACGACTCCTGGTTTAGAGTTAAACGCAGAACGATATCTCGTTCCATTTATCATTTTTTCACATGTTTTTTTCTTAAATATTTTAATTAAATACTATTATTACTCTACTTTTAGGTCCACACACTTTTGCAGACTGCGATTCAAAAATTCAACGTTTAAAAGACATGGGCATCGATGAACATGAAGCTAGAGCTGTGCTGTCAAAAGAGAACTGGGATTTAGAAAAAGCAACCGAGAGTCTATTTAGTTAGCTTCTATGCGCTTAAATTAATAAATAAAAACAGAAGAAAATCTTGAAAAAAAATAACAAAAAAAAATTGCCGATTGTAAAAATAATTCAATTGCTTTCTTTCCCCCTTTGTTTCTCGGAAATAGTATATCTCTTTGGCTAATTTAGTGTTATCCTTTACATACTTTTCATCGTTTTTTTTTAAATTTATAAAAAGTGAAAATAATTTTTGTTGCTCCCTTCTTCACATCATATCTTAACGATGGGGAGCGAGTGAGATTGTTCATAGCAGACTTGTATGGAAAATATTATATTAAAAAATAATCTTTAAACAATTTTTATATAATCGATTTTTGTTTTCTATGGGGAACAGCATTTTATTCTGCCAGTGTATATCATTCCCATATATCGTTTGTGAAATAAAAACAATGTTTTTTTTAATTATTTCATTGAACGAAATAGTTTTTAAATAAAGTTATTAAAAACGCAGTGAATCATGTGAGTAATTCGGCTAAATATCAACACTCTTCCTAATTAAGATTTATCTCATAATTTTTCTCTTTCAGTACTAAAAAAAAATCATAAATAGAAGTTAAAATAAGAATATTATTCTGTTCGGTGTTGCAGTGACGAATTGATTGAATTTTAAAAACAAATTGTATAAAAAAAATAAATTATAGAATTTATGTTAGGAATTTACTTAAAAATTTAATTATTTTGTGTGCTTATTCTTAATTTCTATTTGGAATCATTTCAAACTAAGATTTCAAAATAACAAGAATAAAAATATTTTGTTATCAATCTGTAGCTTGTAAAAAAATTGTTTCAATTTGATCAAATCGCATTTTATTTCAATATTATTTGTTTGGAAGTGGATTTTTCGCTATTACAGTAAAACCTGTCCAACCTTGGCAAATATCTTGGTCTCGTACGATTCGAATTTAAAGTTTTACTGGTAAACAGGCTTTAAATACCACTATGCAAAATATTTTAAGAACACCAAGACATTTTAATTTGAGCTCGTAGGATTTTATTTTTCGTAAAAATTAGAAATCGAAGATGTCATCGGATTTTCGTGTCCTTCCCTCCTCGCAAGGAAAACAATGCCAATTGTAACTAATAAAGTGGTCTTCAATCTATACTTCCTGAAGTTGTTCCAAATGCTTTTTGATGTATGGAAAAATTATCTAAAATTCAATTTTTTTTTTGTTTTTAAAAAGAAGAGAATTTTTACAAACCTTAAAAATGGCTCAATTTATAATTTGATAATTCAATAACCCTTCCATATCCACATTCGCAATGTCAAAATTTGAAATTATGAGCGCTGGTTCTATATTTGGTTCAAGTGATAGCTGTCAGATCAAAATAATTTAGTGCGGGAAAGATTTCGTGCGTTCTAAAGAGAATTTAAATAATAATGGTGTTAGCGATTGGATTCGAAGGAAGTGCGAATAAATTGGGAATCGGCATAATCAGAGACGGAGAAGTGCTGGCCAATGTCCGAAGGACTTTTATAACTCCGCCAGGAGAAGGTAAACAAATCACTATAACCTCAATCACGTGCAACTCTGTTCCACAGCAATAAAATGAATCTTTTTAAGGTTTCCTTCCCAAAGAAACGGCAGAACACCACCGAGCAAAGATTCTTCCGTTGCTAAAGGAAGCCTTGGAAGTGTCCAAAGTGGATCCTTCCGAAATCGACGTGGTTTGCTACACAAAAGGGCCCGGCATGGCGCCTCCGCTGCTCTCAGTTGCTATTGTGGCCAGAACGGTGGCGAAATTGTGGAAGAAACCAATTCTCGGTGTGAACCACTGCATTGGGCACATTGAGATGGGTCGATTCATCACTGGGGCCAAAAATCCCACTGTCCTTTATGTCAGCGGTGGCAACACCCAAGTGATTGCATATTCCAGGAAACGCTACAGGATTTTCGGTGAAACAATCGATATAGCAGTTGGCAACTGTCTGGATAGATTTGCCAGAATAATCAAACTGTCGAATGATCCTAGTCCCGGATACAACATCGAGCAGATGGCCAAAAAAGGAAAGAAATTTCTCAAGCTCCCTTATACTGTTAAAGGTAAAATCCTCTGTAATTTAACGGCAAATTAATACTATTTTCGTTGTAGGGATGGACGTTAGTTTCTCAGGGATCTTGTCGTTCATTGAAAGGGAAGCGAATCCCTGTAAATTCAAAAAGAATCCCAAAAAATCAACGGATGAAGTGTACTCCAATGAGGATTTATGTTTTTCTCTGCAGGAAACCATCTTTGCGATGTTAGTAGAGATAACCGAAAGGGCAATGGCCCATTGCGGATCAGAAGAGGTGATTCTTTTTGCTCGACACTACTTTCTATAGGGCCCATTATCACGAATTTATCTCGGTAGGTTCTCATTGTTGGAGGCGTTGGCTGCAATGAAAGGTTGCAGGAAATGATGGGGATTATGTGTAAGGAACGAGGTGCCAAAATATTCGCCACCGACGAGCGATTTTGCATCGACAACGGTTTAATGATTGCCCATGCAGGAGCTGAGATGTTTAGGGCTGGATCGACTATGGAATGGGAGGAGACAACGATTACGCAACGCTATCGAACTGACGAAGTGTTAGTTACCTGGAGAGACGACTAATTTTAATTTTTAAAAAATGTAAATAAAACTAAATTTTTATTTTAATTGCTTTTACATTTTATAGTTTAACACCCTCGAATAGTTTCGGGCTGACTGGCTTTCCTAATCCCATACCAATCTCCACATTTGGCGTTTCACCTGGCTCTGCAATTCGGCAAACTTTTTCCCGCCTTGGTTTCCAGTGAAGCTTCATTCTTGGGTCCTTTTGACCTGTTTCCTCTTCAATATATTCCCGAAGCAAGGGCGGAAATTCGATAGTAGAGGGAAGGATTTTCTCTTTGAGCTCGCAAGGTACACAAATTTCGTGCTCCCTATCTTTGGGAATCAATTGGTAGTCAGCCTTGTAGGAAGTGCTGAAGATTTCCACTGGTTTTGGAAGTGTCCGACCTCTGAAGGTCTTCTCGACAGTGACCTTTACTTTTCGGTCTCCCTACAATCATACTTCTTTACTGCAAAATTAAAAGTCAATAAATGTTTACCTCATCTGGGGCTGGAACTGCCTCGACTTTAAGAATTCGCATGTATGAAGATTCCGGATATCGTTGGAACATTTGCCTAACCACCACGCGACCCACGCCGAAATTCTTTAGATTTCCCACTATTTCCCATAGTGTTTTACCCTTAAAATCTGTTTTCCTGCCTATATATTTTATCGCAGACATTTCTTCGAGACTGTATTGAGAGGTTAGTTTTACGCTTACCTAACCTAAATTCTTCAAAACTGAAAAATGGCGGTCTAAAATTCAAAATTAAAAAAATATGTGTAATTATGAAACTTTTTTGTTTCAATAAAGAATTACCAACGCATTAAAAATGATGGAAACTAAATTTTCAACTGCCTATCGGTCAGTGTGTAAAAATAATAACTCGCAAACAAATATGACACAGTCGTAAAGAAATAAGTGAAACGTTTTATAATTATGTCGAAATGGAAAAAAACTACGAAACACTGTATTTAATTCAACTCTATCAACAATTTCCAGAGTCAAAAACTCCGATTCAGCTGTTTCACTTTGATGCATTTTTCTAATAAAGATTGGTCGAACGAAATTATTAAATTAGTAGACTAAGTCAAGTTTTATTACCTATTTAATTACCGATTTAATTGATTATCACATAATTTAAACAAAGAACTTTTACTGATTTGCAATTTAAAATATTTCTATTGAAAATATATTTAATAAATCACAAAAACAAAGAAAAAAATGTATACGAATGAACTTTCATGAGAACTACTTTCCATCGGAATATTTTAAAGTAGTTTAAAAGTCGTTTTTGTAAACTTATTTTGAATGTGATGAGGAAAAAGTACTTTTCAACGGCATTAACCACATCAACAGAAGTTATGCTGACATTTTATTTCATACATAATGGCAATGAACCATATTATCATATTTAAAAAAAATTAATTCTCTCAAAACTGTGCGTTTTATTCACATTTTACATGGTGAAATCCCTATTGGGACACCCTTTATTTTTTATTTTGAGTTTTCTATGTATTCTTCATTTTGGAAGATTTATTTTTTTGCTTTTAATAGATTTATTTTTTTGCTTGCGCTACTTATTTTTAACTATGCATTTTAAGTGTTATTTACCAATAAAATTGCATACGTATAAATATATCATTCGTATGCATATCAACGCTTTTACAGTTTTCAGAATTTTTTTACACGATTTTTAAGCGAAATATAATTGTTTATTTCATCTTACACGTTTTCTGATAACATGAAACGTATCCCCAATTTGAAAAACTTCTCTTTTTTTACACGAATTTCTGAGGAACATATCTACTGTGTAAAAAAAGAGTTGGGTGTATTTTCTTTTTAATTTCAGTTATCTAAGAATTTATTTACTTTCATCTTAAAGTTCATTGCCCACAAAGCAAATTTACTTCTAAAAGTCAAAAAAAAAAACTGCGACAAAACAAATTTTGCACACGCGTAAATCATTATTAAGTTAAATTTTATTGTATATTAAAAATATCTTATGTGATCAGACTTTCTTATAGGAAATCTACATCTCGGCTCAATTTACGTTATAATTCGACGAATAAAATGTTTGTGTACAAAAAGCATCAACTTTTTATTTTGAAATCTGAATTATCTCTATAACGGTAAAGATTCACGGTTAAAGGCAAAAATTCAGAGAATTTTAAGACAGTAGACTCGCGGTTATATGAATATTCCATGATAAGAACACCAAATATTTAACATCGCCAACAAAAAAATATTTTTGTTGTATTAATTTGTTGGACAACCACTTGGTGTTTTAATGACGTGATATAATCGCAAGTCTACTGTATTCGCAAAAAGTAATTTTGAATCTTTTAATGAAAATATCTCGAGAAAGAATAAAAATAGCGAATAACATTAAATAACAAAATTCGAAATAATAACAAAATCTGAATTTTTTAAAAGAATACTATATCTCGATAACGGTTTAAGATATAAAGTAGAAAGTTTTATTATCTTCAACTTTTGTCATACTATTAAAAAACACGTTAAATTGCGAAAAACGAAATTTAGATTTTTGAAAATCCGGTTAACGGATTTTTATTTTTTACCAATAGTTGCAAGGATAGTCCCATTCTAGAACTAGATATGGTTGTCTAAAATTTCATAGAACTAGCTCAAATAGGTTTGGAGAACTCTTGTACACAGATTGTCAGACAGAAAGACATTTTTGTAATATGACTCCAATCGACTCGGGAGTGTTTTTTAGGCAAAATTAAGAGGTCGAAATTTATCATGAATACAATACTTTATTATACTGCGTATATAAAAAAGTAAAAAAGTAATATTTCAACCATATCTTTATTATCCCGTTTTACAATCAAACATATTTGCTTTTTAATGTGGACTTGATAATAAATTAAAATTCTTGTTTTTTTTTAAAACATATTAGTTCAAAAATTTGTTGAAGAATTATTCAAAGCACGGGATTTTTGCACCGATTATGACGATTTTTTCAAATTGCTGTGCAAATATTAAAATTTTAGTTATCAGATATTTGGGTCTTATTATATGGATATGTAAATAACGTATGTTAAAAATATCTGATGTGAACAGCACATGACTTTTTGATACAAATATATGTTTTTGTAAAATCTATGTTTGTACGCAATTTACGAATACACTATAACCCGACGAATAAAATTTTGGTTTATATAAAAAAGTGATTTTTTTACAAAATCTAAAATATCTCGATAACAGTATCGATTTACGCAAAAAGGCAAAAATGTAGAGAATTTTAATATTTTTATTACTACTTTTAAATGATTTTTTCGAAAAACCGTTAATTTGCAAGCAATTCGCAAAAATCTAATTTTTAAACTTTTAATGAAAATATTTCAATAACGATAAAAGATAACGGATAAAAGTAAGAGACAAAATTATGGTAAACATTATCCTCTTCAATTGATCTCACATATTAAACTACCAAAATCAATTATTTTTCGAGATAATACCAAAAAAACTGATATTTTATAAATAACGACATATCTCTATAACGGCTTGGGACATGTAGTTTTACTGAAACACTAAATTGTAGGAAATTTTATTGTCTCCAACTTTAATAATACTACTGAAAAACGCGTAGTTTCAGAGTAAATAACATAAAACGAAATCGCGATTTTTAAAAAGCCGCAATTTTGGTTGCTTTCGGTAAACGGATTTCCACTAAAAGTGGATAGAATCGTCCCATTCCAGGACCAAACTTGTCTGTACAATTTCATGGCTCTAGCTGTATTAGTTTTTGAGAAATATTGTACACAGACTGGCAGACAGAAAGGCATCTTTGTAATAATGCTCCAATCGACTCAGGAGTACTCGGGAAATGTTTTTTAGGCAAAATTAAGAGGTCGAAATTTTTCATAAATACAATACTTTATTATACTATGTATAAGGAAGTAAAAAAAAAACTTTGAGTATAAATTGGCTTAAATTTTAAATTTAGTTTAGTTACAATTATTAAGATTTTCGGTTACTGTTGCAATACGATAAAATGAAATATTTTTTAGTATTTTGCCTGTTTTCAACTCTAGTTGTGAATGGTAACTTGGGTAATTTAGTGCCCAAACCTTCTGGACGAATAGTTGGTGGAGCAGAAGTCATTCCACCACATTCACTTCCGTACCAGGTGGCTATAAAAATGCCAAGAAAGCTTCTTCCAACTCAATGGTGTGGTGGAGTTTTAGTTCATGTTTACTGGGCTTTAACTGCTGGTCATTGTATGAAACTGTAAGGATTAAATGAATTATGTTTGTGCATTATAAATAGGGTTATCATATTTCTTTGTGTGAATCCTCGACAGATGGGAAGCAAATTGTCAAATATGCTATATGAGAACTTCAGACTAAACTTGATGGAAATTCTTAGACAAGCAAACTAAATGGATTTTTTCAAAGTTTTTTCAATTGAAATCACATTTATGGAAAACTTTTGTAAAATTGAATTCAAAAACTTCTTGCTTCATTTTTAATACAACGCACCGTTATACATATTTCGTCCCATTCCAGAAAATATATTTCATATTTTCGAGAAACGTATTTGTGCAAAAATTTTTTGCACTGCTTACAAAAAGCGGAATATTTGTATTTGATCAAATCAAACACCAGCTCTTTAACACCCTTTTTCTTCTTTGCCTAGAATATTTTTAAAAGAATAAAAAATTAATTTTGCTGTTAATTAAATAGAGTAACAAAATTACATTGAAGTCCTATTGCGTTGGTGCCATTCTAGTGATTTTTTTGTTCTTAATGTCAATAAGTGTTTTAAAATGTTGTATACATTAAAAAAAAATATCCTTTTAATTTTGACTATAATATTAAGAACATTGTGCTTCAGCAAGTAAGTTTTATCAAACATCTTGGAAATACATTCGGTTCAAAACTAAAATTTGATAATCATATTGCTGACGTCTCTTCCAGAGATTTGTTTTGATTTGTTTTACGTAATTAATTTATATTTAGGATTCAGGATGAAATAATTGTTTTTCTTGGTGCACACAACATCCTCGACGAAACCGAAGTTAATGTCAAATTTAATCGAGAAATAGGAATATACATGCATAGGAGTTATAACCAACCTCTCTACAGTAATGACATTGCATTAATGCGTTTCGACGAACCTGCAACGCTTTCTGGTAAGTTTCTGAATTCACTTATTTCAGAATTTAAAAGCACTAAATACGAAATAAGCTAAATTTTCGTTTAGATAAAATTCAACTCGTTGCTCTTCCTCGAGCAATACATTTGAATATCGACTTAACTGGACGTATAGCCCTGGCTTCCGGTTGGGGCAGATATAGTGACTGTAAATATTCATTGACACAAATTTTAAGTGATTCATTATTTGCACGTTCCTGGTTTATTTTTTTTTTAATTTTAGTATCGACATCAATATCCAGCGTTCTGCGTCAAGTGAAACTTCCAGTTATAACAAATCAAGAATGTGCTTATTCCTATGGCACAGCTATCACAAATAATCATATTTGCACTAGTGGTAACGGTGGAAAGTCGACCTGCAACGGAGATTCTGGTGGTCCATTAGTGGTTGACATTGATAATGAAACAATTGTGATTGGTATCACTTCCTTTGGAAGTGCATTAGGCTGCGAAAAAGGTTTTCCAGCTGTATACACCCGAATCACTGAATACCTAGACTGGATAAACAGCTGGGTTAAAGGCGGCTAAGTTTAACTGTTGAATATTTGAGATTAAAAGATAACACACTAACTGAAGTTTAAATGTAAATTAGTTATTAAGAATATAAATCTATGAAATAAAGAAATAATGTATCAGTGGCAAAGCGCGACAAATTCATTTGACTAGACAGTTGTAGTTTTGTGGATCTGTGATTATAAAAAACTTCTTTGAAAAAAACGCCAATTTAAAATTGCCAGATTTTGGTTGGCAAGCCGCTCCAATCTAGACGGAAACTGATTCTGTCTAGTAAATCCCATAAAAATAACAACAAAAATCTGAGTCTTTAACTTTTATGATGGCGAACGAAGTAACTTGAGAACTATTAACTTAAATATTACCAAAAATACTAAATAAAATGACTTGAAAAAATTAAATAGAAATATCATTTTTATAATTTTATTTAATTGTATATAAATCTTAACAACATAGTATTGACCGATGGACAAATTTCCAATTTGATTAGCGCACAAAATCGAGAGGAAATTTGATTGTGAGATCACTAAATTGTTTCTCCAATTACTTGCATAATATAAAAAATAATAACACAAAACAAATAAAAAACATTCTGCATTGTTAAGGGTTCGAGTTAAATTCAATCCGAATCTATTTCGTAAATGATAGGTTTTATTGTTTGCCTCTTTGAAGATCGTGTTTGCGATAACGATTCAGCAATAGTAGGTTGCTTCCTTGGTGATGATCTCTACAAAAATGGAATAAAAACCATTACGCTATTAAATCTTGAACAGTTATATTTGTTGTATATGTTTTTGCATGACAAAAAAAAATTAATGTCCTTTAATACTCATACAATCTTTGATACTCACAGAAATGGGAAAATCAAGTTCAATTTTAGCCGCTCCTCTTCCACGGCCACCTCCACGACTTCCTCTTCCTCGCCCCCTGCCACGTGTGCTAGCCGCTGGCTTAGAATGCTTAATTTCTTCCACGTCCTTTACCGACTGGACTTTTCGGGAATTGGTAGCTTTTTTCTTCGGGAACCCATCGTCACTTTCTTCATCATCAGAAGGAATCACTACGTTATTCGATCGACCAGTGGTTTTTTTTGAAGCTCCTCGACTGTCCAGCATTTTTAGTGTGTCATCGTAAATCGATTCCGCGTTCGATTTGAAAATTAGTAGCTCCTGCACCGTTTGATCTTCATCTGGCATTTTTTCCATCAAATAATCAACCGCTTTTTGTTTATAGAAACTGCAAAAAACAATATATCTGATATGAACAGCACATGACTTTCTTACACAAAATCTACGTCCCTGCGAAATTTTCATAAAAACGTCGATTTTTTTTTTACAAAATCTGAAGAATTTCGATAAGGATAAAATGCAAAAATCTAGACAATTTCAATATGTTTAACTTTTCTTTTAACTATTTTTCCGAAAATCGTTAGTTTGTAAACAATTCGCAAAAATCTAATTTTTTACATTTTATTTCTGATATCTCAATAACGGTAAAAGATAACGGATAATGGTTGAGAAAGAATGACGAAACGGTTTTTTACTGGTTGTATGTATGAGATAATTATCGTTTTTTTCGAAAAAAAAGCAGCAAAAGAACTGATTTTTGAAAAACTGATAACGGTATTTCTTAATAATGGCTACATAAAAACCTTATTATTCGTTCGGCAGCATCCTCGTCACTGTTCTGCACTAAACGCCTGCACATTTCCGACAAACATTGAGACGACATAACCGACAACTTCTTCGATTCTTCGACGCCATCAAAATATTTCTCAACGATATCCTCGACTGAAGCAACTGACTCTTTGATCTAAATTTTAAAAATATATCTGATGTGAACAGCACATTACTTGCTTATAAATAAAATGTTAGTTTATACAAAAATATAAATATTTGTTTTACAAAATCTGAAACATGTCGATAACGGCAAAACATCGATTTAGGGTAAAATGCAAAAATGTATTATAGAAAAATTTAGTTTTAAGATTTGTGTCTCGTTATAATTTTTTTAAATATCATTCTCTGTATAACGACTTTGTAATTACAGTTAATGAATATTTCTTACCTCTTCCTTGTAAGCATCTTCTAAAAATGCGGTATCGATTTCATCTACTGGGCGCTGCCTATACTTTTTGTCGACATTTTTAAATAAAATTATATCCATGGGATTGGCAACCTAAAATTCACATCCAACTTACAAGTAATTCAATATATTCATGTAAAATTCATACCCGCATACTGTATTTTTGGCCAAATCGAATAGCATTGAACATTTGTGACTCTTTGGAATAGTTAATTCGCAAACGGATAAGAGGCACCTTTGGCTGTCTTGGATCTCCGGTTAATTTCTCTTCAGCTCGCTTAATCATTTCCTCAATTCGATCCGTTATTATTTTCAACTGTGTCTCTTGGTCCATGAACTCGTCTGCGGTCATCAAAGAGTGTACACTGATGGTCTCAAAAACAAAAGGTCGAACGGTCTTCAATTTTATTGGTTCCAGAAGGAATTCCTTTTTGTGGACCAGTAAAATACCACAATGTTTACCCACAGATTCCCCCTCGGCCAAGGAAGTCGCCACCGAGGATCCCGGCTGACTAACGAAGAAATTCATTTTGGCGTTCTTCTCCG